>JAULUF010000050.1:16712500-17312500 GCA_031834385.1 Semotilus atromaculatus
CACACACCTCTCTCTGAGAGCACAGAGAACACACACACACACCTCTCTCTGAGAGCACAGAGAACACACACACACACACCTCTCTCTGAGAGCACAGAGAACACACACACACCTCTCTCTGAGAGCACAGAGAACACACACACACCTCACTCTGAGAGCATAGAGAACACACACACACCTCTCTCTGAGAGCACAGAGAACACACACACACCTCTCTCTGAGAGCACAGAGAACACACACACACCTCTCTCTGAGAGCACAGAGAACACACACACACACCTCTCTCTGAGAGCACAGAGAACACACACACACACCTCTCTCTGAGAGCACAGAGAACACACACACACATCTCTCTCTGAGAGCACAGAGAATACACACACACCTCTCTCTGAGAGCACAGTGAACACACACACACCTCACTCTGAGAGCATAGAGAACACACACACACCTCTCTCTGAGAGCACAGAGAACACACACACACACACACACCTCTCTCTGAGAGCACAGAGAACACACACACACACACACACACACACACACACCTCTCTCTGAGAGCACAGAGAACACACACACACACCTCTCTCTGAGAGCACAGAGAACACACACACACACACACACACACACACACCTCTCTCTGAGAGCACAGAGAACACACACACATACACACCTCTCTCTGAGAGCACAGAGAACACACACACACCTCTCTCTGAGAGCACAGAGAACACACACACACCTCTCTCTGAGAGCACAGTGAACACACACACACATCACTCTGAGAGCATAGAGAACACACACACACCTCTCTCTTCGAGCACAGAGAACACACACACACACACACACACACACCTCTCTGAAAGCACAGAGAACACACACACACACACACCTCTCTCTGAGAGCACAGAGAACACACACACACACACACCTCTCTGAGAGCACAGTGAACACACACACACACACACACACACCTCTCTCTGAGAGCACAGTGAACACACACGCACACACACCTCTCTCTGAGAGCACAGAGAACACACACACACACACACACACACCTCTCTCTGAGAGCACAGAGAACACACACACACACACACACACACACACACACCTCTCTCTGAAAGCACAGAGAACACACACACACACACACACCTCTCTCTGAGAGCACAGTGAACACACACACACACACCTCTCTCTGAGAGCACAGTGAACACACACGCACACACACACCTCTCTCTGAAAGCACAGAGAACACACACACACACACACACACACACACCTCTCTCTGAGAGCACAGAGAACACACACACACACACACACCTCTCTCTGAAAGCACAGAGAACACACACACACACACACACCTCTCTCTGAGAGCACAGTGAACACACACACACACACACACCTCTCTCTGAGAGCACAGTGAACACACACACACACACACACACCTCTCTCTGAGAGCACAGAGAACACACACACACACACACACACACACCTCTCTCTGAGAGCACAGTGAACACACACACACACACACACCTCTTTCTGAGAGCACAGAGAACACACACACACCTCTCTCTGAGAGCACAGAGAACACACACACACACACACACACACCTCTCTCTGAGAGCACAGAGAACACACACACACACACACACACACACCTCTCTCTGAGAGCACAGAGAACACACACACACACACCTCTCTCTGAGAGCACAGAGAACACACACACACCTCTCTCTGAGAGCACAGTGAACACACACACACATCACTCTGAGAGCATAGAGAACACACACACACCTCTCTCTTCGAGCACAGAGAACACACACACACACACACACACACACCTCTCTGAAAGCACAGAGAACACACACACACACACACACACCTCTCTCTGAGAGCACAGAGAACACACACACACACACACACACCTCTCTGAGAGCACAGTGAACACACACACACACACACACACACACACACACCTCTCTCTGAGAGCACAGTGAACACACACGCACACACACCTCTATCTGAGAGCACAGAGAACACACACACACACACACACACACCTCTCTCTCTGAGAGCACAGAGAACACACACACACACACACACACACACACACATGTCTGGTTCGCTATCTTTGTGGGGACTCTCCATAGGCGTAATGGTTTTTATACTGTACAAACTGTATATTCTGTCCCCTTACACTGCCCCTGTCCCTAAACCTACCCATCACAGGAGACATTCTGCATTTTTACATTTTCAAAAAACATTACTTAGTGTGATTTATACGCTGTTTTCCTCATGGGGACCGCTGGCTGGTCCCCACAATGTAGGTGATCTCAGGTTTTACTATACTTGTGGGGACATTTGGTCCCCACAATGTAATATAAACACGAGCACACACACACACCTCTCTCTGAAAGCACAGAGAACACACACACACACACCTTGGAGACTCTGATCGCTGATCCCTGATCGATTGCTCCTGTCTGCCTCGCTGCCTGCTGTGTGTGAGTGTGTTTGCTCCGAGGCTGTAAGCTCCATCTAAAGCCTCGTATTTCTCTCTGTTTTGAACCATACATTTACGATCATTTCTAGTGTTTATACTACTAATATAGTTTACCTAACATCTCAGACTAACCTAACATCGCTACCTTCCGTTATTGTTAGCACAACACGCTTGTATCTCGTTAGCCTGTTAAAGCTTCGCCCGTGCGCTTAGTTATTTATTTATTTTTCTCGTGCGCGCCCGCGCCTCTGAGTTCATAAAAAGCCCAGGTGAGTAAGAATCAGTCAACAAACACGGTGAGTAATGTCTTGTCCTGTTATTGTCACCTGCACCTCATGCCACATGTTTACCATAGCCTTCCCCGTCGGCAATATAGGGTTTATATGTGATAAATGCAAGGAGACAGTCAGGCTGACGGAGAAGATTTCAGAATTAGAGACACGCATCCAAACTTTAATTGAGGATAGTAAGTGTGCTCGAGCCTTAGATACTATTTTGGATGCGCCTAGCATAGTGAATCATTTACATGATTCGGTTCCGGCTGAGTTATTGCCTGTACAGCCAGGCAGATGGGTAACTGTGAGAGATCGCTCTAGTCGCGGATCAAAAAAACACTCTTCTGTTCCGATTACCATAACAAATCGATTTGCCCCACTCAGTGAAACACCCACTGAGAATTATGTTGATTATGCCCTGGTAATTGGCGATTCTATTACACGGAACGTGAAAATAGAGACACCAGCCACCATACCCAGCTAACACAAATACGTAACTGTTACGTAACTGCAACGTAATCTGATGACCAAACTTTCGTCGTGGCGACGTAATTAGTTACGTCGTGGCAACCGGAAAAGTGAAATTCCCAGATACGTTGCTACAACGTAACTTTGTGACGTTACCAGTTAGTAACGTCGACGTTGTGACAACGTCACGTTGCGACTTTACCAGTTAGTAAGCACGACGTTGTGACAACGTCACGTTGCGACTTTACCAGTTAGTAAGCACGACGTTGTGACAACGTCATGTGCTGGTAATAAATATCATTTTCAAGGCGGACAGTTTGTGTCCTCATTTGCCCACACCTCATTTAAAGACTATTTAAATCTGCTGAATGATGAATGCACACTCAAAATTAGGTAAATTAAGCTAATTTATTTCAAAAACAACAGTAGCCTACACATTAACATTTTAATTAATTATAATAACATAATTTGTTTGAACAAAGAAGGGAACACTTTGATGAATGTAGAACAAGCGAACTACTCCAATTCTGCAGGTAGCCTACTGCCAGTCGATCCTAAAGAAACAGCACAACAACAAAACAACAGGTTAGTCGTTTTCATTGTAACCTTTAAATAAGAGTTGTATTAGGCTAAAAAAACGGCAAAATAAGGGATATATGATACTTAAACTGTCACATTATTTTTTGCAAATAATGCAATTTATAAACTGGCCTTTATAAAAGTTTTCCTCTTTGCAGGAAATGTTCAGTTTCTTGCTAGCTGCTAATTATTCAGGAATAATATACCATTTTAAAATCTTCTGATTTTGATCTAACCTTATCCCGTGTGGGTAGGCAAACTGCAGTGATGGTTTATGTTTGTTGATTAAATATTGCATATTGTGAGGAAACTCATATAGCGATATAGTTCACTCATATAGGCTAGTTCACACCAAGCGATAACTATAAAGATAAAAGATATCATTCTAAAAATCGTTCTCCATATTAAAGAATAACAGAGTTCACACCACAACTATAACGATAAAGGTATGAGGAAAGATATGGTTGGGATCACTTTCAGAACGATTTTTTTCCAGCTGTCGAACGATAAAACACTGACAGACAATCAGAATCCATTCTAATTTAAAGGTCTCGCGCAGTTAAAATGGCAGATGACATTGCAGAGAAGTTAATCGTCGAGGTACAAAAAAATCCTCCACTGTTTGACAAGTCAACCCCCCTTTTCAAGGATACGTTAAAAAAGATGGATATATGGAAAGCAATCGGTCGTATCCTGGGAATAAATGGTGAGAAGTATTAACGATGAGAATGCGTTTCTATCTTGGAAATTCAAACAGCATTCCACATTAAAAAAAGAGAAGGGACGATCTTCCTGGATCTTCCCGTCCAGATCCAATGCTACCACATCTTTAAATTAGCCTACTATTATTTGAAGTTAACATTATAAAATATGTAGACCTACACCACAAAACTAGTTAAAAAAATTGTCTACACATGCGTTTTATATTTGATATGAGGGAAATAAACATGCGTGACACAAAACAATCTTTAACTTTTAGGTGGCAAAATATGTTTAATTCTGTGAATTACACTGCGCAAACCAGGTAATAACCACCGGATGAAGAAGGGTTGGCTCTCAGTCTCCACAGAACATAAACATTCATTTTATTTTATTTTATTTTTCGTGTTCGCATTTATGAGGAAAAAACAATGTTACGGCGCTCTGAATGCGGCACTAAAAGAGATGCTTTAAAACTTTCACAGAGACATCAAACAGAAAGCACAAAACCTTTCTTTAAATTGAATTTCGTTTTGTATTAATTGTATCTTAATTTTAATCAATGTTTAATCAACCAATTGCCTGGATTTAATAAATAAGAAGTAGGCTAAATATAGCAGACGATAGATAATCACGAAACGGAGGCGCCGGTGAACTGGAGCTCGTCTCATAAATGAACTGAAACTTAGCAACTTAGAAACTTCGCAGCAAAGGTCTTAACTGCATCCTCTATTTCGATTCTCTGTGACAGTTCATGTTCTATGGAGATTGTTGCCAGTCCATTAAAGCCACTTAAATTAACGAAATTACTCAGATAAAGATTCGTTCATTTTGATGAAGGAGATCGAACAAGAGTCAGTAAAATGATCAGGGGGCTTTGGCAGCTCAGCAAATCATAGCCTTTGTGAATTGTTCATTCCCGGTTGGCACACATTTTGCCGCCCTTACAAAAGTGCGCTCTAGGCAATTGCCTAGTTCGCCTATATGGACGCGCCGGCCCTGGATTAAATCACCGGTCTGATTAAACTGTTTTATATATATATACAAATATGTTATGTAAAACAGTTTAATCAGACTGGTGCTAAAAATTTACTATTTTAATATTTCTTATTATTTTGCTAAAATTACTAACATTTTGCACATTCTGAAAGGTGTATGTAAACTGAACTTTATAGCCTATAATGCTTTTAATTATTATAACTTTCACAGAGACATAAAACAGAAAGCACAAAACTTTTCTTTAAAGTGAATTTCGTTTTGTATTAATTGTATCTTAATTTTAATCAATGTTTCATCAACCAATTGCCTGGATTTAATAAGTAAAAATTAAATATAGCAGATATAATCACGAAACGGAGGCGCCGGTGCATAAACTGGAGCTCGTCTCATAAATGAACCGAAACTCAGCGTAAAAGGTAGCCTTGCCTCACAGACATGTCTACTTAAACAGAATAATTCAAAATGAAAGAAAACAGACACAGACTGCTCTTTGTTTATGCAATCCGTATAAAATGTGCATTTCTCTCTGGCGCGTTGACTACTGGGAAGACCTGGGGCGCGCGCGTGCTTAGAATAAAAAGACCATTATTATCAGTCGTTGGTGTGGACGCATATATAGTTATCTTTATCGTTATCTTTATAGTTATCGTGCTTGGTGTGAACGGGCCTTTGAGCTTAGAGCTGGTTTTTTTTTTTACTTTCTATTCATCAAATAATCCTGAAAAACACAAAAATATGAAGCAGCACAACTGTTTTCAACACTGATAATAATCATAACCTTGAGCATCAAATCATCATATTAGAATGATTTCCGAAGGATGATGTGAAGCTGTGATGCTGAAAATTCAGCTTTGATCACTGGAATTAATTCAATATATTCACATAGAAAACAGTTATTTAAAATGTTGTATATTATTTCACAATAGTATTGTTTTTAATGCTGTCTTGGTAAACATAAGAGACATAAACATTTGTACCAACAGTTTGACATTAGTGTATGTTTGACGTTTTACTTAAGCATATTGTTCATCAATGGTGCTTTAGAGATGATGATCAGCTCAGCTCTGATACAGTGCACATCAGCACTGAAGGATCTGAACACAACAAACCATTTGTCATTGTCACAGAGCCAACAATATTATTATACAATGCCAGGTTTATTAAAAGGAAAGAAGCTACAGCAGAGGTGAAATGCAGAAAAAAGAAAGAATATAAATAATATACAGAAAATCATTTCTTAATTAGGATAACAGAATTTGTTTTTGGGTTTACTTATTCATTTAATATTGCTCATACAGTGTAACTTGCGTTTGGATGTCAAAACCTTCTTAAAATAAATTAAACAAATAAAAAATGCAGGTTTGAGAAATAAAAAATAAGAAAATAACAGATGCATGGAGATATAGGTGAAACATTATTGTGATAAAATGGATATGACGTTATTTAATGAGTTTCCTCAGTTCACCTGTGTTTCCTAACGTTACTTCTCCGGCAGCAGCTTTCTTCAGAAATGTTGACGTCGTTGAGCTTTCTCTCTGTTGTGGGTTATTTTGTTACTACTGAAATCACAGACATTTTTTTTTAATCAATAATATATTTGTTTACCATTAAGCTAAAGTTAGTTTCAGCCAATTCAATTGTCTGCTCAGTGTAAAGTTAAGTAACATCACCGATTAGGCCTACATACGTTTGTGTTAAATAGATTAGCTCACTTCCAAGTAAAACCTTTTCAAAACCTCTCATCTACACATAAGAGGTGATTAAAAGCCCAAACTTTCATAAATAAAAGCTCGTTAGCTTAACTTAACGTTAGCAGCTACGGTTGAGATGCTAACGGACTTTTTCCGAAGACACTAAACCATGTCTATAAAGTAAATATTCAACAGAAGCGTTAAATTACAAGTAAGAGAAATATCAAAAACAGTTGTGTGTATTATTCTTGTGCTTTTAGAGACTAAACTCACCTGAAAGCAGTGAAAACAACAGCGAGAGAGGGAGTTTAGCTGTTTGCCAGTAGCAGTGGTCGCGCCGTTTCCATGGCAACTCTGCGCGGCGGCAGCTCCAGTGTTTGAGAGCGACTCGAAAGTTCACGCGCACGGCCATTGATTAAACAACCACGTCAAAATCATGCAGCACTTTTAAATAAAAATCGAATAAATATTAAATTATGAATTTAAAACTGATTTTGGAGATTAATGACTTGTTCATAGCAATGGCCTATGCCCACACATAATATAGGCCTACTGCGGTCACAACAAGAATAATACAAATAAAATTACTGACATGCGACGTCGAGACTACGTTGTCAGATGGTAAGTCATGAAATGACCAAAACGTCACTTAACTGGGACGTAGTTGGTTATTTTGTTACCTTAGGAGACCGTACAGACGACGTTGTCAGTTGGTTATTTAATGGTAATAAAATTACGGACATGCGACGTCGAGTCTACGTTGTCAGATGGTAAGTCATGAAATGACCAAAACGTCACGTAACTGGGACATAGTTGGTTATTTTGTTACCTTAGGAGACCGTACAGACGACGTTGTCAGTTGGTTATTTAATGGTAATAAAATTACTGACATGCGACGTCGAGACTACGTTGTCAGGTGGTAAGTCATGAAATGACCAAAACGTCACGTAACTGGGACGTAGTTGGTTATTTTGTTACCTTAGGAGACCGTACTGACGACGTTGTCAGTTGGTAATTTGATGGTAATAAAATTACAGACATGCGACGTCGATACTACGTTGTCAGTTGGTAAGTCATGAAATTACCAAAAAGTACGAATAAATTACGTAACTGCGACGTCGTGTGTTAGCTGGGATGTTGTTGTGAATTTATATAAAGCCATGGGCTATGCCATATTTAGCCCATTAGACACACAGTACAGTGTAATCACATGGATCCTCAATGATTTATCTGCTGTACTATTCACAATTGGTCATCATACTGGGTCATTCTATGGAAATGTCCATTTTCTGTCCCTAGCCTTTACAGAAATATTACACTGAAACACTTTAGGGTTACAATTTCTTCACATTTTAAATAAAACAATATGTTATTTGAACAATTACACCTTCTTGAGCCATCAATATGGCAATATTTGATTTGTATTAATTATAATTCCAAGCACCACAGAAGTGCTCGTCCCCACAGTCATGTACAGAGGGAAAATGCTTTTTTTTTTAGGTCAATAACAGATTTTTACACTATTTAAAATGCAATAATGTAGACATAACTATCAAATAGCCTATATTATGTAAATTATATAAAAAAAACAATGTACTACATTTATAGGGGAGACCGGGGACAGTTGACAACAGGGGATGGTTGCAACGTGTCATTTTTCTCCGATCAGAAACAAACACTTCGAGGCTTCGTTTGGCCATAGTCACGTGACATGGGTGTTTTGAATCACGCTTCGAATCAGTAGCCGCGTCCGAAATCGCATACTTAATGAGTAGGTACTTAATTTCAATGAGTACTTACTTAACGAGCGCTAAAGGAGTAGGTACTTTCTACTTTCTAGCCAAATCTCGTTGAGTATGAATGCGATCCCGACATCATCGCCATGTTGACGTCATCATGTGACCTACGACGCGTTATCACAAGCGCAACTAATTCATCTATCTGTAAATATCTTGATATTGATGAAAGTTGCTCATTTTGTGGTTTTGTTGAAGAAACAGAAACAGCTGCCCATTTATTTTGTGAATACATTTAGGGTTGATTTAAGCAGTTTTATCCTTATAACGATATCATTTTTTTTTATTAAGAAACCCCAAAATCGTGATCTCTTGAATATGTTGTTAATTTCTTTATTTCCTTTAAGTTTTCCTCTTTTTTTTATTATGAAGAACTATTTAAATATATTTAGCCTTGTTATTGTTATTTTTTTCCTGTGTATAAATATCATATTATGATGTACACAAACCAATGTTTTAAAACGAGACATCTAGCCTTTATATAGATATCTATGGGCCTATGCGCCTTAATCTTGACATAGCATATGAAACCAGGTGCGATCAAAAAAAAGTTTGTAAACTGGCTTGGAACGCTCCCAGGAAGTCACCTTATTTAAGCTTATCCAACATCTGTGATGTGATTGAATATGATCTCCTCTGTTGTGTCAAAATAGCTACACTTCAGCTTGAACCCCCCTTGATGAACTGCACGTTTCCAATTGCACTGTGAGAGTGCGTTGTGATGATAGAGAACGCGAATGCCAGTGCGCCACAGTTCAGGTCCTCCCAGGGTGCGAACTACGGGGGAGCTTAGCTCTGTATAATACAGTAAGACATGAGCTCCCCTAAAGACATGATTTGTGAAATGTTGGGGGTCATCAGCTTTCATCCAGCCAGAGCTGCAGAGGAACTACTGCAGCGTGGGCCTCTCCACAGCGCCTCACAACTGTCTAACTCTTCCATCTCACAGAGAGAAGAGTGTAGAGAGACTGGGGCCTCCCCGGGGTCAGACCGTCTGAGATCCACTGTAACGTTCTGTGTCTGACGCTGAGGCTACATCAAATGATTGAACTGTGGCGCACTGGCATTTGGTGTCTCCATCCAATAACACGCATGCTCACAATGGGGGAGATAGATGGTAGTCTACTCTAATGCGCTTCCTAATACAGGAAAATCTTAACGTGTAGCCTAAGTTAGTAGGCTAACTAAAGCTGGTTGCTGTTTTGACAGCGGAGATCATATTTTATCACTTTTTTTTTTAATGCTTTTAATGTTAATTTGCATTTCAAATCTGGGCAATAGTAAGCTTAATAATAAAATATGATAACTAGACCATATAAAGTTGGATGAATCTGCAAACACTGCAGAATAACACTAAGCATGTTTTCTCAAGTGGCTCCAGGGCCCGGTTTTTCAAAAGTAATCCAATAGGATTTTGGATAACGGATTGGATCAAATCTTGAAAATGTTTTTTTCAAAAGAAAAAACGGATTACATAATCGGATTAGATCACGTAATCCAATCTTGGTTTTGATCCAGATCAAACCTTTAGTTTGGGTTTTTCAGAACTTTTTTGTTGGATTTGGATCACTTTGATCCAAAAAATCTGGATTAAACTGATCCCATCAGAGGGGTGGATTCAGCGTGGATTTCATGCCCAAAATGTAATGAAAACTTAAAAAAATTATCAAATAATACTATATTTGGATCATGCAGTATCTTAGCCTACAAGATATCCTATTTATTCATAAGGTTTTAATTTTATTTGTTCATCCGTCAGGCTACAGTGATTGGGTAGGCTTTAACGTATTCAGCCTTTCAGTATAGGCCTACAGCAAAGTAGAAAGAGTTTGACCTCATAAAATAATCCCCCAAACACCTGTCAAAATTGACCAAAAACAATACATTTTATTCTGTCACTAATTGATATATATATTCATCACAATCGAAAATATTTTTTTTTAAGAATATTTATTAGTGATGCATGCAATGATTACAGAATAACCAAAAAAATGCAAAGAATGGCAATCACTGATTTTTTTAATCAAAAACATGGATTAAGTATTGACATTAAGTCTTTTTTTAAAATTCAATACATCTATATTTGAAACTTGTTATAAATATCCTCAATGTACAGTGTTTGTTACTTGTTTTGTCAACTTGTTGCTCTTTACATATCTATAGTTCTACATTGTGATTTCCTATCCTGTTTGAGCACTGGTTATCCAGATTTGGTGATCCTGAAAAGTTCCTATCCGGATCAGATTGATCCAATCCGATGTTGCTTTGAAAAACTGGCTCAAAAGTAAGCTGGATTACGTGATCACGGATCGCAAAAAAAAGGATTACTAAATCCGGATCAATTTTATCCGGATTAAACCTTTTGAAAAACCGGGCCCAGGTGACCACAGTTGAGGGAGGTGCAGTGCGACACCTGCTGGGCATTTTCTGTAAATCCTTTTCGTGTGCTTGCTGTTAGTTCGATGGCATCGATCTTTATAATATTGAAAACACTTTACTGTCCACAGCATTTACTAAAATAAGTCTTAATCTGTGAAGCTAAATGACAGAAATACCTTTATTTAATTAATCAGAAACATGCTCCAAACTGATCATAGGCTACTGTTAAAAGCGCCTCCTCTCATAAACTGTTAATCTCTTAATCATGATGGGGATTTATTGCATGATTTAATTAGTTTTTACAAATAAATTCTTATCTAAGTGTATATTTTTGTGGAGACATTGCATCATCTTAAGGCAAAGAGGGAGCTCCACAGCAGTAATGGGAATTCTTTGGGAGAACCTTAATTTTGAAAAGTAGCCTGAAGCACAGACATGACTGATGGAGAACACTATCCAATCAGAAGCGAGGGGTTGGTAAAGTCCCACCCACCAATGAAAGGAAATATTGAGTAATACATTTGTTTTGTCAGTAATAATGGAAAACAAGACATTGCGCTGAATTTCGTTGTTTTGTTTTGATTAAAAAAACGAATAATCAAACTGAATGTTGGTTTTTCGTTTCAGGTCAAAATAAAAAAAAAACGGTAATGTGTAATGTGGCCCCAAAAATTGTAATGTGAGACATCTTATTAGAATTATGCCTAGTACAAAATTGGTTGTAGATATCTTTAATTACAATTTCTACAATTCAAAACTCATTTGAACATATCAGAAAATATTTCCCAATGGAAGTCCCAAATATAGACTAGTCAAAATTGCATTATCTTGAATGTAATGACTATTTATCAAATCAAATTAATCAAATTTTAGATATCCTTAATTCCAATTACAGCGAGTCAAAATTGTAAAATAGATAACTGGAATTGGAATTTTGAGTAGTCAAAATTAAATGTTGACTAGTACAGCGGGGTATTTAATGCAAACTCGGCTTGCAGCCTGGAGTTCTGCGTCATCACGTTCAGTTCAGTTTGGGGCGGAGCTTTTTAGCCGGACTCATATAACTGAAACCGAAAGCACAGCAGTCCTGACGACCTGACAGATGAAGTCATTTCAATAGATTCAAAAACAGGAATGTCTGCAGAGGTCACGGTAAGTTCGTTAAAACGTTTCAAAGCTGTAGTATCATAGGGAGCAAATTTTACTTTAAACACGTCCTCAAACTCAAACACGTGATTGTAATTGTCAAATTGTTTTAGATGTGTTGTGATGTTTTAAAATAAGTTGAATGTTTTATTAATTGACAATAATGGGAAAAGCAACTGAATCACTCTGTGAAATGTATGTTTTTTTGTTTGCTTGTTTTTTCATTAGTGACTGCATTGATTTATTCTAGTGAAGTTTATTCTAGTCTTCTTGCCATTAGGGACAAAACATGTCCTACACACAAAAGCCCTCTTTATGTTAAAAATAAAAAAAAGTTAATCAAAATAGAAATACTTAAAAAGTTGCATCTAAAGGAAATCCTGATACTAAGGACATTGCTTTTATTATTAAACAATTTCTTTAGTATTTTTTTAAATACATGCTATACTTGGAACATACATACAATTTAACTTCGGCATAAGGTCACACTTTTAAACTGCCAAACAAATTGTTTAAAAATGCAACAAGCAACAAATTAAAAAAATATACATTTAAATTGAAAAGCAGATATCTGTCATATCAAACAATACAAGAAGTCAATTTTGAATTATATTTTCTTAGTTGTGTCCTCGCTGTGAATCAAGTCATAGATGTTTTTTCTCTCCATATAATTCTACATAAATCAGGCAATGTTATCATGGTCATCTTACTCTGAAGACCCCTTTCCTATTTCATTGTGGATCTCACAGTAGGACATTATATATATTATATATAAACTTTTTTTTTTTTACATGCCTTATATACATAGCATCTTTACATACACTGTCACTATGAAATAAAAATCGATAATTCTAATTTTAAGTAATATTGCTGTTCATTATAAATAATTAATTTGTGCACATCATTTTTTACAACCTGTTACTCACACGACCAAAACCCTGATGTAATGGACTTCACAGAGAGCGGACATGTCCAGGCAGTTTCCCACTGCTCGAGTCATGCAGGACAGGCACAGATAACTGATCCGGTTAAAGTCGGGGTACAGATCCTTTGGATTCACTTTGGGAACATTTCTGTTGCTGCTACAGGGCTTCACAAAATAATGCTTACCATTACATTCAACATAACATGCACTTCTTCTAAAAGGAGAAAAACAAACCACTGGAAGAATTGTTGTATTAAATTAAATATTAGTTTAAAAGTTGTCTTAATTTGTTATCCTGTCAATCAGTTGTAACCTCAGTTGGACCTTTGTCAACTCCATCAGTATTTAACAATATCAGATGAAGGTTTCTGTTCATTTTAAAAAAAATATTTAATTATTTTTTCATTTATTTCATTTATTGTGTTAAAACATCAACTGAACTACATGATATTATGTCTGATTTACCTAAGGATGTTGGTCATATATGTTTAATATAAAAAAAAAGGTTATAAATGTTTAATATTAAAAAAGGAGGAGTAAGGAATTTAGGAACTGGATTGTTCATTATAACCCTAACCCAGGGAATTTTTTTAATAAATGTTATACTTTTATACTTTTAAGACTTTAGACTGTTGTTGGGTGAATCAAATGAAAATAAAATGCTTTTTATTGCATCTGATGGAGTTGACAAATAAAGTTGTGAAGTGAATAAATGTAAATTTTTGGTTCATTAGCCTTTGTGTACAAATATATAAATGATTAATAATGTATTATTAAGTAATAAAAACAAACTTCTAAAACAAGTTTTGCCCCTTATCTCAAGAATCAGTGAAAGGTAAAGTTTTGCCTGGGTGTCACACATTACTCACCAAAATGTTTTTTTCGCATTCGTTTTTGAATTTTCAAATCTCACTCTATTGGGAGGAAATTGCACACACAGACAATCTGCTTTACTTTAAACCTTGTATTTACAGATCGAGTAAACCCTAATTCAATTGACTTCAGTTGTGAATTGTGTCCTCTGTGTCCACACACAGGTCTGAAATCAAGTCTCACATCATGGAGGAAGAGAAGAAACAAACTTCCTGTGAAATGAGTGTGTGTGAGGAGAGAGAGGAGTCGTCGTCTGTTCACACTCAGAGAGCAGCATCTCCAGTGTCCAGCTGTGTGTCCATGAAGAGTAACATCTCTATGGATGATCTCAGTGATGGACCTGCTGTGACCTCTGACCCTGCGTGAGTATCATGAAACTGATGAACTATCTGCTGTAGTAGGGAAAAACTTGAATGTGAAGTTACTTAACGTGGTGAATCACTTATAAAAGTAACTTTCTCTGAAATGTGGACAATAGTAGCCTATAAATAAAAGTATTTAGGAATCCTCTTGAGTAACAACGATATTGAATGATCTCTCTGTAATTATAATATTAAAATATTATTTTATTGTCAAGTGGGTTTGTAAGGAACAGCTCAATTGTTCTTAATAAACCCAATAAGCTCAGAACCCTTTGAATCTCATTCACAGATACGTTTTTACTCTACAGTTACAGAAAAGGACGTCCTACAAGGAGTTAATATTGACAGTAACAACACGAGACAAAGAGAGATGCTCAGTCAAAGAGATTTTAAGGTATAAGAACGTGTTAATGGGACTAGTGGTCATGACAGCTTTTGTAAGGGTTATACCGCCTAAAGTATCGCAAAGACACTAAATCGCATTGTAACCAGTGTTTCATTTTATTCTGCCACTTCCAGCCGCAAATGAATTCAGCTCTTGCATTACATGTGAGATTATTTACTTCCATATGGTAAATAATGTGGTACATCCGGTATTTTGAGGCTCGGGTATCTGTGACAACACCCTAGCGCTGGTCAAGTCACCTTTATTAATGTAGCGCTTTATACAACACAGATTGTTTCAAAGCTGCTTTACAGGGATAGACAGGAAAATAATGATTCAGTGACGTAAACAGAGTTCAATTCTGCTGTAAAGCAGCTCTAAGAAAATAGTGTTGTGATTCAGATACACTCATGCAGCACTAAATGGGACCATGATAAGACTACATTTATATTTATATTATCTTCAAAAAATTAAGGAAATACATTTGAGCTCTTCACTTAACTCTTAGATGCCTGAGATTTCCAAACTTTACAGTAAGTACCCAAGTATGAACAATAAAGACAACATGCATAATGGCATATTTTGATTAAAGTCTGTATCAATAAACTGTTCGGTTTTACAGTGCAGATAGATCATTCGCATCCATCTGAAATATTTCTGTCTTTATCATCAACAGGAAGAGAAAGAGAGCAGCTTCTCAAGTATCTGACTGTGAGTCCACGAAGAGTAACAGATCCATGATTGATCCCCGTAATCTCAGTGATAGTGCAGTGAACATTGACCCTGTGTGAGTATGATCATGTCGATAATAATGTCGGCTTTTTACACAAAATAGGGTCTTTTGAGCAGAGTAGTGAGTTCATGTACTGTCTGCTTCATTCTTACTCATTGCCGGAGAGCGCCCTAAGGCAGAAAGTCCACAAGTGAGATTCATAGAAGTCACAAATCTTCTGACGTTCCAGGAAATCCCTTAAATGGACAAAATCATCCAGTTATCACTGTAGCAGAGTAAAACGCAGATAGAGACGATTTGACTAATGAAACATGAAGACAATACACATACAATTATACGATATATAGTGTTTATCTGTGTTCTTGTGGATATCTCTTCATAAGAATAAATATATTGATATAATTAATGCTAATCGTCATAGCCTTTATCACTGAATAGTAGGGGTGCAACGGTACATGTATTCATCCTGAACCGTCATGATACGGACGTCACGGTGCATAGAGTCAGATGATGAATACAGTCGTCTGACGCTGTTTGCTAACCGCCACAGCATGAAAAAGAGGCGATCTATATACCAACTCAAAACAAGAGTTCAGATAGCATGCAAGAGCTTGCTAGTAGAGATACGCGGAGATCCGATTAATGTTCGCTCCACTAACTTAAAGCTGCCGTCGGCAACTCTGGCCGATTGAGTGGACTTAGGCAAAATTTTGAATGTTTACAACTCTCATGCCCCTCCCTACTATCAACGAATACCCTCCCACAGAGTTCGTGCTCGTCAGTGCGCCATCACTCTTCGCTACTGCGCGAACTTCAGGCGTGTGCATGTGATTGACGTGTGCGTGCACGACTTGTGATTGACAGTCCTATCTCACACCCCCCTGCGCTGATTGGAGACAATGAACCGGGAGCGGTGGATTTTTGCAAAACAAATAACACGCTCCAGGTGGAGTTAGAAGCTCAGGTTTTTTTCTAAAACCACTTTATTTATGTTGTTCTGTCGGAATATAGTGTTGAATTCGCTGAATATGATCAAAAAAAGTTGCCGACGGCAGCTTTAACGAAAAAGAAACCGGGGCAGTAGAAAGCGCCGCCCTGTTTGTTTTCTTTATTTTTCAAACGCATAATGTCTTGTTTTTATTTTTTTTTTAAAGAGTTATGTCTGTATGTGTGATGGGTGTCTGAGGCTGAGATTGAACTCCGGTCTTCTAGTTAACTGAACAGTTTCTTTAACACTGGGCTATTGTGGATGACAAAAATAAGATGGACCCAAGAGCAGAAGAATAACTTGCAGACTTAAATGATTGAACAAAGGGTGTTTTTACTGAAGAGTCCAAGTTTAAAAGTACAACAAAAAGGAAGCAGAGCCTCCACAGAAAAAATCCTAGAAACAAAAGATGAGCAAAAGGCAAATTCAAAAATACTACAGACTTAGCTTTCTTGACAAGGAAAATACATAGCATAGTAGGCTCAAGACTGAACACAACTGAAAGACAGAGGCATGCTTAAATAGGCCAACACAAACAAGCTAATGAACCCCACAGGTGGGAGAAATCAAACAATAATGAGTGGCAATCCTCAATGAGTTTTACAGAAGCTGGGGCCACCTAGTGGCTAGGAGAGTCATTGCCAACTACAGGCAGGGAAAGTCATTACAACAGTATGACCATAGATGATTAAGTATTTTAACTTGTTTATGCTGACAAAAATCACTTGGCATTGTGCTCATTTGTGTTGTGAACCAGGAAATGGGAAGCCTCAGATGCCACTTCAATCGCTGTCTCTTTGTGGAAAGTTGAAGTAGGCTCCTTATCGCTCATCCGCATGTTGATGAACTCTCACGCGCAAAGAAAAGGACAGCGTAGGCTACACACAACACGTTAATCACACCAATAAGTTTGAAAACAGCCTCTGCATTTTACCGCACAACATTGGTCAATCTATCAGTTAGAGTAACAAATCAACAATTCCTTAATTTTTTATTTTAAGCAATCAGGAATCTGGGGGGCCGGACATGTAAAAATAATGAACTCGTATCGAACCGTGACACCAAAACAGAGGTACGTACCGAACCTGTATAGAATACTTTAAAATAATTGTATTCTGCCTCATTCTGTGATATGAAGCATCGTCAGACCACAAAAGGATGTTATTTCAAACACTCGATTAAATGTTCTCTTTTGTTGGACAAAAGGTTTGTAAAGCTACTCATCACAAGTTTGGGAAGATGTTTGGCGCGTGTTGCTTTTTCAAATGCATGTTAAAATGGAGTTAAATTCACAGCGCTTTTAGAGATGGAACAGCATTTACTGATTGATTTGCTGCGATTCACCATGAAACTTTATTTTATTTAATAAGTCATTAGTAGCCTCCTCAGACCTGGTTGTCCACATACGTGGACATCACAAAGTCCAGGGGTCAGAAAGTAAAAGTCCTGCCATATTTTTATTCCACCCACAGCAAAAACTCCAGTGTTAAATGAACTTTACTGGGAGTTTATTTGGATCCAGACTCAAGAGTGTTAAAGTTAATGAGATAATTAAGTGAATAATTGAGTGATGATTGAGATATTATTGAAGACACCAGATGTTAGCTAGCAGAATCACTGAAGGAGAAAATCTATATTTTAGTCACCGTTATGGTGATCAGTGTTTACTTTAGTTGGGCAGGTGACCTTTAAATGTTTAATTAAAGATTTTGTTTGGCTGTGTTAACAGCTGGATGAACAAAGAGATCAGATCAGATCAGATGTTGTAGATCATGTTTAGACATAATCATCATTTGACCTGAATCACTGAACTCATTTAAAACCTACTCTCTGACTTAAATGTATTCTATAACATTAGATCCAGATTTTTCAAAATAAACCAAATGATATCTTAAACGTTGTTCTGATAAATAAATAATAATCTTTCTTTTAGGCACACACAGACATCAAGATTCAGTGTATGAATCTCAACAATGGTGACAAACAGAATATTCAATTAGGAAAAGGAAATTACTCAGACAATTCAGATCATAATTTATTCATACCGCAATGCATGATGGGAGCCATGAATGAATTTTGATTGGTGGCACCCAGAATGCACGGCAACATGCTATATAATTGTCACCATTGTTGAGAATCACAGGCTGATTCTTGATGTCTGTGTGTGCCCATAAAGTAATTAGAATAGAATAGCTTTTAAGAAATCTTTTGGACAATACTTAAATTTCTAAAAATGTTATACTGCGTAATCAAAAGGTTAATCTCAACAAATGATGATTATGTTATAAAACATAACCAACAACAGTGCATCAGCTTTCCTTGTTGTTCAACTGGCTGTTATAACTCATGTACAGCAGCCAAACAACATCTAAAATTGAAGATGAAAGGGTCAAGAGCCCAACTAAAGCAGACACTGATCACCATAATGGCGACTTAAAAATGTGACGTTCTCCTTCAGTGATTCTGCTTGTTATCATCAGGTGTCTTCAATAATGCTCAATCATCACTTAATTATTCACTTAATTATCTCATTAACTTTAACACTGGAGTTTTTGCTGTGGGTGGAATAAAAATGTGGCAGGACTTTTACTTTCTGACCCCTGGACTTTCCACCTCTGACCAAAACTCGGGTCTTAGGAGGTTAATTAATTCCATAATCGCACTAAGCCAAATAACGATTTTTGTTTAATTTCGGTTAATCGTACAGCCCTAGATTAACCTCACATACAGACAAACACACAACAAACTCTCACTTCACACAAACAAGTTCTGTCTCTCACACATGCAAAACTTTATCGCACAGCCCTGCCCTGTTTTACATTTTTATTGCTGAGCACTTGGTGAATCATTAAAAAACAAGGCATATGTGGACTTTGCACTGTGCCAAAGTCTCCAGGTTCAACACATTTAGGCCTCAATAAATATTCACCCAATTACTATCCACAGAAGAGTATTGTTGAGATAAACACCAGTCATTTGATAATCAGAATGATAGCTGATGAGGCAGTTATTCTTAGATGTGAACAATGTGAACTGTTTACTCATCTGATTAAATAATTTTTTGTAAATTTCGTTAACACATTTAATGTTTTATTTTTTTAAATATAAAATTTTCAAAATATCTTCATAGGTGATTAGAACTGATCAGAACCACAGAGAGTCCTTGTTTACAAACACTGAGGAAAGTTTCTAGCAGAGCACTGGTTAAACACTACTGTAAATGATAGATGAAGACCTTTATGAGGCAGAAAGCGCCATCCTGTTTGTCCTTTTTTTATTTTAGAAAAGCCCAATGTTCTGTTTTTATTGTGAGTGTACAATAAAATGATGTCTTGCTCTTATCTGTATGGCCTTAAATGACAGAGTATTTGAAGTTGTTTCCGCTGTTATAATGACACAAAATCGTTTGGCATTGTGCTGATTTGTGTCGTGACTCGTGGAAGTCTCACTACAGTCCTCTGATGAAACATGCGTGTTCTGGAAATAAGAAGCCTCAGTTGTCACTTCATTTGTCGCCTCCTTGTGGTAAGATGAAGTAGGCTCAGTTGCAGATGGCTCTTTTTCTCCTCCTCACCCATCTTTCTGTGATTTCTTGTAACATGTAATACTGATTTTTGTGCATCTGCCATTGTCACTGCATGTTAATTAACTCTCATACGTAAAGCAAACTAATCTCTGCAAAAGTTTTTTTTTTCATTACTCTATTTATTTTGTACTTAACACAAGAGGTGCTTTTCAGTTTTGTAGCTGATTGTGACCAAATACCTTGTAGCCCTACAAAAAATATGACCTAAGCAAGAGTAGATTCTGTTTACTGTGTAGTGCTTCATACACTATAACTGGCTGTACTGGACCAGCTACCTCAGGGGGGCCTAAATGCCGCTAGGTAGAACAAACTGTAATTTGCACCACTATCTTTTCAAAATAAATGAAAAGAAACTAGCATTGGTGATTTGTTGTTTTTTCCTGTTGTACCAACTTGTTTCGAACCGTGACCCCAAAACCGATATACGTACCGAACCGTGACTTCTGTGCAACGTTACACCCCTGATAACTAATAATAATAATAGTTAGGATAGGAACTGATTCAGTATCAGATTAATCTCAAATAAATATAGTAATTTATTGACAGACTAATTATATTGTTGTTGTTACGTGCATATGTGTGCTTTCTTAGGTGTGTTTCACACCAGAACGGTAAACAGTGCATATTATTTTCAGCGTCAAAAGCAGCGTCAATTGAGTGATGATTGAGCATTATTGAAGACACCTGATGTTAACAAGCAGAATCGCTGAAGGAGAAAACCATAATTTTTAAGTCACCGTTATGGTGATCTGTGTTTGCTTTAGTTGGGCTCTTGACCCTTAAATCATTAACTTTAGATTATGTTTGGCTGCTGTAAGTGAGTTATAACAGCCAGATGAACAAATGGTCATGGTCATCTGATAGTGCGGGTTGTGTTTTAACATAATCGTTATTGCACAATCATTTGACCCAATATAGAGCCCAATTTGGGTTTACTTTATTAATTATAGCAGCACTGGCCTTGTTCAGCACAATATTTTTAACCTCTTCAATGAAATCCAAATGATTAAGTCAATAAAAAGAAAACTTTAAAAATTCTTTATATAGGCACACACAGACATCTAGAATTAGCGTATGAGTCTCAGCAATGGTGACAAACAGATCACCTCTGAACACAAGCTCATTATTTATTCATGCAGCAATGCATGATGGGAGCCATGAATGAGTTTTGATTGGTGGCACCCAGAATGCACTGCAACATGCTTTGTAATTGTCACCATTGTTGAGATTCACAGGCTGATTCTTAATGTCTGTGTGTCTAAAAACTAAATAGAATCAAAATAATTCTATGTTTTTTGTATATAAAACATGTTTTAAAAAAATTAGTTCAGTGATTCAGGTCAAATGATTGTGTAATAACGATTATGTTAAAACACAACTAATACTATCAGATGACCATGACCATTTGTTCATCCGGCTCATGTACAGCCGCCAAACAAATTCTAAAGTTGATGATTTAAGGGTCAAGAGCCCAACTAAAGCAAACACTCATCACCATAACGGTGACTTAAAAATTATGGTTTTCTCCTTCAGTGATTCTGCTTGTTAACATCAGATGTCTTCAATAATGCTCAATCATCACACAATTAATCACTTAATTATCTCATTAACTTTAACACTTCTTCAGTGTTACTTTAACACTCTTTAACACTGTAGAGTATGGACTCATATAAACACTGAGCAGTGTTAATTTAACACTCTGTAGGGTGTGGACTCATATAAACACAGAGGAGTGTTAATTTAACACTGGGGATTTTGCTGTGTATGATTTCAAATCAGAAATTTCATATTAAATATATAATACATGTCTCTATTCCTTTTTTTTCTTTTTTTTTCTTTCTCTGTTCTTCTTAATGTGTTTTCAGTGGTGGGAGAGCTGACCAGATCAGAGATGTGTCCTGTCAGACCAGCACATTCTCCTCCTGTCAGAAACACATCAGTCATCATGACACAGAAGCAGCTCTGCAGCTCCAGTCTCACCAGCCAGTGCATGATTATCTGCAGAGAGGCAAAGACCAGCACAAAACCAGCATGAAGAACAAGTATGAGAGCATATTTGAGGGAATCAAACTACAAGAGAACCAGACCCTCCTGAACAGGATTTACACACAGCTGTACATCATAGACGGAGAGAGTGAAGGAGTGAATGAAGAACATGAGGTGCTACAGATGGAGAAAAGTTACAAGACCCTTCAAGACACTCCAATCAACTGCAATGACATATTTGATCCTTCACCTGAACTAGGATATGAGGAGAAGAGAAGAGAGAAGAAAAACAAAATCAAGACTGTTCTTACTAAAGGCATCGCTGGAATAGGAAAAACCGTCTCTGTGCAGAAATTCATTCTGGACTGGGCCGAGGGAACAGCCAATCAGGATGTAGATTTCATGTTTGTTCTTCCATTTCGCGAGTTGAACTTGATTAAAGATCATCAGTACAGTCTTCACAGACTTATGCTTGACTTTCATCCTGAACTTCAAGATCTAGACTCAAAGATGTATGATGAATGTACAATTGTGTTCATATTTGATGGTCTAGATGAAAGCAGAATTACACTGATGTTTTCAGACAGTGAGAAAGTTTCTGATGTAAATGAGACTTCATCAGTGGGTGTGTTGATGTCAAACCTCATGAAAGGAGATCTGCTTCCCTCTGCTCTCATCTGGATCACCACCAGACCAGCAACAGCCAATCAGATCCCCTCAAACTACATCAACCGTGTGACAGAAATTCGGGGATTCAATGACCCTCAGAAGGAGGAATATTTTAGGAAGAGAATCAGTGATGAGCATCAAGCCAGCAGAATCATCTCAAACATCACAAAAGCAAGAAGCCTCCACATCATGTGCCACATACCCGTCTTCTGCTGGATCTCAGCCACTGTGCTTCAAAACATCCTGAAACAAGACCTCAGTGCAGAAATCCCTCAGACTCTGACTGAAATGTACATACACTTCCTCCTCATTCAAACTCATATGAGGAGCCAGAAGTATGAAGAGAGAGTTCCAGAGAAACTCCTGCAGTCCAACAGGGAAGTGATTGTGAAACTTGCTGAACTGGCTTTCAATCAGCTGATGAAGGGCAATGTGATGTTCTATGAGGAGGACCTGATTGAGAGCGGCATAGATGTCACTGACACCTCAGTGTATTCTGGGATTTGCACTGAGATCTTTAGGGAGGAATCTGTGATTTGTCACAGGAAGGTTTATAGCTTTGTACATCTGAGCTTTCAGGAGTTTTTTGCTGCACTGTATGTGTTTTTCTGCTATTTACACAAAAACGACGAAGTTCTGAAAATATTCCTTACTGGAAAGTCCAGAACTCAGTCTGGGAATGTTCCTCTGGATGTGTTTCTTAAAGGAGCAATGAATAAAGCCTTGGCAAGTAAAAATGGACACCTTGATCTTTTCCTTCGATTCCTTCATGGCATCTCACTGGAGTCCAATCAGGTACTCTTACAGGATCTCCTGATTCACACAAAGAACAACCCAGAAAGCATCAAGAAAATAATCCAAAACCTTAAACGAGGTCAAAAAAACAATATCAGTCCTGAAAGATGGATGAATCTGTCATACTGCTTGATTGAGATGAAGAAAAATTCTGTTGTTGAAAAAATGCAGGCATTTTTCAAATCTGAAACAAAAAACAAAAACCTTTCTCTTGCACAATGTTCAACTTTGGCAAACATGATCCTGATGTCAGAGGAGGTGATGGATGAATTTGACCTTAAAAATTATGCATTTAAATCAAAAGAGGGTCGAAGGAGACTGTTACCTGCTGTGAGGAACTGCAGAAAAGCTCTGTGAGTGTGATGATCTAATGATATTACAATATGAATACAATTACATTTAACAAAAGTTGTAATGAAGGTTTGATAAATGTTATGTGGAAGTTTTTTTCACAGTCATAAAACACAAATGACTGTAATTAAGTGTTGTTTTCATTCTCAAACAAATTATTGATTGATACATTTGGAAAAAATCACAGCCAATTATCCTACCAGTAACAATAGTCTAAGGCCGTTTCTGATATTTAACATCAATTAAAAACATGTAATGACATCATCTAAAAATACTTTTTACAATAGCTTTTTACAATATTTTACAATTAACGAAAGTTTTTTTGAACACTCAAAAAAATTATATGTTGGCTTTACTTAACTTTTTTTTGTTAACAGGTTCCACTGGTTCCACATAACTATGTTTTGTTAAACAAACATAATATGTTCATGTAACTTCAACATCATGGAATTTGGTCATTTTAAGCGACCCAATTAAACTCTGAGCTAATGAGTTAATTAAGTGATTAATTGAGTGATGATTGCGCATTATTGAATCTCAGCAATGGTGACAAACAGATCATAAACTCATTATTTATTCATGCAGCAATGCATGATGGGAGCCATGAAGGAGTTTTGATTGGTGGCACCCAGAATGCACTGCAACATGCTTTATAATTGACTTTATGCACAGCTGCACTACTTCCTGAACTTAAGCCAGCTCCTTTATTTCCTGTCTTACATTATTGGACACACTGATTAATTCAGGTGTGTCTGATTACTGTTGCTATGACTACTGAGGTCAGGCACACCTGAATTAATCAGTGTGTCCAATAATGTAAGACAGGAAATAAAGGAGCTGGCTTAAGTTCAGGAAGTAGTGCAGCTGTGCATAAAGTCAATTGTCACCATTGCTGAGATTCACAGGCTGATTCTTGATGTCTGTGTGTGCCTACTCAAGATATTTTTTAAGAAGCTTCTTTTTTATTTATTGATTTGATCATTTGAATTTCATTGAAAAGGCTAAAAATAGTATGTTCTACAATGACAGTGCTGCTATAATCCGTAAGGTAAACTTAACCTAGAAATTGGGTTCAATCTAAGTTCAGTGATTCAGGTCAAATGATTGTGAAATAATGATTATGTTAAAACACAATCAACACCATCAGATCACCTTTGTTCATTGTTCATTGTTCATTCGGCTGTTATAACTCACATACAGCAGCCAAACAAACTCTAAGGTTAATGAGTTAAGGGTCAAGAGCCCAACTAAAACACACACTTATCTCCATAATGATGACTTAAACGTTCCATTTTTCTCCTTCAGTGATTCTGCTTGTTAACATCAGGTGTCTTCAATAATGCTCAATCATCACTCAATTAATCACTTAATTAACTCATTAGCTCAGAGTTTAATTGGGTCGCTTAAAATGACCAAATTCCATGATGTTGAAATTACATGAACATATTATGTTTGTTTAACGAAACATAGTTATGTGGAACCGGTGGAATCTGTTTACAAAAAAAAGTTAAGTAAAGCCATAAAATGTCATAAAATGTCACATACTGTACTTATTTTAATTGTTGGACCCTTCTGTTGTAAATACCAGAGAGTGAAAAATCATCTTCAGCTTGATATTTATGCAAAAAATTGGTTAATCAAGGAAATCTTGCAATCTACCCAGATAGCAACACTGTTTCGGCCCAGATCCAGCCCACATCTGGCACTTATGGAATGCGGATCTGGCCCACATGCATCGTGGAATGACGGCCCTTGGGTGGCCCACTCCTGTTTGCCAGATCTGAGCCACAAGCAGGCCATAGCAATGCCACATGTCAGCCAAGAGCAAAGAAATAAACCAGAACTGGAACTTATCTGAGCCACAAAATCTGTGTGTATTTAATATGGAGTCATCTCATCCTTAATAAACCTGTTAACAAGCAGAATCACTGAAGGAAAAAAGAGAACAGAAAAAGAGACGAGCAGAAACACAAGAACTACAACTGACTTCACACAGCCTTAGATGAAATCAATTGAAGAGAAAAGAAGACATTAAATCTGTGAAGATCTCAGCAGAGGAGGATTAAACAACTCCACAAACAGCATTACCAGCTTCACTTATCACTAACCAGACTGACTTTATTTCTGTCAGACGTCTACAGAAGTTTTATTGAGAATTAACAGAGGTTTAATTGTTTAATTTGAAGTTACCATAACAGTGATTAGTGTTTCCATTAGTTGGGCTCTTAACTCTTATTTTATATTTTGTCTTTATTTGGCTGCTGTGACAGTGTGTTTCTCAAACACATTTGCAGCAGCAAAGAAAGCTAAAGTGGAATGAGATCAGGTGATGATGGTTATCTCGTGATGGTTTTATAATCATCGTGAAACAGCCTGATTTACTGATGTGAGATTTATCAATTGTGTGTATCTACTAATATTTTAACATTACAAACCTTGTCTTATGGCAGCATGAGGTCTAGCAATATTATAGCAGTCAGTTTAAATCTTTTATTAAACATGAAATAAAAAAATACTGATTTTATGCTGACACACAGATATCAACGATCAGCGTATGAATCTCAACAATGGTGACAATCACAAATATTTACATAAATTCAGCTGCATGATTTATTTATGTTGCAATGCATGCTGGGAGTTTTGCACTATGCTTTGCAGCAAGGTACTTTTGATTGTCACCATTGTTGAGATTCATACGCTGATTGTTGATGTCTGTGTGTGTCATTATAAACCAGCTTTTTTGTGCTCATATTTGTTAAAGTCTCCTTACTGATTGTTATATTATTGCTGAATCTCAACTTGTAACTTGTAACTTCAAATGAAACAGAGTTAAACCTCTGTTAATTCTCAATAAAACTTTTGTAGAGGTCTAACAGAAATAAAGTCAGTCTGGTTAGTAATAACTGAAGCTGGTAATGCTGTTTGTGGAGTTGTTTAATCCTCCTCTGCTGAGATCTTCACAGATTTAATGTCTACTTTTCTCTTAAATGGGTTTCATCTAAGGTTGTGTCTGAAGTCAGTTGTAGTTCTTGTGTTTCTGCTCGTCTCTTTTTCTGTTCTCTTCTTTCCTTCAGTGAATCTGCTTTTTTACAGGTTTATTAAGGATGAGATGTCTCCATATTAAATATACACAGATTTTGTGGCTCAGATAAGTTCCAGTTCTGGTTTATTTCTTTGCTCTTGGCTGACATGTGGCATTGCTATGGCCTGCTTGTGGCTCAGATCTGGCAAACAGGAGTGAGCCACCCAAGGGCCGTCATTCCACGCTGCATGTGGGCCAGATCCGCGTTCCACAATTGCCACAATTCCACAATGTGGGCCGGATCTGGGCCGAAACAATGTTGCTATCTGGGTAGTTGGGATATCAGCACACCATCGTGCCTCTTTAACCAGAGTCCTCAAATTTTTCAGATTGGCACAATGTAATCTCACTGATCAGTACTGTGAAGTTTTGACTTCAGCTCTACAGTCATCAAACACCTCCCTGAGAGAGCTGGACCTGAGTAACAATGACCTCCATGATTCAGGAGTGAAGCTGCTCTCTACTGGACTGAAGAGTCCAAACTGTCAACTCGTCATACTGAGGTTTGAGTTTCATTTTGTAGCAATTAGCTCAAAGGGAAATATATGTATTATTAATTAACCATAGTGTTTGGTGGTTCTAGTTCTGGTAAAATCTTCAGTTCTACCTTAATTTATAGGTTTGGGTATCGTTTGAATTTGAACGATTCCGATTTCGATTCAGCTTATCGATTCCGATTCCTATAAATTCGATTTCAGTAAGGTAAAAAAAAAAACTTAGATAAAACTTAAGTCTTATTGCAAAACATTTAATTGTAGTTGAATATCATGCACAAAAATCAACAGGCTAAAGAACACTTACTCAAGGGACGTTTGATTGTGTATTTTGAAATACCATAGAAAAACAACTATCCTAACTAATTTAAATTTCAGTTGTTAACACTCAGTAATTAAAAATAACAAATAAAAAATAGCAATCGCAGAGATGAACAAAGATACGATTGAAATAAACAGTGCTTTTTTCAAACAATCACGTAAAATCGTGATTGTCAAGTAATCAAATGTAAAATAACACTGCACATTATAAATAAAATATAGATTACAAATATAGTTACAAAATTTATTCAGTCAAGAACAAGTGAATTTTCTCTGTCTTTTGTTGTTTGATTAGTGTCATTATAGAGACGACAGCTGCTGTCGCTTTAAGATGTGCCCAATATACACAGCAAAATCCCCAGTGTTAAATTAACACTCCTCGGTGTTTATATGAGTCCACACCCTACAGAGTGTTAAATTAACACTGCTCAGTGTTTATATGAGTCCATACTCTACAGAGTGTTAAAGTAACACTGAAGAAGTGTTAAAGTTAATGAGATAATTAAGTGATTAATTGTGTGATGATTGAGCATTATTGAAGACACCTGATGTTAACAAGCAGAATCACTGAAGGAGAAAATCACAATTTTAAGTCACCGTTATGGTGATCAGTGTTTGCTTTAGTTGGGCTCTTGACCCTTAAATCATTAACTTTAGAATTTGTTTGGCTGCTATACATGAGTTATAATGGCCTTTTCTGTGAGTGTGCTTGGGATGTGTGTGCACTCTGGGTTTTTTGGGCCCTGGAGATGTTTTGAGATGCCCTGACATTTGTACTTTTTTCAGTTACTTATGAATATATGAATAGATTCATTCAATGCAGCACTGCTACAATAATATGTGAGCAACATGTATGTACATGTTTTGTAATTTTGAGAAATTAACTAGGGATAGGTACCGAGACCCTGTATACGGGTCCCAGTGCTAAATTGTGTAAGACACATTGTACAGTATCAATAATCTCAGATGTTACCGTTTATGCTGTTGGTATTATAGAAATTAAGAAAATACACATAGAATAGAATAAGTCTTTATTGTCATTGTCACAGGTACAGCAAAATTTAAAGTGCTCTCCAGTCAGTACAACATTAATTTAGTCTATAAAAAATATAATTTAAGTGCTAGTGCTAATAGGAACTTATAACAGCATTAGCAGCATACATAAACACTAGGGGTGTAACGGTACACAAAAATCACGATTCGGCACGTACCTCGGTTTTAAAGTCACGGTTCGGTACGTTTTCGGTACAGCAAAAAGGAAGAAATGCCAGAGAAATGTCCTATTTATTAAAAGAAAAAATATTTTTAAATAAGTGTGAGTTTTCCTACATCTTGAAACTTTCAGGTTTATAAATGGGGGTAATTTTTGAAGGATGAATAAATAATGTATTGGTCATCACATTAAAAATAACATTTAAATATATATAATATTTGAGTTTTGAAGTGTTGAGAAAAAAATTTGTGAAGTACTTGAAAGCATTTCACTATTCCAGCCAAACTGGTTACAGTTAGTGTTACTACATTAAATCCATGGTGAATGTTGCTGATCTGTGGACTTAAAGCCTATTACTAGTTCATTCACGGCACAATGTTTTTCCTGGTTTCCACGTCACAGCTGTTTGATCTAATAGGTTAATAACAGAGACATGTGAACGCTTCCCACTAGATCTCGCAGCGATGTTATTACTTCAGTGGCGAATTCAAATGCTTTCTTTACTGGATCTCTTAGCGCTGTGTAGTAACAGTTCGCTTGATCGAGATCGGCTCGCGCTCAAAGAGCTCGCGCACAGATGTTGATGGTCCGAACTGATATACGGTCCGTGAAGCACAATATAATGAGTAGCGCAGTTTCGTTCCGCTTTCATTACGTTTGCCATTTGATTTTGTGCAACGTTGTGGTGGTCGCGCCAGCGTGGATTTTGTCGGCAGGAAAAATGGTCCAAGGAATCGTTCGGTTTGTATGCGTACCGAACCGGAAGCCTCGAACCGAAACGGTTCAATACGAATACATGTACCGTTACACCCCTAATAAACACACAGTCATACACTCTCAAAACATTATGAACACACAGTCATTGTAGATTTCTGTCACTGCATTGATCAATTTCACATATTGCACTTTTTTTTTTTTTTTGGCAGCATTGAGGGTGGTTATTGCAGTAGGATAAAAAACTGTGTTTGAGTCTGTTTGTCCTTGCGTTAATTAATATGTACCGTCTGCCTGAAGGCAGCAGTTCAAACAGTGAGTGACCAGGATGGTGGGTGTCCTTTATGATGTTCTGAGCTTTTTTTGAGGCAACGGGAACTGTGTAGTTCTTCCAGTGTGGGGAGAGGGAAGCCGACGATCTTTTGGGCTGTGTTGATGATCCTATGGAGCACTTTCCTCTGATCTATTAATACCATTGATCAGCTCTACCAAAAGGGGATGTTTTTCCACTAAGAAACGAGCATTGTTATGTTGTTTTGATTGATACTGTGAAGCTGCTTTGATGCAATCTATATTGCGCTATATAAATATACTTGACTTGACTTGACTTGAGTCGTCGTGCAGTCGTGTAAAATACGCACATGCAAGTATGCTCTCAATGGAGGCACGGTAAAAGGACACCAGCAGTCTTTGTGTGATGTTATTCCTTCTGAGTATTTTTAGGAAGTACAGTCTTTTCTGGGCCTTTTTCAGTAGCTCATAGGTGTTCACGCTCCAGGATAGGCTCTCCTCAATGTGGACTCCCAAGAAGTGGAAGTCTGCCACCCTTTCCACACAGTCCCCGCTGATGATTAATGGTGGGATCTCTGTTTTCTTTCTCCTGTAGTTTATGATGAGTTATTTGGTCTTTGAGGTGTTGAGGTGCAGGTTGTTGGCCCTACACCATGTTGACAGCCGCTCCACCTCATCTCTGTAAGCAGACTCCCCTCCCCAAACCCAGAGCCAGCTCTAGACCTTTGGGGGCCCTAAGCAAAATTTGGTTGGAGGCCCCTTTGACCGTTTTAAGTAAGGCCTAAAGAAAAGCAATGACTACCTTATAACTATAAATATTATATCTACTATGTTTGATGTCTAACAGGAAAATTATGATACCACTAAGCTGAATGGCAGTGCAAGACCAAACACACACTGATGAACTTGAGTTTAGAACACCAGAGTTTAAGAGGCACAAACTACAGCATATATATAATTTAAATTAAATAGAGCAAATAGAATAACATTTAAATAAAATATAAAATAATAAATATAATTAAATGTTTGAATTTTTTTAATTAACAAAATTAACAATAACATGTAAAATATCACAAACAAGATCCGAGTCGCCTGGCGTAACGTTACCATACCTTAACTTAAATATACAGCAGTGCAGAGATGTTTCCGCATCGAGTCTATTTCTGCTGTGCTGCACCGCACTGAATTCAAGTGGCAGCGCATTGTTCACATTAAAATAGACATAGATGGACAAGAAACATTAATTTCATCATATACGCATAATTACACACTGTTAGCAATTGATGTAATTTTTACAATACATTTTACAAGAACATATTGTATTCAAGCTTTTTTTTGTAAATGCAAATGCATGATGGGAAATTTATGGACAGTCCTGTAATTTTATTGTAACTACACTGTAAAAGCATTATTTTACAGCCACCACATAGCATTGTGGGATCGCTGCTGTTTGAATTTTGAAATTGCGCGGCGGTGGCCAACGGTACCAGAATCAAACATTTTTGGAAGAAGGAACACATCTCAGGTATGAAACGTTAACATGAAATCTATTTTATAAGTCTATGGATATATTAATACCGGACCCGGTGATACACAGATAAATCCCCAGTGTTAAATCAACACTGCTCAGAGCACATATGGTCCCACTCTACAGAGTGTTAAAGTTAATGACATAATTAAGTGATTAATTGAGTGATGATTGAGCATTATTGATGAACACCTGATGTTAACAAGCTGAATCACTGAAGGAAAGAGAAACACAAGAACTACAACATTAAATATCTGAAGATCTCAGCAGAGGAGGATTAAACAACTCCACAAACAGCATTACCAGCTTCACTTATTACTAACCAGACAGAGTTTATATCTTTCATATGTCTATGAACGGAGGTTTAGATGTTGATGTTTTAAAATGTTTGGTCACCATTGAGGTGATCAGTGTTTCCTTTAGTTGGGTAGTTTGACTTCTCATATTAAGTGCAATTTTGGTCTTTGTAATAGTGTTTACCAAAACACATAATTTGTTACAGAAGAAACCAAACACAAAGGTGTTCTAGTTCTCATTATCAAAAAGTAGAATGATAGAAAGATATTTAAAAAAAATAATGATAATATCTAACCAAAAGTTGAAATTTGTAATTAATAAGAAACTTTCACCTTTCTTGACACAAAGCAGACTTTCAAAATTTGTAAATACATTGCAGATTTTTTTGGAAGTCATTATTATTTTTTAGGAACAAACAGACATCAATAATCAGCATATGAATCTCAACAATGGTGACATGCTTAATGCTACAATGCATGCTGGGAGTCAAAGGCTTTAAACTATGGTGCCTCCCAGAATGCATTGTGGCATAAAGCATGTCACCATTGTTGAGATTCATATGTGGATTCTTGATGTCTGTGTGTGTGTCCAAATATTACTTTCCCAATTAAAAATAAATAAATATATATTGTTGTCTTGATGTCTGAACTGTATAAATAAATTAAAGTTGTTAAACACACTCTATTGACACCAACTAACCACATTCTGTAATTTTTTGTACTTTATTATCTTGTAAACTATAGGCCCATCACCAGATCACTTTTGTTTCTGGTTTTCTATGCAATAAATTATGTGTTTTGGCAAACACCGTTACAAAGACCATATATTTACAAAGTCATCAAGAGTCAAATTGCCCAACTAAAGGCAACACTATTCACCATAATGGTGATTTTAAAACATCATCTAAACCTCTGTTAATTCTCAATAAGAACTTCTGTAGATGTCTGACATATAAAGTCAGTCGTGAAATTACAGGAAATTCCTGCCAACTTAGTTGCAGTAAATATACAGTATATTGTAATAAATTACAACATTTTACTGTAATAATGCTGCGATAATCACAGTAGCACTGCTGTATGAATACAGTACTTTATTGTAACAGTAAACAGTAAAAATCCTGTATATTACTTGCTGTAAATTTACTGCAATTAGTTGCCAGGAATTTCCTGTAAAATTACAACAAATGTTAACATTGTACAGTAAATTGTAATAAATTACAACATTTTACTGTAATAATGCTACAATAATCACAGTAGCACTGCTGTATGAATACAGTACTTTATTGTAACAGTAAACAGTAACAATCCTGTATATTACTTGCTGTAAATTTACTGCATTTATTTGCCAGGAATTTCCTGTAAAATTACAACAAATGTTAACAGTGTACAGTAAATTGTAATAAATTACAATATTTTACTGTAATAATGCTACTATGATCACAGTAGCACTGCTGTATGAATACAGTACTTTATTGTAACAGTAAACATCCTGTATATTACTTGCTGTAAATTTACTGCAATTAGTTGCCAGGAATTTCCTGTAAAATTACAATAAATTGTTAACAGTGCAGTTAATGTGTTCTACAGTTAGCCTACTAAATTACAGGGTCAAGAAAAACAAAAAACTATGATTATAGTTCCAAAAGTTGCAAAATGTCATCATATATGATTTTCCCTCCTCAAAAAATACATTATATATTTTGGGGTGGGGGGAACAATGTACATTTTACATGTAAAACAAAGAATCACAATAATTAAAATTAATTTTCATACTGTTTCAATATATTAAACAATGTCAAGGTGAATTTTTGGATTTAAAATCAAACTTACTTAGCCATTTTTGATTGTGTTGCACACAGAAACTGCGGATCAGTAACGCACTGCAAACGCAGCATATGTGAAAATAAAAGCACTATAGCGCGAGCTGCTCCTGGCTGTACCGCATACGCAACGTAACACATCGGCAGAAAGATTCGTGGTGTGATCACGAAAGATGCTTCCCCATGGAAATAAACTAGTTTAAAAAACGTGCTGGTATCACGAAAATAACTAAATAAACGTCCTCGTGTCACGAATCAATAGATTAAATTACCATATCACGAACTGCCGTGAGACTGGGTCGCAACACGCACTGCACACGGAGTATGTGTGAAACGGGCGTTAAACTGCGGCGACGCCGGCGAGTACCATCTGTAGTTAGGGGGCCCGCCAGTGGCGGCGGGGCCCTAAGCAGCCGCTTAGTTCGCTTATAGGGAGAGCCGGTTCTGCCCAAACCCTATGGGTTAAATGTATACTATATCTAGCATGTACATTTATCTACATGCTATTTAATATTGCTAGATAGTATTCACTTAAACACAGTTTAAATGAGCATAAATAGTTTGAAGAAAATATGATGTGTAGTTTTAGATCTGTGTAGTATTAGATCTGCATTTGGTCGTAAAGTGGCAGCAGTCTAATAAACCTGCTGAAGATTGCGCCATTAATGTGAATCAAACAACAAAAAGCAAAGGGAAAATTACTCACAGCTCTTGAATAAATGACTTTAGATTTCATCATTATTCTTTCAATTTATACAGTGAAAACTATGCAGTGTTATATAGTGAGAGATATATAATCTAATCTATATGTATCTCCTTATTTCCATGGCGACACGTCATGTAGCGTTACATGTGCCAAACGGCACATAAATCAGTACATATTGTCAAGTATTTAAGTGTTTTGTCGTTCAAATCATGTCAATTGATCATGGTGGCATGGACGCATGGTGGGTGCTGCCACCGCAGTTCAGAAAATTGGATCTGTTGGATTAATATCACGTAAAGTATTTCTCCCGAAATACATAAAAGTAAGGGCCCGTTGATCAGAGAAAAGCACAGAGTAAACTTTATAGTTAACTACATAAGTGTATCTGATATAAAACACGTCATACATTTTTAATTGAAGAATTATTATGATTGCTTTCCATCATAAACATCAGTGTGTATTTGACTAAATGTATTTTTGGCTAGCAGCCTATTTAATCGGCAGAAGTGCGAAGGGCTCTGATTAGCATATGAGTAAAAACCACATTGAATTTGCCACAGTACCCATTGGATGAAACAACTCTACAACGTTAAAAATAGAAAAAGCTTTTGTGATTGGCTGATATATTTGCTGCTTTTGGTCAGCCTGCACAGCAAAATCCCCAGAGTTAAATTAACTCTGCTCAGAGAACATTTGGTCCCTCTCTACAGAGAGTTAAAATAACTCTGAATCAGAGTTAAAGTTAATGAGATACTTAAGTGATTAATTAAGTGATGATTGGGCATTAATGATGAACACCTGCTGTCAACAAGCAGAATCACTGAAGGGAAGAGAAACAACAAAGAACAGAAAAAAAGAGAAACACAAGAACTACAACTGACTTCCAGCCACAGTCTTAGATTAAATCAAATGAAGACAAAAGACATTAAGGCCCTGTCCCAAATGGCATACTTCATATGCACTTTCTGCCTTGTGGACTTACAATGGCTGCCGCGTGCGCATGTCCGTTAAGTCCGCGAGACCGTAGGGTGTCCCATTTGTCATTTTAGCTTTCAGAAGGGTGCTCGCGAGCGCCTCCTCTGCGGTTGATTTGCGCCCTCGATGCGCACTTTTGCAGAGCCCGCACTGATGCGTACTCCGCAGCAGACTTCTTCCCGACAGTCAAAGCGCCATTACATCACGAAAGTGCGGACTCAGAGGAAGACCGCGAGTGCTTAGGGTGCCATTTGGGACAGGGCCATAATCTCTGAAGATCTCAGCAGAGGAGGATTAAACAACTCCACAAACAGCATTACCAGCTTCACTTATTACTAACCAGACTGACTTTATTTGTGTTATACATCTACAGAAGGTCTTATTAAGAATTAACAGAAGTTTAGATTTTGACGATTTATTGAAAATGTTTGATCACCATTATGGTGATGAGTGTTGCCTTTAGTTGGGCAGTTTGACTCTTGGCTTTTTTGGCGAGTGTGTGGTTTTTGTAACAGGTTTTACCAAAACACGTAATTTGTTTCAAAGAAAGCCAAAAACAAAGAAGATCAGGTGATATAGATTTCAACAACAAAACATAGAGTAATGCACTTATCTCATCACTGTCCAAAAGTGGTTATATGATGTTAATACATTATATTCACTAACAATACTCTCTTGCCACAGGTCAGACATTCTGAATTTCGATTTTTAAAATGCATTATGGGGATTTTTTTTTTCAAGACACAGACTTCAAGATTTAGCATATGAATCTCAACAATGGTAACATGCTTCATGCCGCAATGCATGCTGGGAACCACAATAGTATAAAACCTATGGCTCCCAGCATGCATTGTAGCATGAAGCATGTTACCATTGTTGAGATTCATATGCTGATTATTGATGTCTGTATCAAAAAAAAAAAAAAATCCCTGTAATGTATTTTAAAAATCAAAATTCAGAATGTCCGATATGAATTTTTTTTTTTAAGACAGACATCAAGAATCAGCATATGAATGTCAACAATGGTAACATGCTTCATGCTGCAATGCATGCTGGGAGCCATACGTTTTATTCTATTGTGGCTCCCAGCATGCATTGCGGCATGAAGCATGTTACCATTGTTGAGATTCATATGCTGAATCTTGAAGTCTGTCTTGAAAAAAAAAAAATCCCCATAATGCATTTTAAAAATCGAAATTCAGAATGTCCGATCTGTGGCAAGCGAGTATTGTTCAAGGAGACGGAGTTCACTGCTGATATTCTGAGATCTTTCTAGTCTCGCGGCTGTCATCAGCAGCGCCTTGTATCGCCCAATCAGCGGATGGCGGGCGGTGCGGTTTTGAAAATTTGTCAAAAACGTAGGTGCAGATGGATGGCGGACGGATGAGGAGTTTTGTGATGCGGTTGCGGATGAAATAATAGCCCATCCGCGCATCTCTAAACCTTAGTAAATCACCTTGCATGATTCATTTAAATACTCTTCTCCCATACACTTTGCGTCTGAAAGGGAAATTCCTACAAATGCATATGAAATAAGGTCAGCCGCAAAACAGCTCTCCACGCCTTTTCAGTACTATGTGTTTTTAGTAAATCCTGACAGTAGTTTTTTAACGCTCAAAGAGGGTTTGCTCTTGCACAAGCTGTTGGTAAATCTGGCCCATATACTGTACTGGTGTTGTGCTCACTGTTAGAAGAGTTTTGGGAAAAGCGACCCAGGTATTGATATATGTGTCCTAGCGATTGTGTAAAAAAATTTAAAAACACATTCAAAACCAAATTATGGCAAATTTAGTTTCTGCAGTAATTGAATTATATAGACAATTTTGTATATATAAAATATATGAAAATACTAATATATAAAAAGCAGTAAATATAAAGTCAAATAAATTATATATATAAAATATATTTAACATTTATTGGTCAAGAATAATGTTGTTAATGCAGACTATATGAAGAGTTTAAAAAAAGTGGCTTCAGTATTGACCAATTCTTGTTCGCAATTTACTAAAACCTGTAATAATGTGTAATTATATACAGCAGGGATAGGCAACTCCGCTCCTGGAGGGCCACTGACCTGCAGAGTTTAGCTTCAACCCTGATAAAAAGTCCCCTGCCTGTATCTATCTAGTAATCCTGAAAACATTGATTGCCTTGTTCAGATCTGTTTAATTAGGGTTGGAGCTAAACTCTGCAGGACAGTGGCCCTCCAGGACCAGAGTTGGCTATCCCTGATATACAGTATATATTCTATGTTTAAAATTATATAAAGCAGATTATTACATAAATGTATTTATTTATAATTTAATCCACATGTGATGTTGTCATTATTATTATACACTAACTGTGAGCATCACAGTGATACTATGCACTAGTTACACCTATAACTATACACCTTCCCATACTATATATGGTACATCTCTAATGGATTGTTTCTCATTACCCTGTTTAGATTGGTCTTCTGTAATCTCACTGATCAGTGCTGTGAAAATGTGGCTTCAGCTCTACAATCATCAAACTCCTCCCTGAGAGAGCTGGATCTGAGTAGCAATGACCTACATGATTCAGGAGTGAAGCTGCTCTGTGCTGGACTGAAGAGTTCAAATTGTGTACTCAATATACTGAGGTATTTATTTTAATAATAGACTAACCCAAAGACTATTAGAATAATTAATCAACTATTCAGGCAATAAATGCAATGATTAACTGACTATTCTAACACATATTAACGCAAACAGTTATTATATCCAGTTACAACCAAATTTTATACAAACCATAAAATGTTTTTGTGTTTGTGTGTGATGCTTTTCTGTATTCTTAACTCTTTCCCGTCATTGACGGAAATTTCCGGCTTTCCTTGTTTTCACTGTTACACGGTAGGGGGCACTATACTGCATCTTCTGAAAGAGTACTGAATCTCCTGATCAAAACACATGCAAAGGAGATGTGAAAACAAGTGATATACAGTATGAGGTCATATGCATATGTAAAATAACACGATCATCAACATTAAACAGCATATAAATCAAAACTGCCTAACGTTACTTAATGAAATGTCGACCCAGGATGAGCTATTGGACTGCACAAGCATTAAGGGTGTCAGTGGATTCAATCTACTCCATCTATGTTTTGATCATCGTTCTGAATCTGATCCACATGTAGTCTTTGACAAAACGTGATTTTTCTCAGATTTTTGCTAACAATTTTGCTTTTTTGATGAAACTTACCCACACGCCGTCCACACTGCTACGCGAAATGGGGGCTTGTGCACTCAACATGCATGACCGCCCACACTGCAATGACATTATTTTTGCCACGCACACCATCATGCTTATATTGGATATAAATGTTCTATTTGTTAATAAGGCATTTGTGGACAAATTTGTTTAGATGTAATGGGTAGAAATGGGTAAAGTTTGTATTTTAAAGGGAAAGTTTAAAGTTAGATCTTTGGATAACTCGCAGTATTAGTGTTGCATTAGTGTTGGGCAATATTATCAATTATTCAATTATTATCAATTAATGTATTGGCTTAATGTTTTTCTTGTGGACCATACATGAAAATAACAATGAAAAAGATAGAAGAATCAATATTTCTTGCAAAAAAGTTTTTTTTAAGTCTTTTATGAAGCTGGTTTTGATTTTCGTCTATGACTGATTATGCTGTGTTCTGACCTAAAGAATGTTATTAGGCCTACATAATTGTTGTAATAATAATAATAACAACAATAATGTATTGTTAATATGCTATAAGAAACAAAAGAAAATGCTGACGAACAACAATGCCGTTTTCGCCAAGGCTCAAACAACAACAACAACTATACTTATCAGAATGATGAAAAAAGATTTATAACAAGCAGTCTTGACAATTTGTGAATAGATCACCTAGTTTTGTAGTGTGTTTTGAAAAAACATTTTCATTGAGGAGTCCTGTGTCGCAAGTGGGGTTATGTGATGATGCCATTATGAAATTAGGCAAGGTAAATTAACTGTAGGTCTTAGAGCGTATGAGTCTTCTTGCACGTGAATGGTTTAAAATGCCATTAAATCACTTTTTGCGTGCTTTGGGTGTGTGATCAGCACAGAAAACAACATGCGGGTCTAGCGTTTTAATGGTTTAAAGTCATTAAAATGCACACAAAAGGAATCAATAAGAGGAATCAAAATGTTATCCTACAAATGATATCCTGATCTCAAGTATTTTATTTTCATTTCCCAATCCTAGTTATTATATTGTATATCTCTACAAATGAAGTACACTAACATGAAAACTTACTGTTGTCGCAGATTATCTGGGTGTTTGGTGACAGAAGAAGGTTGTGCTTCTCTGGCATCTGCTCTGAGTTCAAACCCTTCACACCTTAGAGAGCTGGATCTGAGCTATAATCACCCAGGAGATTCAGGACTGAAGCTGCTCTCCGAAGCACTCAGCCATCTGGACAAACTCAAGTATGTTGACCCATAAGAATGAACCTCTCTGTTGTAATTGTTTTTGTGGATTTTAAGAACAAACAGCCCATATAAGTCTTTGTCAGATTACTTCCATGTAAGTTCCATGGTCATTGGACAAGAGGCTCTAAACATCACTGTCAGGTTCCGTCCAAACATTGTGCTTTACTGGGGGTCTATGAGAGCATTATGCTGTGCCGTTGAAGCCTTAAATCCCTCTCTTACTGACTAGCATGAAATGATATGCTAGTCTGCGGATCTTGTAGGATTAATTTACCACTATGAGCAGAATCCCAGAACAAAAACTGGTGGACTTTGACAAACGAAAGGGAGGTGTTACTTACATGCACTTGCATATACACATTTTTGTATGCTTTGAAATGTTGTCTTGTGAAAGTAAACTGAATCCAGAGTGAAAAAAAAATCCATTGTAACAATGTCCAGTTCAGAACAAAGCAAACGATCCCCAGGTCTAAAAACACCAAATCACTGTATTTTTGTCTTAGATGGACACTTTTAGGAACCACACACACACATGTATGTATATATATAATATATACAGTATATATAGCCCTGGAGGCTACCTGCTTCGAATAGGCCATGCCCTCGTCAGCCCCAGGTAGGTGCTGATTCAGGTGGCCAGGGCGGCGGCGTCCATTCAGGCGGCCAGGGCGGAGCCTGCAGCAAAGGTAGATGGTGAACTGAGAACCACAGTGGGATAATACCCACTCTACAAAAGCATAAAAATTCTCCCAAGGTCCCACACCAGGCAGGCGTGCCTTCGTCTCCCCATTGAGGCTTGTATAGTAAAAAAAACTCGATGATCGGTCGAGGAATGTCAAGACCTTGAGAGAATGTTGGTCTTGGTTCAAGCAAAGTAGGGGCACTGCTGGATCCATTTTCTGTGTTGGTCTGGTCTTCTGTTACATAATGCAGACACTGAGAGGAAGATGGAAGGTGAACAGTGAGTTTATTGAACAATAAAGGAGCAGTGAAGAGGTGAGCAGGTAAGTGAGTGTCCACTTGGCATCAACATAACCAGACAGTGAGCTGTGGTGAAGTGTGTGCTTAAATAGTGGCAGTGATGAGGGTGATGATGAGGTGCAGGTGTGAGTGATTGGGAAATGACGTGCAGGTGGGATTAGGGGTGGGAGATATTGACAAAAATGAATATCTCGATATTTTTTTTCAATATCTCGATATCGATATTCAGACGATATTTTTGCAATCCTTCAAAGAAATGTGTGCAAACTGGCAAAGAAGGTCCAGTTGGTCTTTTGACTTGCTGCATTTGACCTATTACTATATAGAATTACTAGTACATAAAGATATGAGACATTATTGATTTAAATATGAACCAAGTTACTGTACTAAATATTTATTCTAATACAAGAACAGTGCTTTTTCAGTACAATATATGTACGTAATAAATTAACTTGTGCTTTGCAAACTACTCTATTAGTAAGACTAACAACAATGTGACTATCTCTTTAAAAAAAAAGTTGTGTTTTGCAAACCCTACATCTCAGGGCTCCAGACTAACTTTTTCACCTAAATCCTGGAACTGTACTGAAAACTATTTGAACCGTCATAAAGTGAATGTCAACCGTACCAAAATAAAAATGTTGTTTCTACCTTGTTATTATCATCTATAGGCCTAGTTGTTGTAATAATAAAAACACCATAAAAATGTTTATGATATATATTATTATATTTATTTAGCTCCATTCAAAGTAGTTATCTAAACAGGTGAAAACAGATTTAATAAAAAAAAATAACAGGAGTTAAATGCTTTTTTGTATTCATGCAGAACAATTTTTTTTTTCCTTTTTCTTTTTACATATATGAAAAATAAGAGAAAAATACATACTCTCCAAAACGGGCATTTCGACATAATGTTGTGTGTAGGCTATTTGTCCATTCAGACACGAAAGAGAGTTCAATTCAGTCCTCGCGCGCTGTCTATGTGCATGGCTGCACGCTTAGGGTCGGGTGTGTGCGCACAGAAAACCGAACCGAATAGAGCTCTTTTTTTTTCGTCGTCACTCTTATGCTCTACTCATTCTCCAAGACGTTTACATTTTTTAACGTTTTATGAGACATGCAGCGCAGTTCAACCCGTGTGCCGATGGGTAGATCAGCGCGTTACAGTACACATGTGTGCGCATCTACCACAAACGCAGGACATCAGTTCTGACTGGATCGCTTCCCAAATCGTCACTATCTAACATTTTGTCTAGTTTTTATTCGTTGACGACAATGTCAATAGCTTTTCGTCATAGTTTTTGTCATTCAAAACTAGTTTTTATTTAGTTATCGTCTCGTTTTTTAACCAGCGCAATTTGCGATGTCATTAAGCAATGTGATAGATGTAGGCCTACCGCGAAACAAGTCTCCGGGTGAGCCGGCCAGTGATAGAAGCATGAAAAGACGTACTCCGGACCGTTGTAGTCAGCGCTTGCCGGTTAATTTTGGCATTTTCTAAGTAAGTTACACTAATAGGCTAGTAATGGGCTAAATGAACACACATACAAAAATGTCTTTCGTCCTGTAGGCGTCCTGGAGAATATTTCTGTTCGTCCTTTTTACACATTTAGGCGCCGACGCTGTTAGGCTCGAGCCTTGAGTAGCCTACGGCTTTACTCTTTACGTTTTTGGATTGTTGCTTCAACCTAAGAAAGAAACGTCATAACACACAGGTAAGAACTCCGTAGTTGTATTGCAAATTAGTACTCCGCTTACTCTCGTGCAATTGAGGAACGATCGTGATTTTGTAAAAAAAATAAAAAAAAAATAAAAAAATAGGCTACAGTCAATCAAACAAACCCCTACAGTAATACATTCGCTACATATAATTGTTTAGAAGGTTATACACTTCCTTCAGCTCTTTTCATGTTTGGGGGGTCGGATTGTACAAATTATGAAATACTCGATATCCCAATTTTGCATATCGTCCAGACAACAAATTGGATATTATCGTCTAAACGATATATCGCCCACCCCTAGGTGGGATACGAGGAGAGTGATGGGAAATGTAGTGTAGAGGATGGTGATTAGGCTGATCTGTGACAGGTACAGAATAAAAATCATGATGTCTATGGAAAGTCCCCATAAAACATGAAAAAATAAATTGTGTGTGTGTTTTCTAGTGTGGATCATGGAGGAGAGTTCAGGATGGCATCAAGACTACACAAATGTAATTCCCCAAATACACATTTTAGTTTTTTTTTTTTGTTGTTGTGGTAAATGTTGCTGTTGTAATGTGTGTTCTTGTGTTCAGATGCCTCTGATCTCACACTGGATCCAAACACAGCACACACTCGTCTCGTTCTGTCTGAGGAGAACAGAAAGGTGACGCATGTGGAAGAGAGTCAGTCGTATCCTGATCATCCAGAGAGATTTGATTTGCATCCTCAGGTTCTGTGTCGAGAAATTCTGACTGGACGCTGTTACTGGGAGGCTGAATGGAGTGGATTTCATTGTGATGTATCAGTGACGTATAAAGGAATCCAGAGGAAAGCAGGGCATGACTGTATGTTTGGACACAATAAGATATCCTGGTGTCTGATCTGCACTGATCAGAGATTCACTGTCTATCACAATATGCAAGACACTGTCGTATCTGCTGGTTTAGGCAGTAAGAGAGTAGGAGTGTATCTGGACGTGTCGGCCGGCACTCTGTCCTTCTACAGCGTCTCTGACACACACACACTCACACACTTACACACATTCACACACACTTTCACTGAACCACTTTATGCTGGATTTAGTGTTTATTCTTCAGTGTCTTTGTGTCACATTAAACAAAACACACAAACTGACTGAATGACAGACAAACACACATTAAAGTTAACCTGAGATGTCCATAAAAAAAGGGAAATGGGAAATGTATTTTTTACAGAGAAAATGCAGTAAAAAACATTTGCTTAAAAATGATAACAATAAAACTGCTAAATTCCCCTAAAAATACAGATATTCAGACCGCTGAAAAAACAGGCTTTGTTAAATGTCACAAAGTTTAACCTGAGATGTCTATAAATATGCATAAAAATAATTAAATGACTCAACATACCGCGCCGGAGCACGATTAAGTCATTTGTTATGCAAATTTATTATGCAACTTTTTGTTTTGAAGAAAATAGGAAGAAATGCGCTTTCACTAGCAGACTGCCTAGATTTATCATTTATGCCGTGCAGTGATTATAACGTTATTGTATTGCACGTATTAGAAGGTTATAATGGAGGCAGCTGAAGTCGATGAAGGAATTTGCAGCTTTACTCGCAAACTACAATTCCTATAAATAAGGTGAGAACCAGACCCGTTATAAATATAAATATACTCAAATTAATTGAATTAATTGAAAAGTGTACTATTTAAGTAGTAATGGTCAGAAGATGTTGCTGTCGTAATGATGACAGTAGCGCACACAAGAGTAGTAGCTGTTCGTGCTCTGCCGTGGTTAGTACCACGCCATTGCCAAACTGAACCATGCTCTGGCTGTTTATTAATATTCATAGATTAAATCATGAATTACAGAGTCTCTGTGTGTCTCTTTTTCTTTTTTGTGCATAATGTGTTTCTGAAAACCTTGAGATTATCTGATTAAAACACTGCTGGGTCTTATGCTCTAGAATCAAAGAATAATCAATGTGAAATTAATAACATGACATCTATATAATCATGAAGATAACTGTAAATTGAATATTAAATTATTGTCACCTCTGCTGCCAGTATTTCATTGTTAATTCACATGACAAGTTGTATTACAGTTTAATCATGTTATTGTAGTTTATGGTCAATAAACACTTGTTCCTGGTTCAGTGTGAACATGTTTCTTCAATTGTTGATCTTTGACTGTTATTTTCATTCATGATAAACGTTTGTTACCCTGTGCTGCGTGAATTTCACTGTTTTTACATGTGTTTTATTTTTATGTCCAGTTTTGACCACACCACTTTATGTAGCTTCATCTGTAAAAATAAATAAATAACATTTATCAAGTTTTTAGAAATATACACAGTATTCGTGCTTGTGTCAACTGGTTTTAAAAGAATTGTATACTATTTTCTACAAGTTTAAAAACTGTAATGTGGTTTATGTAAAAAAAAAAGAAAAGTACATATTGTCCTCAATCACCTATGTATGTGAGAGGTCATACCTTAATCATATATTCAAAAAATATTAAAATTAAAATGATCCTTTTAAATAATAATAATAAATAAATTCATTGTTTATTTTTTCCAGGTCAGTTTATTCTAAATTAGATCTGGAGGAGCTCAATAAACTAAACATGACAGAATTATGGAAGTAAATTAATGGCAAATTTTAAACAAAAAAAGCTTGTTGAAAAACAATCCATATTAACTTTTTATATTTCACTTCCAAAATATTCTCTTTAAAAATACAACCTATAATATTCAACAGACCTTAGACCCGCATCTGAAAGATTTCACATCTGGGAACTGCAGGAATAGCAGTAGAGTGTCAATTCATAATATCCATTTGCTGTTAGTCTTTCTCACCAGCAGGGGGTGCAAGCGGCTGAAGACGAAGACCAGAGCAACGGCGAGAGACTCATTCATTCATGGAGCAAGCAGTAAGTATTTGTGATGATTATCAGGGCCAGTATATATGCGGAAAATATGATGAAGACCCACAAGCTGTGTTTACCCTCACGGTTACTTTCCTTGTGTAGCATATGTAAACGGCTTCTCTACTGCAAACAAGATTTTAATGTTATTTTCCCTGATGTACAATTCAACAAGCTTTTGCTTTTCATTTTACTTCCATACAGAATCTACTAAGCAGAAAAGTGAAATTAAAAGAGAATCAAAATTGTGTCTTTTGTGGCATCAGTCATTATTATATCAGGCTTGAAACAACATGAATTTATGATGAATAATTTTTTTTTTTGGTTAAAATATCCTATAAAGTTATTAAGGGACTGTAAGGCCCGGCTAATTCGATCCAATGGAGGCATTCGATTAGTGGGGAAGGTCTCATGCGTGTTACGTCTTTTCTCATGGCAAAGGGATTTTTGATTAAATGCAATACATTTTCTCATGTATTAACTCGTTATTTCATCTGACTCCATAAATGAAAAGGTTTTAATGATATCTGTGCATCACTACATGTGAGTGAATGTTTGACTATTCTTTTTAACTCTAATGAAAATAATAACAAAGTTCGTTAGAATAAAATCTAAAGTTTACAATTTATTATGTCAGGTAAAGGTATCATGCTAATTTTGTAATCGGTTCAAAGATAATCAATACAATAACATCAAATGCTCTAGAATAAGAGGAAGAGATGCAAACCCGACATTAAGAAATAGGCTACACGAGGCTGAGAGTCTCGGCCGCTCTCCTACAGAAAAGGCCCTGATCTCTCTCTGCATTCCATTAAATTGCCAGAATCTCTTTCACATGGAAACATGCTAACAATGGTAATTTGCATTCAGAATTGACACCTTTTGGGGGTAGGAGACCATTTGTCTAGAGATCAACTTCCTTTGTGTGCCAGTTTCTCTAAACTTCTAAAAAACCTTATTACTCTTGTCTCACTCTTTAAGAATGAGACATCTGTACCACTCACTCTGAGACATTCCAAATGATCCTAAAAATACTCAATGATAATCATTCACTTTAAACCATATATATTCTTATGTGAGTTTTAGGTGTCCCTGAGAGAGAGAATGAAATGTAGATAAGGTGAGACTTTTTGTCTCAGGGGAAGAGGGGGGAAGTCAAATGTTAATTTCCAGCAAGGTCCTTTTGTCTCATAGACCAGTGGTCATTCTTCAACCAGTTTTTCCAGTCTTACAGGACCATTTGCTGTAAAAGTGTTTAAAATTGTTTGTGAAGCCACAACAGCACAACCTTGAGGCGGATGGGCTACAAAAGCAGAAGACCCTACCGGGTACCACTCATCTCCACTACAAATAGGAAAAAGAGGCTACAATTTGTAAGAGCTCACCAAAATTGGACAGTTGAAGACTGGAAAAATGTTGCCTGGTCTGATGAGTCTCAATTTCTGTTGAGACATTCAGATGGTAGAGTCAGAATTTGGCGTAAACAGAATGAGAACATGGATCCATCATGCCTTGTTACCACTGTGCAGGCTGGTGGTGGTGGTGTAATGGTGTGGGGGATGTTTTCTTGGCACACTTTAGGCCCCATAGTGCCAATTGGGCATTGTTTAAATGCCACGGCCTACCTGAGCATTGTTTCTGACCATGTCCATCCCTTTATGGCCACCATGTACCCATCCTCTGATGGCTACATCAGCAGGATAATGCACCATGTCACAAAGCTCGAATCATTTCAAATTGGTTTCTTGAACATGACAATGAGTTCACTGTACTAAAATGGCCCCCACAGTCACCAGATCTCAACCCAATAGAGCATCTTTGGGATGTGGTGGAACGGGAGCTTCGTGCCCTGGATGTGCATCCCACAAATCTCCATCAACTGCAAGACGCTATCCTATCAATATGGGCCAACATTTCTAAAGAATGCTTTCAGCACCTTGTTGAATCAATGCCACGTAGAATTAAGGCAGTTCTGAAGGTGAAAGGGGGTCAAACACAGTATTAGTATGGTGTTCCTAATAATCCTTTAGGTGAGTGTATATATATATATATATTATAAAAAGATCCTGACATGAGACAAATGTTATGTTATAGCAAATACGTTATACAGTAGCCTATACTATCTTTTCTGCTTGTTGCTTCCCTCTATGCTATAAACTATAACCAAAACCTTTGAACATCCAACCAGCCCGAGAACTTGTTTAACACAACTAGCATTCATTCATGAATGGACATTATGTTAATATATTATTACAATGTTAAAGTTGTTTTTAAAAAGTAGCCTAATATTTTACATCAGCTCAGGCTATGTTTACACGGAAACGATCAGAAGAGAAAACGCAAAAGTGGCTTTGCGTTTTCACTTTTTATTCTGCGTTTAGACGAGCGTTATGAAGGGGAAATCTGCGTGCATATGGTGACGCAAAAGTGTGTGAAATTCGATGTAGTGTGCACTCCAGGCGGCTAGGTGGCAACGAAGCACTGCCACACAACAACACCAATATCTGAGAATATTTTGTGCAACTGCTGAAAAGACTCTTGTATGTTTATCAGAGCTGCTGTGGCAACTTGAAGGTCCGACGTATGGAAATAATCCGACATGTTAGTTATTATTTTCCTGTACTGGCGAATGCCTGTGACGTAAACGCGCACGTGATCGAGGGCAGTTTTGCGTTTTTACCGGTTTTTACCCTTTACACGGGAACGCGACGGTGGAGCGTTTTTAAGTTTTCCACTCTGGAGGGTGGTTTCACTTTTTTGCGTTTTTAAGCCATAAAAACGGCGTCACCGTGTAAACGAAAGGCACATCCGATAAAATATTTTTACGTTTTCACTCGGAATCGTTCTCGTGTAAACAGGGCCTCAGTGTGACCAAGACAGTTTCTTCACAGCAAGAAGATTCCCAGACCGCCCACATAGCAACATTATGTCGGCCCAGATCCGGCCCAAATCTGGCACCCGTGGAAAGCGGATCTGGCCCACATGCAGTATTGAATGACGGTCCTTGGGTGGCCCACTCCTGTTTGCCAGATCTGGGCCACAAGCAGGCCATAGCAATGCCACATGTCAGCCAAGAGTAAAGAAATAAACCAGAACTGAACCTTATCTGAGCCACAAAATCTGTGTATATTAAATATGAAGTTCAGCCATAATAAGCCTGTTAACAAGCAGAATCACTGAAGGAAAGAAGAGAACAGAAAAAGAGACGAGCAGAAACACAAGAACTACAACTGACTTCAGACACAGTCTTAGATGAAATCAACTGAAGAGAAAAGAAGACATCAAATCTGTGAAGATCTCAGCAGAGCAGGATTAAACAACTCCACAAACAGCATTACCAGTTTCACTTATTACTAACCAGACTCACTTTATTTCTGTCAGACTTCTACAAAAGTTTTATTGAGAATTAACATGGGTTAAACTGTTTCATTTTTTTCAACTGTTACCATAACAGTGATCAGCGTTTCCATTAGTTGGTCTATTAACTCTTTTTTAACTAATTTTGTCTTTTTTGGCTGCTGTGACAGTGTGTGTGTCAAAACACATTAGCAGTAGTAAAGAAAGCTAAAGTGAACTGAGATCAGGTGGTGATAGTTACTGGTGATGATTTTGTAACCATCATTAATAGACTGATTCACTGATGTCTTTTGAATCTAGCAATTGTGTTGTACCATTAATATATTTTAATCTTAAACCTTGTGTTTCTGCTGCATGAGATCTGACAACATTACAACAATCAGTTAGAAGATTTTAACAAACATGAGCACAAAATTTGAATCTACCATAACACACACAGACATCAACAATCAGCGTATGAATCTCAACAATGGTGACAATCAAAAATATTTAGATAAACAGATAAATTCAGAACAGCACTGAAAAGCTCACAACAAAACCAACAGCAAAAAATAAAAGCAAATATTTAGAATTAAACAAATTAATAGGACAATTCAGCTGCATAATTTATTCATGTTGCAATGCATGCTGGGAGTTTTGTACTATGCTGGTACCCAGCATGCATTGTAGCAAGGTACTTTTGATTGTCACCATTGTTGAGATTCATACGCTGATTGTTGATGTCTTTGTGTGTTATGATAGATTCACATTTTGTGCTCATGTTTGTTAAAATCTTCTAACTGATTGTTGCAATGTTGTCAGATCTCATGCAGCAGAAACACAGGGTTTAAGATATAAATATATTAATGGTACAACACAATTGTTAGATTCAAAAGACATCAGTGAATCAGTCTATTTAATGATGGTTACAAAATCATCACCAGTAACCATCACCACCTGATCTCAGTTCACTTTAGTTTCCTTTGCTACTGCTAATGTGTTTTGACACACACACTATCACAGCAGCCAAAAAAGACAAAATTCATAACAAGAGTTAATTGACCAACTAATGGAAACACTGATCACTGTTATGGTAACAGTTGAAACAAATGAAACAGTTTAACCCATGTTAATTCTCAATAAAACTTTTGTAGAAGTCTGACAGAAATAAAGTGAGTCTGGTTAGTAATAAGTGAAGCTGGTAATGCTGTTTGTGCAGTTGTTTAATCCTCCTCTGCTGAGATCTTCACAGATTTGATGTCTTCTTTTCTCTTCAGTTGATTTCATCTAAGACTGTGTCTGAAGTCAGTTGTAGGTCTTGTGTTTCTGCTCGTCTCTTTTTCTGTTCTATTCTTTCCTTCAGTGATTCTGCTTGTTAACAGGCTTATTATGGCTGAACTTACTTCATATTTAATATACACAGATTTTGTGGCTCAGATAAGGTCCAGTTCTGGTTTATTTCTTTACTCTTGGCTGACATGTGGCATTGCTATGGCCTACTTGTGGCCCAGATCTGGCAAACAGGAGTGGGCCACCCAAGGACCGTCATTCAATACTGCATGTGGGCCAGATCCGCTTTCCACGGGTGCCAGATTTGGGCCGGATCTGGGCCGACATAATGTTGCTATGTGGGCGAGAGCTGAAGCCCTTTCCTTCTGTATGTTCTTTTCAGGTCAATTGTACATTTTAAACTGCCATTGGGTGAGTGTGCATATTTTCCTTTTTTTTTTTTGTTTACTTTGGTTTGCACCTAATTGTGTTGTTTAAATATTTATTCCAGCACCACCGGAGATATTCAACATGTATGTCAGTCTGATATCCATGCTCCCGCGCACATGCTGTGAGTGACGTCATCTCATCTGTTGAGGAGGAGTCGGTCTGAGGCTGAACAGCAGCAGAGCTGCAGCAGAGAGAGAGAGAGAGAGTGAGAGTGAGAGTGAGTGAGAGAGAGAGAGAGAGAGAGAGAGAGAGAGTGTGAGTGAGAGAGAGAGAGAGAGAGAGAGTGAGTGAGAGAGAGAGAGAGAGAGAGAGACCGCATGGGCTAGACAGAAGAGAGTAGCTGGATCCCTCCACGTTATTGTTGACGCTCCTTCACTGTTCCTGCGTCAGTGTCTGTCAGCTGAAGATGGATGAGGAGAGCTACGGTAGGACACGCGCTTGAATATCTGCTTTATCATTCCTAAAGTGATAAAAATGGAATTGCACGTGCAAGGCTGTGATTTACGTCATGGAGGAAATACTGTAGTCTACATGTTGTGTGTTTCTTGAAACATTTCTTGAATCGCAGTCCTGTGATGTTGAAACATGCATTGTTTGCGTGGTAAACACCGACATCTTGGGAGGATTCGGATGTTATAAGTTTTGGGCATGTCTCAAACAGGTCCTTTAGACTTACAGCGCGCGCAGCCGTCAGATCATTCTACATCAGCTTGTGTTCCTTACCATTATAATGTGGAGCGTAATATTCAATGTGAACAGCAGGGTATAGAGCGACGTGCCTCAGTATTATATTTAAAAGGTTAGTTCACCCAAAAATGAAGAATATCCCATAATGTACTCACCCTCAAGCCATAGGTGTATATGACTTTCTTCTTTCAGCCAAACACAATCGGAGTTTGTGGATATCAAAAAACAGCCTGGTTCTTCCCAGCTTTATAATGGGAGTGAAAAGTAACTGAGATTTTAAAGCCCCAAAAAGCAGATCCATCCATCATAAAAGTAATCCATACAGCTTCAGAGGGATTAATAAAGATTAATAAATAAAACATTTCCATATTTATAACTTTAAAAACTAAAATCATTGACTTCCAAAGTTCCAGCCAAAGAGTGAACCCTGACTCGACGCATGATGTATTGAAGAACGCGGAAGTGCAGAGGATAGAGAAAAACAAAACACCGTTCACGAATTAGAAACTAGAATTTGTAAAGAGAAAATTGGGAGGAGTTTGAGTTTGTTGTATGTTTGGTGAGGCGTCTACTCTCCCTTAAGCTTACACTACTCCTACATATACGTCATGTGTCGGGACTCGACTCTCTCGTGATGCGTGGACGAATGTTACCGGAAGCTAGTGATTGCAGTTTATAAAGTTACAAATATGGATATTTTTCATACAAAAACACATGGCTTCGCTTCAGAAGGTTTTTTATTAAAACAACCTACGCTCATATTGCCCTATTTTGGATACAAATACAACACAAATATTCCTCTCTAAGTATATTTGAAGTAAACTCAAATTTTATCCGAAAGAGCAGTTTTTGACTAAAACCCTCAAGGGATGTAAATATACACAGCAAAATCCCCAGTGTTAAATTAACACTCCTCTGTGTTTATATGAGTCCACACCCTACAGAGTGTTAAATTAACACTACTCAGTGTTTATATGAGTCCATACTCTACAGCAGGGGTCGGCAACTAGCAATATTTTCTGGCCCGCCGGATTATTTTTGGAAGTACTTTTTTTTTTTTTTTTATCAGCCTATTTTTATTTTACAATAACGGTTTACAAATGCCCCGTGTATCATTCGTTCAATCGTTTTGGTACTTGATCTGTTTAAAATGATTTCATTGATATATGCCTACTAAGGTGTTCAATTAAAAATAAAAAATAAAATTTGTCTAATTCAGTAGGCTAGGCTAATTAATTTTTTCTTTTTTTGATCTGAGAGCACACAATCAGAAAATCCGTCGTTATTCGTTTTTTCATTTTATAGTTCAGGAAATATATAATGGAAAAACAAGTCGTTTTTTTATTTTTGGTTTTAATTAGAAAAAATGATTGAACGAATGATACACGGACCCATCATATTCCACGATTATATGCCTACTGCGGGCGCAAACAGACAAAGAAACACCAGAACAACCATTTTTGTAGCAATTTTTAATGTCGTCTTTCGTCTTTTAAATCTGAAATAAAGACAATTTTCTTGACAAAAGATTGGAGAGCCCACATTGTGTGTTTTAGCAAGACGGGATGTGTTGTAAGATGCCGCAATATTTCGGGAGACGTGTGTCAGACATGATTTTGACCTCTTCATTAAGTTTTGTTTTGTAGAAAGCCTTTCTAAAATGTGAATTTCGTTTTGTATCAATTGTATCTTAATTTTAATCAAGGTTTCAACAACCAATTCCTTGGATTTAATGAATAAGAAGCAAATATAGCAGATAAAATAACAGGACATGCAGGCGCCGGCGCGATTGCTCGTGAACTGGAGCTCGTCTCATAAATGAACCGAAACTCAGCGTTTAAGCTCCCTCACAGACACGAGAAATTTATATATAGAAAGCTTGTTTATTAATAAACAATAAAAATGTCTCCTACATTTGTAGCATTCATAATCATTATAATACTTTTGCCGGTTCCTTTTGACAGCTTTTGCGTTATTGGCAGCGTCACCCTCTCGTTACATGAACGCGTCACCACCGAATCAACATCGCAAATGGGGATTTTTTAGACAATAATCACACAACCTATTCGAAAATCTATAATTAAATAAACTAATCGAATTTTCGTCAGTGTAAAAACCGGACACCGCCACACATAGGCCTATGCGGCTTTTTGTTAATGACTGTTTTACTACAGGATTTAACACAGAGAAGCCTACTAACAGCTCAGTACCAGTTACAAAATACACTGTACCAGTCTGTCACAGCAGGCAATTCGCATTTTTCATAAATTTCTTAAATTATCCGTTGACTATGCTCTGGCCCGCCATCTAGTGGGAAATTTTTTTTTTGGCCCGATGCCAAACTTACTTGCCGACCCCTGCTCTACAGAGTGTTAAAGTAACACTGAAGAAGTGTTAAAGTTAATGAGATAATTAAGTGATTAATTGAGTGATGATTGAGCATTATTGAAGACACCTGATGTTAACAAGCAGAATCGCTGAAGGAGAAAACCATAATTTGAAGTCAAGTCAAGTCACCTTTATTTATATAGCGCTTTTTACAATACAAATTGTTTCAAAGCAGCTTTACAGAGATAACAGGAAAACAATGTTGTAATAGTATTGTTAAATTCAAAATTAAATGTTAAATGTCCCCAACTAAGCAAGCCAAAAGCCAATGGCGACAAAAGCGAAGAGAGGCGAAAAAGGCAACAGTGGCAAGGAACCAAAACTCCATCAGGTGACAGAATGGAGAAAAAAACCTTGGGAGAACCCAGGCTCAGTCAGGGGGCCAGTCCTCCTTTGGCCAATGAACGAACAGTGTATGATTATGAGTTAGGCAGCATAATGTCAGGAGTCAGATGTGATCAGAACTTTCACGATATTTATCCAGTTCATCTGGTTGGGGTTGGGTCATCCGGCCGGTGAGGAGATGAGTGTGTTGAGGTGTCCATGGGCCTTCACAGTGTTGATGGGGCCGGCTCATCAGGGATGCGTTGTCGTCGTGTCCATGTGATGGTCCTTCCTCAGATCTGGATATGGCCTGGATCCGGCGGTTCGCGGTAAACCTCGGGATAAGCAGAGAGACTAATATTAGCGTAGACGCCATCCTTCTTATGATGTACAAAGTACATCAGGAATTATGGGAAGTGTTCCCGGTTCCGGCTGATCTAAACTATGCAGCCTAACATTGAATTATAGAAATCTATAATGTGTTATGTGTATGCTAAGCCAAAGAGATGTGTTTTTAGTCTAGATTTAAACTGACAGACTGTATCTGCTTCCCGGACTGTGTTAGGAAGATTGTTCCAAAGTTTTGGTGCTAAATAGGAAAAGGATCTACCGCCAGCAGTCGATTTTGATATTCTAGGTATTATCAACTGGCCAGAATTTTGAGATCGCAATAGACGTGAAGGACTATAATGCGTTAAGAGCTCGCTCAAGTACTGGGGAGCTAAACCATTTAGTGCTTTGTAAGTAATCAGCAATATTTTAAAATGTATACGATGTTTAATAGGCAGCCAATGCAGTGTTAACAGAACCGGGCTAATATGGTCATACTTCCTGGTTCTGGTAAGAACTCTAGCGGCTGCGTTTTGAACTAGCTGTAGTTTGTTTATTAAGCATGCAGGGCAACCACCCAGTAGAGCATTACAATAATCTAGCCTTGATGTCATGAATGCATGAACTAAATGTTCCGCATTTGTCAGTGAGAGCATATGACGTAATGTAGATATATTGTTAAGATGGAAAAATGCGGTTTTACAGATACTAGACACGTGACTTTCAAATGAAAGATTGGTATCAAAGAGCACACCCAGGTTCCTAACTGACGACGAAGACTTAACAGAGCAGCCATCGATTGTTAGACAGTATTCTGGGTTATTACGTGTGGCAGTTTTTTGTCCAATGATTAGAATCTCTGTTTTTTCAGAATTTAGTAATAGGAAATTACTGGTCATCCAATTTTTTATATCAGCTATGCATTCCGTTAATTTTGAGAATTGGTAAGTTTCGTTAGGTTTTGAAGAAATATACAGCTGAGTATCATCAGCATAACAGTGGAAGCTAATTCCATATTTCCTAATGATATATCCTAATGGTAGCATGTACAGAGTGAACAGCAGCGGTCCTAGTACTGAGCCTTGTGGTACGCCATACTGAACTTGTGATCGATAAGACATCTCTTCATTTACTGCTACAAACTGAAAACGGTCAGATAAGTATGATTTAAACCATGCTAGTGCAATTCCACTAATGCCAACATAGTTTTCTAGTCTATTTAAAAGAATGTTGTGGTCGATAGTATCAAATGCAGCACTAAGATCAAGTAACACTAATAGAGAGATACAACCACGATCGGCTGATAAGAGCAAATCATTTGTGACTTTAATGAGAGCAGTCTCAGTACTATGGTACGGTCTAAATCCGGATTGAAAATCCTCGCAGATATTATTTCTTTCTACACTCAAAAAAATGATATGTTGGCTTTACTTAACTTTTCTTTGTAAACAGGTTCCACCGGTTCCACATAACTATGTTTTGTTAAACAAACATAATATGTTCATGTAACTTCAACATCATGGAATTTGGTCATTTTAAGCGACCCAATTAAACTCTGAGCTAATGAGTTAATTAAGTGATTTATTGAGTGATGATTGAGCATTATTGAAGACACCTGATGTTAACAAGCAGAATCACTGAAGGAGAAAACCGGAATGTTTAAGTCACCATTATGGAGATAAGTGTGTGTTTTAGTTGGGCTCTTGACCATTAACTCATTAACTTTAGAATTTGTTTGGCTGCTGTACGTGAGTTATAACAGCAGGATGAACAATGAACAAAGGTGATCTGATGGTGTTGGTTGTGTGTAACATAATCATTGTTTCACAATCATTTGACCTGAGTCACTGAACTTATAATAAACCCAATTTCTGAGTTAAGTTTACCTTACGGATTATAGCAGCACTGTCATTGTAGAGCATACTATTTTGAGCCTTTTTAATGAAATTCAAATGATCAAATCAATACATAAAAAAGAAACTTCTTAAAAAATATCTTGAGTAGGCACACACAGACATCAAGAATCAGCCTGTGAATCTCAACAATGGTGACAATTATAAAGCATGTTGCAGTGCATTCTGGGTGCCACCAATCAAAACTCATTCATGGCTCCCATCATGCATTGCTGCATGAATAAATAATGAGCTTATGATCTGTTTGTCACCATTGCTGAGATTCACAGGCTGATTCTTGATGTCTGTGTGTGCCTACACAAAATATTTTTTTAAGAAGTTTCTTTTTTATTTATTGATTTAATCATTTAAATTTCATTGAAAAGGCTAAAAATAGTATGTTCTACAATGACAGTGCTGCTATAATCCGTAAGGTAAATTTAGAAATTGGGTTCAATATAAGTTCAGTGATTCAGGTCAAATGATTGTGAAATAATGATTATGTTAAAACACAACCAACACCATCAGATCACCTTTGTTCATTGTTCATCCGGCTGTTATAACTCACGTACAGCAGCCAAACAAACTCTAAAGTTAATGAGTTAATGGTCAAGAGCCCAACTAAAACACACACTTATCTCCATAATGGTGACTTAAACGTTCCGTTTTTCTCCTTCAGTGATTCTGCTTGTTAACATCAGGTGTCTTCAATAATGCTCAATCATCACTCAATTATTCACTTAATTAACTCATTAGCTCAGAGTTTAATTGGGTTGCTTAAAATGACCAAATTCCATGATGTTGAAGTTACATGAACATATTATGTTTGTTTAACGAAACATAGTTATGTGGAACCGGTGGAACCTGTTTACAAAAGAAAGTTAAGTAAAGCCAACATATCATTTTTTTGAGTGTAAAAAGGAACAAAGTTGTGATGAAACTGCTTTTTCTAGTATCTTTGACAGAAAAGGCAGATTCGAGATTGGCCTATAATTGACTAATTCTGTCGGATCAAGTTGCGGTTTTTTAACAAGCGGTTTAATCATAGCCAACTTAAAGGTTTTTGGTACGTATCCTAGAGACAAAGATGAATTAATGATATTTAGAAGAGGATCTATGACCTCTGGAAGCATCTCCTTCAGTAGCTTAGTCGGTATAGGGTCTAGCATACAAGTTGTCGATTTAGATGAATTAACAAGTTTGCAAAATTCTTCCTCTCCTATAGCAACAAATGAATCAAAATGTTCCTCACGGAGACTACAATGCACTCCCTGATGCGCTACTGTAGTAGACGGTTGCATAGTAGGGCTGGGCGATATGTAATAAATATTTAATCGATAATCGCCTTAAAAAATATGGCGATATCCGATTATATCGTCTACCCAAGCCCCGCCCCCAACACGCCCCGCCGGAGACAAGTCCACGGAATACACCGGTAACAAGTCATGTTGAGTTTGGCTGCACTTTATCTAATGATAGCCTGCGATTTAGTTAGTTTAATTTAATGATTGAAACGTTAAAGTTTTTACTTTGCAGTTTGAGCTTAAACGAGCATAAAACATTAGCTTTTGCTTGTTAGTTGTGTTGTTAATAATTTCCTCACTGTTCTTATTGCATCTGTGTTTGAAACGAATTTCGTTTCGTGAGGAGAAATGTTAAATACAACTACAGAACACAATTTGGTGATTGTAAGAATGGTGAATTAATGCATGATGTTATTATAGCAAGGTGTCTTGATTTGTTTTCATAAGGTCCGATTTCTTTTTTCTTTTCTTTTTTGGCGCTATCGCCTGATTTAATGATAGGCTAAGTTTAATTTCCTAATAATGTGTAGCACTGTTTTTAAACTTGTATTCAAACTATAATATATTTGTTATTTGTCTAAAACTAGGAATTAAAAAAATAATTGTTTCGTTCTGCATGAGCAGAAACGTTTTGTTTTTTCCTCCTCCTTTTTGGATATGAGTTCCAAGGTCACCTTATGCCGTTTACGAAATAAAAATGACTGCTTTATTTATTTAGAAACAGAAGTCATTAAAAATTATATTTGGGGATTTTTTTGTTTGTTTTGTTTATTTTATTTATTTAATCTAAAGCAAAGTATTGCGCTCCCAAAATAGCCTAGGCCTACTGAAACGGAGCTGCCAACATTGTAAACTCCGAACACGTGCATGAGATAGCCTATTCAAAGCAACGCAATTTTTCCATCCGTTTGCAATATAATTTAATTTTAATTACAATGGTCATCTTTGAGCTTTTTGATTAGGCCTTTTCAATATGTGCAACATTTAAATTAATATTCAGAAACGGGTAAAGTTAGCCTACTTCTACCATTTGTTTCTGATTAACTTTTATCAGCCTGCAAACCAAAATAAAATAGGCCTAGGCAATTTATATATAGCCTATATCAGGGATGGAAATTAACTTTGTCCACTGGACCAGCCACTTTCTTATTTTTAACCGACAATGTTTAACTGCATATCAGGCACGTGCAGAGGGGGGGGCTTTGGGTGCTCGAGCCCCTGCCCTTTTTCAAAATTAATCGAAAGTGCCCCTCTCAAACAAATAATGATAATATTGTTTTCAATAAAACAAAATGCATTTAATTATAATTAACATGACAATGTGTACAAAACTAAAATAGCCTAAATTCACGTTTATTTTTACGTTTCTGTCAGTCTGAGGTGCCGTTGCCATGACTCGTTGCTATGGGTTGCGTCACTTGCGTGTCTTGCTTCGGACTCGACTGAAGAGGTCAGTCTACGGTTTCGAGGGTCTAAAACTGCGGAGGACGGCAGGCGCGCGCAACCGTAGCAAAAGTTATGCGTTTTAACACGAAAATGCACTAGTGTAAACGACAACGTAGGTATTCCGCAGTCTGATGAGGAACCGAACTGATGCGCTCGAGCCAAAATATATGGTTCTTTCAGTGAGTAAAGTTATCTAGGCTCGACGCCGGCAGGAAAAAATTAACCAAACCATTTTTAAACTTCTTTTTTTTTCTTCCAATAATCAAAGGTAGTGTATTATTTTTTAAATCCACATATTACATATTTTAAAATATTACATAATTCATTGATGACTGTTTGTAATACACCGACCAATCGTCATCTGGCACAAAAAGTTCAAATTTCATTGGACAATGTGAAGTGGAGCGGCAATTTTCTAGTCATTCAGAAATCGTTTAAAAATTACAATCGAATTTACATTTATGAAGCGATCTGGATCTGCGTCATTGAAACAATGGATGTTAATTGACTACAAAGCACTGCACAAAACCAGCACCAAAAGTCGCTTTAATCGTAAGTAGTATTCAAGTCATGTATTTAGCATATGTAAATTATATTGATACACCGTTTACCATTTGAAAACTATCATAACTTAGTTGATTCAAATTAATGAAGCCCAGGAGCCACCTACAGGCCTATGATGTGAAGTGTTGGCTGACAACAAACACGTGAAATGGTGATTTTTGATAATAGTACAAAACCGGTCAAAAATTGACACATTACAATTTTTTTTATGTTTTTTAAAGAAGCCTCTTATGCGCTTCAAGCCTGCATTTATTTGATTGAAAATACAGAAAACAATTATTAAAATTTAAAATAATGGTTTTCTATTTTAAAATAGGCCTACTTAAAAAAATATCACTTATCTCTGATGCAAAGCTGAATTTTCAGCATCATTACTAACCCTAACTTCAGTTTCACATGTTCCTTCAGAAATCATTCTAATATGCTGATTTATTATTATCAATGTTGGAAACAGTTGTGGTGCTCAATGTTTTTTTTATTAATAAAAAGTTAAAAAGAACAGCATTTAATTCAAATAGAAATTATTTTGTAAGTCTTTACTATCCTTGCTGAATAAAAGAAAGAAAGAAAATTACTGACCCCAAACTTTTGAACAGTAGGCTATAGTGGATATTGGTTCAACATATTTCTATTAGAGATAAATGCTGTTCTTTTTGTAACTTTTAAACTCAGAATCCTAAAAAAAGTATCAAAGGTTATAGGTTACTATGTCTATTAAAATAGAAAACCATTATTTTAGATTTTAGGAATATTTCACAATATTACTGTTTTTTTTTTTCTTAAAAAAAATGAACTACAAAATGTAGCCTTGATCAATTTTTCAATAAGATACTTCTTTCTAAAACATTAAAAATAGTAATGTTTCCAAGCTTATATATATATATATATATAAAATGCATAAATATATATATGCATGCCCCTTTTTTACATTTGAGCCCCTGCCCTTGAGGAACTCTCTGCACGTCCCTGCTGCATATGAAAATGAATACTACAAGATCTACAATAGGCTACTTAAGCAGTTTATTTAATCTCAAGTCTCAATGAAATACTGGCATTTTCTCTTCCTCTCTTACACACACAAACCATGAACTGATATTCATTTCAGTTCGCATATGAGGAAAACACAATGTTACGGACGTGAGCGCTCTGAAAGCGGCACTAAAAGATGCTTTAAAACTTTCACAGAGACCTCAAACAGAAAGCACAAAACCTTTCTTTAAAGTGAATTTCGTTTTGTATTAATTGTATCTTAATTTTAATCAATGTTTCATCAACCAATTGCCTGGATTTAATAAATAAGAATTAAATATAACACACGATAAATAACCACGAAACGGAGGCGCCGGCGCGTGAACTGGAGCTCGTCTCATAAATGAACCGAAACTCAGCGGATAAGGAAGCCTCTCTCACAAACAGATATGTCTACTTTTAAACAGAACATTTCAAAACGAAAGAAAACACACACAGACTGCTCTCTGCTTATGAAATGCGCATTTCTCTCTGGCGCGTTCACTACTGCGAAAAAAAAGAAGGTGTGTAGGACTACGTCTTTCCACGGTTGAAACAATAATTCTTCTGACGTTTATTCATGTTTATTTGATGCAATAAATTAACTAGAAGGATAATTGTGAGAGACAATTCTGTGTGTATTTGTCCGTGCACTATATGAGAGGCGGCTTTTTGCGCGCTTTGTATGAGTGCACAGCTCAGAAAACCGCGCGCATGCAGACGTGTTCTCTTTCGTCTTGCGCTTTAAGAATGCTATCAAAAATCGATGTTCAAATCCTAATCCTACTAGCCTATAAAAAAAATATTTAATTCATGTTATTGCATGTGAAAAAATATGTGTTAACTTTAACTATAGGGCTGTGTGAAAAATAGCCTGTGTCATTTTTTTATGAGGATTATCGTCTGGAAACAGACTGTTAAATCGACATCGTGATACTTGCGAGACATCGTCGATATACGATAATATCGTCATATCGCCCAGCCCTATTGCATAGTTATAATTTTGTCCCTGATATTATAGATCTTATAAGTGAAGAAGTTCATAAAGTCATTACTGCTGTGTTTCTTGGACACTTCTGGGCTTGAAGCTTTCTTTTTCGTTAGTTTAGCCACTTGTTCAAATAAATACCTAGGATTATGTTTATTTTCTTCTAATAGGGTTGAAAAATAATCCGTTCTAGCATCTTTTAATGCCTCTCTGTAAACAATCGAGCTCTCCTTCCATGAAATCCGAAATACCTCTAGTTTTGTTTTCTTCCAGTTTCGCTCCATTTTTCTGGCTGCTCTCTTAAGTCACCGTTATGGTGATCAGTGTTTACTTTAGTTGGGCTCTTGACCCTTAAATCATTAACTTTAGAATTTGTTTGGCTGCTGTACGTGAGATATAACCTTTTTTGCACTTACTTTTTTGATCGACGAGTCCTGCAGACTGAGGTGTCTAACGAGTCATATTCTCGCGCTGTGTTGTCTTCTGTTTTATGACAAATGGCAGCATTAAGATGCATTACCGCCACTATTGTACTTTGGGATGTTGACCAGGCGCTGGTCTCTATGTTTGGCATCTTGGCATTCACGAGTTCACACTTACGAATGATCAGAGAGTAAATGGTTATGCGTATTTGGCGTGCTGTCTGGGGGAGGGCTCCGAGCCCGAACCCAGAGTACTCCACCCCTCCCCCCCACCCCCCACCCCCCACACACACACACACACACACTTTGAAAACCGCAAACCTGTGAGAACATGAGAATTAAATCCTATTGAGTTAATTCTATAGGTGTGGGTGTTTGAATATATGTGGGCAGGCCCTAAAAAAACAACCCTCAACAAGCTACTTGTCTGGGCTTAAAGAATTTTTGGCGTAGCCACGCGAACTGGAATTATCCCGACACGCTTTATCTGTAGAGAGGTATGGGAGGGAAGCCTTCACAGGGGAGGGACTAGTTGACACTTCAGGACTGCGTTATCGTCGTGTCCAGGCGCAGCTCCTTCATCAGATCTGGATACGGCCTGGATCCGGCGGATTGCGGTAAACCTCAGGATAAACAGAGAGACCAATATTAGCATAGAAGCCATTCATCATATGATGTAACGAGTACATCAGGATTTATGGGAAGTGTTCTTAGTTCCAGCTGACCTAATCTATGCAGCCTAACATTGAGTTATAGAAGTCTATAGTGTGTTATGTGTATGCTAGGTCAAAGAGATCTGTTTTTAGTCTAGATTTGAACTGACAGAGAGTGTCTGCTTCCCGGACAATGGTAGGAAGACTATTCCAAAGTTTTGGTGCAAACTAGGAAAAGGATCTTTACTACCTTTATAACGTAAAGATAGAGCTTGCATGCAAACTCGTGTCTGGAAATTTAACTAATAATTTTGTTGAGTAGGTTACAACACATGCCCCCTCGAACCATTTAAAAAAATTTGCCGATGGTAAGCATACAAAAGAAAAGTCGGAAGCAAAACCTTTCGGACCTTTCAAGCTTTCTAGGCACTTTCAAGTGCTTGGGGGACAGCCATTTGCAGTGGTGTCCAAAACCGTAGTGGACGTTATCGAGTGTACTCTTTCAATCCCAGAATGCACCGCAATAACGAGTTTACAACCAATGCACTGTGCGCTCAACAGCTAGAGAATACCCATAATACACCGTTAGAGTCACGTGCCGAATGAATTGCAGCGTCTTGTCAGATGATGGCGTCTTCAGCGAATCATCCATCCATCCATTTTCCAAACCGCATTTTTAATTGACTATTGAAGTTTATACATGTTAGTTTCCATGGCAGAGTTCAAACATAAATCTGTTCATTACTTCTGGATCTGCCAGTTTGCTAAGTTTCAAATGATGACTGAACGGCAAGCACACCTTCCGGCACACTCAGTGTCTGAATTCACCCACTCATTTTCATTCACTCCTTCAACTGGACTTCATTAGTAGAGTAATGTAGGGAATAGGGATTGAGGGTATAGGGGGCAATTTCGAACACAGCTTTGCTTTCACTTATAAAAGTGTAAAATGTCAATCCTTAGTCTTGTACATCTTATACTGCATACTTGAATCAGTTTAGATCTTCACTTCCATTATTTCATCTTCTATCTGAAAACTCATAGTGAAATTTCTAGTAAACATAAAATACAATTTACTTTATTGTAGTTTTATAACTTCTGAAAAAACATTCACACAAGTCAATGAAAAAGACATTGACTTTGCAGATTTGTGGAATATTTTAGTAATGACCAGCTTCAAAATGCTCTTCTTCAGGATAGTGTGTGCAGTTTTATAATGTTCAGTGAGATGGAAAGACTTTCTCTTCTCAATTATTCATTGTTCAGTTTGCTGAGAGCAGAATCCATCCCTGAATAGAAAAGTGTGCCAAGTGCCTTTTACAGGATATGATTTGCCTCTTAAAGGAAATCACATGGTTTATTGCAGTTATCTTGATTGATTGTGAACTGAGAGAGAATCTTGCTAGTGTGATGAAACAATAGAAAAACTCCCATAGACTTATGTTGAAGAAGACAAATAAGAAAACTCCAAGCAACCGCCCAGAATAATTGGCAACTACATATTAACATCCTGACACCCACACACATACTGCCAAGACAACTTTTGTCTGTTCAGTCCTCTTCAGAAAATGTATAAATGTCTGTAAATGAAATCTGATTGTGAGATTTATTCCGTTAATAACCACTTTGTCCAGTACCTCCAATAGTATCATGCTTGCTATGGAGCTGAACTCACTAGAGCTAAATAGTGCACTTAATGCCAAATGTTGCGTGTTGAGTTTTGAATTTGAGGGTTTTTTTGTGACCTGCAAGTGAAGAATGAGATATAGATTTTTCAATTAATATTTATTTACATTTATTAATTTACTTCTTTTGACATACAAAAGTTATTCAGAATGTGTGTCATTTCATAAATACTCAGAACATCAAAACCCAATGTGAACCACAAAATTAATGTGAGTCTATTAATCAGTGTAAGGTTACTGATGAAAAGTGATTAAAAATCTGAAGCACGTCACTGAGCCTGTGTGTTTTTGTCTGATCTGGTGTCTCATTGCACAGCTGTTTACTGACTGACATTCAGCAGTACTGTATGCTGTCAGGTTAGTGTTGTAACTCAATACTAGCTCACAATCTCAGATCACACTGTAGCGGCCCCTTGGATTTATTGATCAAGACGCAGAGAGTTTCAAACGGGTGTCAGATTTATTTCTTCCTCTTAACGTGCACCATGAGCACCATGAACACCGTGAAAACTGAATAAACAGAAGAAATATAAAATACTTCAATGTAGTTTCACAAATAATTTGCACATAAATTGTGTTCACATAATAATCATGTTTACACACAATACAAATCAACAACCAATATGAATATGAATGAAAATGAAATGGTTTTAAGCCTTTATGACAAATAAATATCACATCTTAAATGAAATACAATATAATTGTTCACAGAAATACTATTGCTTTTATATCGATGTTGCAATTAACCCATAAACAAATGAAATAACGACATTCTCTTTTCCTTAAACAAATCCCTTCTGATAATAATACACTAGACAAATTTTTTCTTTCATACCTCATTCCGCTCTCCAAGGACGCTAATCAAATAGTTTCCGCCATCAGCTATCATGCTCTCTAGCTCGATACCCTCACAGTTCGTAAGTCGTTCTTCCGACGACGCGTGAGCACCACATTGTGACGAGAGAGTAGCAGGAAGTTTAACATCACACAAAAAAAACGGTGCTTTTTTCAAAATAAAAGCCCAGGCGACACTATAGAATTCCAATGTCTTATTAACAAATATAATACTAGGAGAATATTAGTGCAATTTTTCAGACATTTACACTCCCACCAAATCCTAATACAATGAATGAACGAATAGACAAAAACAAAACAAAAAAAACAAATGAATTGTACAGGATTTCTTGACTCTAAGAAAGGAATAGCCTGAAGTTAAGCTATCAGAGGTGTAACTATAGCCTCACGCATAATAAAGCGGTGTGCGCAGTGTTGTCAATTGCTTCCTTCTAATTAGTTCTCAAGAAGGAGCACCAATTTTTTGATTGGTCTCTCAATTACTGAGGGCTTGGAGGGAGGATCTTGTTTTTTATGAGGTTTCTTCTCCCCAACTCGTACTTTAACTCGACGAACTAAACCATCACTGCTTTGAACAGTCTCAATCACTCGTCCAAGTTGCCACTGATTTCTTGGGAGGTTATCGTCTTTGATAATGACAATATCATCCACTTTGAGGTTGCGCTGAGGTGAGTGCCATTTCTGTCTCATGGATATGTTCAGCAGATACTCCTTTTTCCAGCGGCTCCAAAACTGTTCGATAAGATACTGAACTCTTCTCCACCTCTTTGTTGCATACAGGTCCTCCTTGACAAATACTCCAGGAGGAGGAAGAGCAACTTTAGATTTCATCATAATGAGGTGATTCGGTGTTATAGGCTCCAGTGCCTGAGGATCGTTGATTCCATCCACTGTTAACGGACGGCTGTTAACAATAGCCATGGCCTCATATAGCAGTGTTCTGAGGGAGGCGTCATCAAGTCGACCTGGGCACTGTGCAAAGGTGGCATTCAGCACATTTCTAACAGTTCTGATCTGGCGTTCCCAGACACCACCTGCTTGACTGTCAGAGGGAGCATTGAAGACAAATTCGCACTGCTTCTCAGTCAGGAAGATTTCTAGTCGCTTAGTGTCACATTGTTTAAGCGCTTCCTTGAGCTCATTCTTGGCGCCAACAAAATTAGAGCCTTGGTCACAGTGTAGTCGTTGAACAGCTCCTCTCAGGCTGATGAAGCATCTCAATGAGTTGATGAATGAGTCTGTTGACAAATCTTCGAGCATTTCAATATGAACAGCTCTAGAGTATAAACACGTGAAAATCAAGCCGTATCTTTTGTATTCTTTGCGGGCTTTCTTTACAATGAAAGGGCCAAAACAGTCCATGCCACTGTATGTGAAAGGTGCTGAGGCTTCGACGCGTTCTTTGGGAAGTTCGGCCATTCGCTGTGTCTCTGTCGGCCGTCGTAGTTTCCTGCAAACCACACAAGTGTGTATTATCTTAGCAACCAACTTGCTCCCACCAATTACCCAGAATCCATTAGCCCGAAGCTCCATTAAAGTCTGGCTTCGACCCTGATGGCATATCTTAGTGTGGAAATGGGACACAATCAGCTTGGTGATGTGGCTGTTATTGGATAAGATGACTGGGTGCTTGACTTTGTCACAGAGCGATGACTGTTCTAATCGCCCACCAACACGGAGGAGTCCTTCAGACCAGATAGGGTCGAGACGGAAAAGAGAGCTTGAGTTTGGAAGGTCTCTTTTACCCTGAAGCATCTTTATCTCCTGGGGGAAGGCTTGCTGCTGTACAATCTTAATCACTTCTTCTGCAGCCTTCTCACGCTCCTTAACAGTCACGTACTCACTGTGTTTCTGTTTAGACCCCAGCCTCTTGATTCTTGCCACCACCTTAAGAATTGTTGTCCAAGAGGAAAACTGACTCAGACGCCTGAGGATGTCATTGTAGTTTTTGACTTCTGTTGCAAGCACCTGAATTGTCTTGACTTCCGGATCACCCACGAGTAATTCTGATGGAGCGCTGGGTGTTAGAAGTAATTTACGCTCCCAGAGAAACTTCGGTCCTCGCAGCCAGTTTGTTGAATGAATGTCTGAAGCACGAAGACCTCGGGAAGCATGATCTGCCGGGTTTTCTGCAGTGTCCACATAGTGCCACTGACTGGGATCACTGTTATCCCTTATCAGCTGAACACGGTTCGCAACAAATATGTGGAACCTACGGGCATCATTGTTAATGTACCCAAGCACAACTTGTGAATCTGTCCAGAAAACCTCTTCATCAATCTTTATGTCAAGCTCAGCTTTTAACATGACACTGACTTTCGTAGAAACCACAGCTGCCGCGAGTTCTAGTCTCGGGATACTTGTGACCTTTGAGGGTGCAACTCTTGCTTTCGCCAACACGAGACTGCAATGGACTTCATCCTTGTCATTTTTATACCTGAGGTAAGAACATGCACCGTATCCCACGCAGCTGGCATCCGAAAAATGGTGCAGCTCTACTCTGACAATGTTATGGAAGTCATACGGGTGGTAACATCTCGGAATTGAAACCTCTTTCAACCCGTGAAGCCCATTTATCCACTCCTCCCACCGTGGCCTCATATCTTCTGGGAGTGGATCATCCCATCCGATGCCTCTGTGACACAGCTCTTGAAGTATACGTTTTCCAGTTAGACTGAATGGAGCGATGAATCCAAGTGGGTCATAAAGAGAGGCAATGACAGAAAGGCAACCACGCCGGGTTGAAGGCTGATCTTTTAAGCTGCTGTTAAAGCTGAAAGTGTCCGTTTGAATTGACCATTGAATGCCGAGTGCACGCTCTGATAGGGTTGGATCAAGTCCTAGAGGTTCGATGGTTGCTGCTCTTTCTGAGGGATCTAAGGAGGCGAGGGCTGCTTCCTCATTTGAGTTGAATTTATGGAGGCGTAGGCCTCCTCTTTTGCACAACTCCTGTGACTCAGTGATCAGTTTCTTGGCTTCCTCGACCGATGGGACGCTGACTAGCCCGTCATCAACATAAAAGTTCTTCTCTACAAATGTTGATGCCAATGGATAGGTAGCTTTGTGTTGCCGTGCCAGATGTTTCAAGCCAAAATTGGCGCATCCTGGGGACGAGGCGGCTCCGAAGAGATGAACCGCCATTCTGTATTCCTGTGGTTCCTTCTCCAAATCTCCACCTTTCCACCAGAGGAATTTCAGATAATTCCGGGATTCAGGAGTGACGGAAAACTGATAAAACATTCTTTCAATATCACAGATAATTGCTACGGCCTCCTTCCTGAAGCGGCAAAGAACTCCTACCAGAGGATTGATAAGATCAGGCCCAGTTAGTAGGGAGTCGTTTAGAGAAACCCCGTGGAATTTTGCTGAACAGTCAAATACAACTCTCAGCTTGTCTGGTTTTCTGGGGTGATAGATGCCGTGATGCGGAAGGTACCACTCAGTCTCTCCAGCAGATGTTGTAGGGGCAGGCTCTGCATCACCCTTGTTAATTGTTTCTTCCATGAACGTTTTGTATTGGTCATAATATTGTTTATTGGTCTTTAATTTCTTCTTAAGGCACTGCAGGCGAACTGTGGCTAGCCTCTTGTTGTTTGGTAGGTTAGGTGGACTGTTGCCCTTGAAAGGGAGGGGCATCTCATAATGTCCGTTTTCCTTCTGCGTAATGTTGTCACTGAGGAACTGTATAAAATGAACATCGTTCTGGGACACATATTTATCTTCATAAGTTCTCTCTGTGAAGTCTGATTCTAATGCTTTTAGAACATCTGTAGCTGATGGAATTGGCAGCTCTTTTACTGTGAGCCGATGCACAAAGCTCTGACTTCCTTGTCTGTCTAGGTGAGGGTTTGATGAGCCTATGATACTCCATCCTAGTTTTGATCTCTGTGCAAACGGTTGATTTTTGTCCCCAATGATAACCTCAAGAGGAGCTAGTGCTGATGGACAGTCATATCCAATCAAGAGCCCTACATCACAGTCTTGAAGAGGTGGTAGCTTATCTGCCAAATGTCTGAGATGAGGCCACAGTAATGCGGTTTCCTTCGTTGGGACGTAAGACTTGTCCACCGGAATAAAGTCACGGCTGTAGGCCTGCTGAACTTGGATGTGGTTCTTAGAGTGCAGTCCTCGAACTTGTAGACCATGAACGTTCTTGCTAGATATGATTGTGTCAATAGCTGTCATAATACTCAGTTTAAGTTTTACTGGTTGGGCATCAACATTCAGTTTTTCAAGTACGTCTTCTAAGACAAATGTAGAGTCACTCTGTGTGTCCAGTATCGCGTACGTAAGTACTTCTCTGTGTGGCTCTTGTATTGAAGACACAAGGACTGGGACGATACTTGATGTAGCGGCAGCACGTTGTGTTGATGCATGGGATACGACTTTGTGCGTTTCCAAGCTTGCATGGTTTTCTGTGGAAGTGGAGCTATTCGTTGTTGCTTCCACAGGTCTTTGTTTCCTGTCTTCGTGCAAGCAGGTTGGGTGACGACGGCTGCATATGTTGCATGTGTGTCGCCTCTTACAATCTTTGGTCATGTGACCCTTCCTCAGACATCCAAAGCAGAGCCGATTTTCACAGATGAATGCCTTTTTGTCTTCACCACTCTTCGCTGCGAAGGTGGGACACTTGGTGATGATATGAGCTTCACTTTTACAGACGGAGCAAGGTGATTTTGGTTTACTGCCATTTGTTTCTAGTTTCTCCTGGGCGAAACTCTTTGTTTGTGTATTTGTGTTGAGAGCTTTGGCTCTCTTTGGTGATCTTTCATCTGTGGCCTTGAAATTCATCAACAATGGAGAAGCAATAGGGTTACAGGCTATCCGTGCTTCTTTGCTCAGGAACCTTGTAAAGGATGCAAGATCTGGATAGCTTCCGGATGTGTCAAGTTCCTCTACAACAATTCGACTCCACTTGCGCACAATCCATTCTGGTAGTTTTTTGAGCAACTTGTGGTTTTCCTCACAATCATTAAGGATAGCTAGTCCTTTGACGTGTGGGATCGCCTCAGTGCAGCCTTGGAGGAAGTCAGCGAACTCTTGTAGTGCTAGTGGGTCGTTTGTGTTGATTTTTGGCCATCTCATAAGCTTATCTCGGAAAGCCTTTTGTATGATGAACGGGTTCCCGTATCGGTCTTGTAAGACTTTCCATGCTCCATTGTATGCGCTCTCTGAATCACGATAAAAGAAACCTTCTACAGCTTTGCGCGCCTCTCCAGCAAGATAATTTTTGAGATAAAACATCTTCTCACTTGGTGGGAGGGGTTTTCTGTCAATAAGAGCTATGAATGACATCTTCCAATCTGTAAACTGTAAAGGGTCACCTCTGAACGTGGTTGGTTCAGGGACCGGCAAGCGGTTCATGCTTAATGAGCTGGCGATTGCTTGGGCTAGACTTACAGACTCCTGGGTCATTGTCACTTCAGGAGCAGCTTGGTGAGGTTGGAATGATGCAGCATCAGGATTTAATCGAGGTTCAGTTTCCGTTATGTAGCAAGCAGAGTTCATTTTGTCATTAATCTCATTAATCTCCTCATCATGGTTCTCAAAACCTTCAAAATCGTCATATGCTCTCACACGAGCTGTTGCTATGGCAACGTCTTTTGCGGCTTGTAACTGCTGCAATTTGGCTCTCTCTTGTTCCAACTGTTGCTGCATTTCCACCTCTTTTTGTTTCATTTCTACTAACATTTTCGCCTCTTTAAGTTTCCATTCACTCTCTAACTTGTGAAGATGTGCTTGCTGCGCTTGGATTTCTTTCATGGCTTTTGATTGTTCCAGCTTAGCTGCGAGCTCTGCTTGTGCATCTACTCTACTGCTGTGGGTACTGGCTGAGCTGGAGTGGTTGCTCAATCTCTCCGGTGACTCCGCTGAGCTTACCGTTTCAGTTTTAGTGCGGCCAAAGACAGACCCATATTCATCTTTATTTAATGTTTCTCTTACCCTTTCCTTCTCAAGTTGGTCATTATAATCTTGAGTAATAGTCTCTAGGCGGTTACGTATGAGGTCACAAATGTCTTTTGTTAGCGTAACACAGGCATCCATTTTCTTTACAATCTCTGGTGTGGTGTTACTGTTACGTAGGATAGGTTCATACTGCTGGCCTACGTCATCATGCTTTGCTTGAATGTCTTGCTGTAATTCATTAAGGTCTTCTGATGAACAGAGGGTTTTTAATTTTGTCCTAGTCTCCCTTGCTACCAGCTTCCAAGAGTCATAGGTCTTGTTAAATGCTTTCTCACGTTTTCTCGTGTCTTGGTCACACATCTCTTGGCCTTTCTCTGTTAGCTTTCTTTCACGTGAGCTGGACCTGCATGGTGTGTCTTTACGTGACATCTTGTTTGTTTGTGCTGCTGCTTTAAGTCGAGTATAGCCTTTGATTGTCCTACGCCTGAATTTGCACTTGTAAGCTGTAGTTATCTTTTACTACAGAGTAATGTTTATGTCAAGCGTTAACAGATTATGGACATCTAAAAGGATTTTTAGCATAAAACAACGACAACAAACAACAAAATTACCCTTCAACCTTTTCATAAATAGACATGACACAAGCACATGGGCCAATTTCTTGAAATAGTCAAAATTTTGAAGTGTTAGGAACTGAGAATTAGCTTACAAGTTATTTTGACCTTATAATACCATGTTATTATTTAAGTCACTTAAGTTGTGCTGTAAGCTTGCGTGTGCAGAAATTGTTCCTTTTCAGCCTTTTTGCTCCTTGGCATCCAGAGTCTCTTTTTGCATCTCTAATTGTACCTTAAGAATGCTGTCCTTTTCAAGTCTTGCCTGGGTGCAGGAGCTGGATGCAATCGAAGTAAGTTGGCTGATATCAGGTTGGTAGTTGGACCTCAGATGTGATGGCGTCAGCTTCTCACCAGGGATGGCAGGGCTGGTGCAGCGATGAGTTTTCACTGTAGCGGCCCCTTGGATTTATTGATCAAGACGCAGAGAGTTTCAAACGGGTGTCAGATTTATTTCTTCCTCTTAACGTGCACCATGAGCACCATGAACACCGTGAAAACTGAATAAACAGAAGAAATATAAAATACTTCAATGTAGTTTCACAAATAATTTGCACATAAATTGTGTTCACATAATAATCATGTTTACACACAATACAAATCAACAACCAATATGAATATGAATGAAAATGAAATGGTTTTAAGCCTTTATGACAAATAAATATCACATCTTAAATGAAATACAATATAATTGTTCACAGAAATACTATTGCTTTTATATCGATGTTGCAATTAACCCATAAACAAATGAAATAACGACATTCTCTTTTCCTTAAACAAATCCCTTCTGATAATAATACACTAGACAAATTTTTTCTTTCATACCTCATTCCGCTCTCCAAGGACGCTAATCAAATAGTTTCCGCCATCAGCTATCATGCTCTCTAGCTCGATACCCTCACAGTTCGTAAGTCGTTCTTCCGACGACGCGTGAGCACCACATTGTGACGAGAGAGTAGCAGGAAGTTTAACATCACACAAAAAAAAACGGTGCTTTTTTCAAAATAAAAGCCCAGGCGACACTATAGAATTCCAATGTCTTATTAACAAATATAATACTAGGAGAATATTAGTGCAATTTTTCAGACATTTACACACACTAACCCTGGATCGGCTCTAAGACCAGCAAACCCAGCCTGCTGGAAGATGATTGGGTAACACTTTATTTTGATGGTCCCTTTTGAACGTGCTATTGACTATAAGTAACTCTTCAACACTCTCAGAAAATAAAGTCCATAATTGTACCTTTAGGGGTACAATGGCTTGTCACTGGGGCTGTACCCTCAAAGGTACAATATTGTACCCTTGGCATAGGGTACATATTTGTACCCTTGTGATTTGTACCTTAATGCTGGGTACACACCAAAAGATAATCGGGCTGATTTTGGCCGATTTCCCCCCTTCCGACAATCCTAGCTATGTCCCGATTATCTTGATGGTTCTACAGATTATTTTATCAGATATTCCTGTGGTGTGAGGTGTGTTAAGAGTGTCCGAACCTGCTCGGAAGAACGTCGGAGGCGCCCCGATCGCGAATCGTAAATATTCAACATGTTGAATATTTACGATCAGAAATCCTGATGTGTGGGGGGAACCCCGAGGACAAACGCGCGCGCGCTCTGGAGATTATCACGTGAAATGAAACAATATTCAATCAGAAAGCGAGATGCTGGAAGACGGAAGCATAACAAACGCAGTCAAGGCGCTGCACAAAGTGAAATTTATATAGACAGCAGAGATGGAGGATCATCTTGTTGATTTGTGGCTCAGAAAATGTAATTAGCTCAGTATAAAAACCATTCCATATAAGGATAGGTGTACCAGTACACATGGTGTGTGTGTGTGTGAGTGAGAGAGAGAGAGAGAGAGAGAGAGAGAGAGATTGTTTTATTGTATTGAACATTTGTATAACCAAATAAATACTTTAGTTAGAATTCTTTTAGCAAAACTATGGTTAATTTGTGGTTATCATGGTTTAACTACAATATCCATGTTTTATTTTTTATTTGTAGTAAAACCATTGTAAATATTCGTAAGGGGAGAGAGACAGCTAGGGCCAGCGTGTGTGCATTACCACAACCTTTATCTGAGAAGTTTACTAAATTCACTAAATTCCCGCCATCTGCACGACTTCACCCAAACCCTTTTCTTTTTTTCCCGTGAATTTTCTGTTAAAATCATTCCAAACACTATCATCGCAATTTTTTCCTGCATATCGTCCGCCGCTTATTCTGAAGTCTCGCGAGATTTTGAGAGATTTTCCGTGTTCACAGTCTAGACTCTGGTTGAAAATCTGTTTGTGTGTGGTGTGCTGTCTTTGTCACATCATGGCACACCACACACTATAGGAGCAAAACGGTTAAATCTAGGATTTTTTCTCCTTATGTTTGTGGTCTATCACATTTTGAAAATCTTATAAGATGTAAAAAATCTTTTGGTGTGTACCCAGCATAAGAGACCAGTCTTGTACCTGTGGTGACAATTTTGTACCTTTATTTATCAGTACAAAAATGGACTCTTCAAAAATCATACAAAATTGGCTTTGACAGGGTACAATTGTTGACTATAATGAGATTTATATATATATATATATATATATATATATATATATATATATATATAATATATATTACACACACACTGAATTAAAATCAGAATTTATTAAATCCTTTTAATTTTCACATTTTCCAACATTTCATTTTAAACTCGATGTTTAACTGTGACATATAAATTATTATCATCTGAGTAAGTGTCATTTGCCTGAAAGTCCATTTCATCTCCTTTCATCTCGACGTCGGTTACTTCTATGCCTGCTTCTGATATTTTCTGAAGGACCTCCTCGGTTGAAAGCCCTGTAAGAACCATGAGTAACCGTGCTATGACTTCTTCTCCACCGATGGCCAAAAGAAAGAAAGACCGCAAACTGGACGTTCTTTTAAATTGAGATTCAAGCAGCCAATCAGGGCTGGCTCTACATACAGTCTCAGAAAATAAAGTACATAATTGTACCTTTAGGGGTACAATGGCTTGTCACTGGGGCTGTACCCTCAAGGGTACAATATTGTACCTTAACCTTTAAAAGAAACGGTACATATATGTACCTTTTAATGCTTTTTGACCCTCAAAAAGGTACATATATGTACCTTGAGGTCCAACAGCAAAAACTCCCGTGTTAATTGAACTCTCCTGGGAGTTTATAGGACTCCAGACTCAAGAGTGTAAAGTGTTAAAATATGAGTGTTCAATTAACACTCAAGAGTGTTAAAGTTAATGATCTAATTATGTGATTCATTGAGTGATGATTGACCATTATTGAAGACACCTGATGTTAACAAGCAGAATCACTGAAGAAGAAAATATCATTTTTTAAGACACCGTTATGGTGATCAGTGTTTGCTTTAGTTGGGCACTTGACCCTTAAATCATTAATTTTAGATTTTGTTTCTCTGTTGTATTTGAGCTATAACTGCCAGATGAACAAAGAGAAAAGGTGATCAGGTGGTGTTGGTTATGTTTTGACATAAACATCATTTGCCTAAATCACTGAACTCATTTAGAATCTAATCTCAGACTTAAATGTATATTGTTGATTACAGCAGACCTGTGATTCTACAGAAAATGATTTCCAGCATTTTCAATATAATCCAAAATGTTTCTTAAAAGTTGTTCTGATCAAAATACTTTAAAAAAATTTATTTTATGTAGACACACTGACATCAAGAATCCGCCTGTGAATCTCAACAATGGTGACAATAATATAGCATATTGCAGTGCATTCTGGGTGCTACCAATCAAAACTCATTCATGGCTCCCATCATGCATTGCGGTATGAATAAATTATGATCCGAATTGTTTTACTAATTTCCTTTCTCCCTAATTGAATAATCTTTTTGTCACCATTGTTGAGATTCATACACTGATTCTTGATGTCTGTGTGTGCCTAAAAGAAAGATTTGTTTTATCAAAAAAACTTAAGAAATCCTTACGATTAGAAAATTCTGGATCTTATTCTGTAGAATCACAGTGATACTGTAATCAACAATATACATTTAAGTCAGAGATTAGACTTTAAATGAGTTCAGTGATTCAGATCAAATTGTGATTATGTCAAAACATAACCAACAACACCTGATCAACTTTTCTCTTTGTTCATTTGGCAGTTATAACTCAAATACAACAGAGAAACAAAATCTAATGTTAACAGTTTAAGGTTCAAGAGCCCAACTAAAGCAAACACTGATCACCATAACGGTGTCTTAATTTTTTTTTATTTTCTACTTCAGTGATTCTGCTTGTTAACATCAGGTGTCTTCAATAATGCTCAATCATCACTCAATGAATCACTTAATTAGCTCATTAACTTTAACAATCTTGATTGTTACTTTAACATTCATATTTTAACACTTTAAGGCTGTGTTTACACGGAAACGATCTGAAGAGAAAACGCAAAAGTGGCGTTGCATTATGACTTTTTATTCTGTGTTTAGACGAGCGTTATATGGGGGAAATCTGCGTGCATATGGTGACGCAAAAGTGTGTGAAATTCGATGTAGTGTGCACTCCAGGCGCTAGGTGGCGATGTGAAGCACTGCCACACAACAACACCAATATCTGAGAATATTTTGTTAACTGCTAAAAAGACCTTTATCAGCGCTTCTAGGGCAACTTAAAGGTCCAACGTATGGAAATAATTCGACCTGTTGGTTGTTATTTTCCTGTACTGGCACATGCCTGTGACGTAAACGCACACGCGACGAGAGCAGATTTGTGTTTTTACTGTTTAGACGGGAACGCGACGGTGGAGCGTTTTTAAGATTTCCACTCTGGAGGGTGGTTTAACGGTTTTTAAGCCCCAAAACCGCCGTCGCCGTGTAAACGAAAGGCACATCTGATAAAATATTTCTACGTTTTCACCCGCGAGCGTTCTCGTGTAAACAGGGCCTAACACTCTTAAGTCTGGAGCCATATAAACTCCCAGGAGAGTTAATTTAACACTGGAGTTTTTGCTGTTTTATAATGATTTAATATCAGTAAACTGACTTACAAAACTTTTATTTCCTTTATTTCAAGACTACTCAAATGTGATAAGTTAAAATCTACCTTAAATGATTAAAGTATCCTTAAAACCTTTTTAAAAAATATATTTTTTTTTTACAAAAAAAAAATTTACTTAGCAGAGGCTGTCTTTTGATATTGTACCTTAACCTTTAAAAGAAACGGTATACATATGTACCTTTTAATGCTTGGGGACATATATGTACCTTTTTGACCCTCAAAAAATGTATGTCATATGTACCTTGGGGGACAGAAATGGACTCCTACTGTACCCCTATTTCTGACAGTGAACTATATGTCAACTAACTCTTATTGGAGTATTAGAAGACTGTCTGCTTAATGTCTGCAAATACTTTATTGTGATGGTCCTCCAACAGACACTCTACTGACTAGAAGCAATTTTGCAACTACATGTCAACTTAATCTAACCCTAACCCTACCAGTCTATTAATACTCAACTAACACTCTAATGAGAGTTAGTAGACATGTAGGAGCAACGTTACTTATAGTCAACAGAATGTTAAAGGGACCATCAAAATAAAGTGAAACTGATGATTGAGCTTCAGATCCAGATGTTACATCTAAACCAGCATCAGTGAGAGTTTATGAGCTGCTTTTGTATGTATTTGAACTGTTGTGGGCCGAAAGCGTGAAGCTCTGGCCACCTGAGAGCTCTCTTCCTCCCACACAAACAGTTCAACATGACACCAGATAAACTCACAAACACAAGCAGAACGAGTCCACGGCACATTTCACAGACTTTATTTATAGTTTAATCCTGTCAGACTCTTCAGATGTGTGAAATACCAACTGAAACCAACATTTCCATTAAACAAATGAACATTATTCTCACACTTGCAATATATGAACAATTAACATTCTGGTATTATTTACTCACCATCATGTTGCTCTAAACCTGTATTTATTTTGTGCCTCTGCAGTGACGTTTCTGAACTCGCATGATGCGCCAGGTCAGAGATCAGACACACAGATACATATATATATACTTACTGCTTATTCATGAAAATCTGATAAACCTACAATACAATACAAAACCTACAATTCTATAAGTAGGCTATAATTGTCTCAAGGCATGTGAGAATGTGATCTTGTGTGCAGTTTTCCGCTGCTCTCTCTGTGTTCACAGATCTGCGGTGAGGATACAGGACTCAGGAGGCGTAGGAGGTGCTTTAGCGCTGCATATCACATCTCTGCCTTTGACAGAAAGACTCGAGCTCATTCTTTTCCTACCAGTTTTATGTGCCATAAATTCAGAATGCCTTCGAAAATACAATAGAGTCCCTGAATTTAAACTGAGGTAGAAAACATAATCAGAATTATCATTTCAATGTAAAGTCGAAAACTGAGACTGCTCCAAGTATAGATTTAATGGTTTATTTAATTTCTTTTGATATGAATTAATCATAAACATGTTATCAAACAACATATTGGCTATTTCCAGCACCACTACATTCTATTAATAATTAAGATTAGAGATTAACTTTCATTTTATAGACCATAATGGAAGAATACTATTTACCAGAATGCTATAATTTTTTCATACTTTATAAGAATTTATTTTAATAAAGTCAACCCCAATTATAAATTCGCAACAACAACCACTACAGCGTTTTTGTAAACAGCTGCTTGTCCGATTGATCTAACATTTAATCATTTAAAAATGTTTTTTGATTTATGTAGTGCTATGAAAAAAGGGCACCCCATGATACTTGTAGACATTCTTAACACTGGAGCTTTATTTCAATATGATGGGTGTTAAAATATATTTTACAAAAATTAAAACTTGACTTAAATATTTTATTCATCAAAAATATCAAGGAAATGGAAAGTGTCTCGGTTAGTGGTCTAACCCGTTCCTTGATGGAGGGAAAGATACATTGTGTCAAATGAGAGACACTAGGGGCCACACTTGGGAACCCCAAACCCCTTTGATGGTTTCAGAAAATGCCATTGGAATTGATGTGTGAGATTTGCATGCCTGGCCACGCCCCTGGACACATGGGTATATAAGGCGGCCAGTGTGCATCACACACTTCAGGTTTGTTCTGAGTAGGGCTGTGCAATATAGCTAAAATTTTTTTTACAATATAATATTTCATATCGTTCGAAAAGAATGTCAGAGAAATTTCCTTTATTTTTTATTTATTTTATATATATAGGAAATTTCTCTGGCATTCTTTATTTTATATATATTAATAAGTTTGAGTTTTCCTACAAATGGGGGTAATCTTTGAAGGATGAAAAAATAATGTTTTGGTCATTACATTAAAACAACATTAAAATATGAAAATAATATTTGAGTTTTTAAATGGAAAATGATGTGTGACATAGGCTACTTGAAAGCATTTTACTATTTCTGACAAACTTTCATGGTTACAGTTAGTGTTACTACATTAAAGCCATGGTGAATGTTGCTGATCTGTGGACTTAAAGCCTATAAATAGCCTAGTTCATTCATGGCACAACGTTTCTCCTGGTTTCCACGTCAGCGCTGTTTGATCCGTTAATAAGGGAGAAATGTTAATTTATGCATACTTCACATCTATTGCCACGAACCAATCTTGGCGTTGAACACATGAGAGGATGTGTCTCTGTGTGAGCATCTTGAACGGGAGCCTGTACAGGGCCAGATTCAGAACACACAGATCTAAGATTGGTTTCAACCCACCTCTGTAAAAAAAAAAAAAAAAGTCCTTCACTAGGAGGGACAGCGATCTCTGCCCAGAAGACTGCTGTGTTCTCGGCTCGTAATAAGGTAGAAAGCACTCTGTTGGACCTGGGCAGGCGAATGAAAAACTGAATCGTATAGCCAAACTAGATACTTCTGATGAGGCAGCATGAAGGACTGTGCGGTCAACCAGAAGTGGCTGTGTGGCGGGGGAAGTCATGTCGGGAGGGTTTGCATCCCTTGTTACTCATGGTGAATGATTAGAAACCCCAGGTCAACCTCAGTGCTCGCCACCGAGGCCTCGTACCCGGAGGTAGAAGGACCAGGACGGGAAGAAAGACTTTTGTAAAAGTATAAGTTGTTGTACGATACTGCAATGTTCCCATGGGTATGCTCTCGCAGCGAGAGCATGATACACCCACAAACGCTGTTTCATCATGAGTGCGGCCCATACACTGAAGACAGAGCTATTGCCCGTCTGAGGGAGAAAGAAGGACATCCAGAAGGACACAGCCTTTAAAAAGACGTATCCGCCGTGAAGATCTTTTAGAGGAATTCAGTCCTCTTTCAGAAAGGCTCTGATGCACACAGGGGAACTCCCTGCACTTATCTGTGCCAGCGCTGAGAGAGACCGCTGATGTATGCTCCGGATCCAGCAGCAGTTTCAAGGTGAATGGAAATAGCTTCTCATGAAGAGATACTGTGCATTGGCTCCAAAGATCAAAGCTGAAGTGTGTGATGCACAGTGGGCACCTTATATACCTGTATGTCCAGGGGCGTGGCCAGGCATGCAAACTCCACACGCCAAGTGTTTGGGACCCCCAAGTGAGTGACACAAAGGGAACAATATTGTGTTCAGTATCTGGTATTGTTATGACAGAAATAACGGTTTATTAGGGTTTTTTCGTTTTTTAAAAATAATTATCCCATTTTTTTCAGCACTGTGGCTAATGAGAATACCTGAAATTATCACATATTTTGTGAGATAAAACACTGGAAGGATAGTATTTGGGATAAAAATTATTGAGGGGGCCCTAGCCTGGATGCCAGCCCGAACCCCGCCCACAACATTTTTTGGTCGGGAAGTTCGGTCTGGACTCGATCCATTGAGGAGTAATTATGATCGGTTCAGAAATGGTCGGGCCAGTCAAATTGCCAGGACGGGCTTTATACGATGATGGACAGATGATCTGCAGTTATGTAATCATCACGTCATCAAAGAGCGCTTGGTTTGAACTGGTTTACAACAAAGATGACTGCAGCTGGAGAATTGAGATGTATAGATTCAGCTCTCGCGTCTGTTGCAGAAGAAATCGACAGCGCATTAATTTTAAAAGACGAACAGAGAACTGCAATCAAGGCATTTGTCGATCATAAAGATGTGTTTGCCGTCCTTCCTACAGGATTCGATACAACTATGAGTCGTTCAACATACGTCACTTACAGCGTTGCTCTGATTGGTTGTAGGTCTATTCAATTGAGTGCAGAGTTTTTCTTTTCCTGGTTCGGTTAAGACACGCCTCATAATCAAAGCCCTATGGAGCAGTATCAGACTCACATTCTGACTAGAATATTCTGACAGGCTAAGGAGGCCCGTGAATGTCACCAAAAACACTGTTAGACAGAGGATGATGAGAGAGCTAAATGTTTTGTATTATTGTTTTTATCAAAACAAATTTGCTGTACTGTTCTTACACACACACACATGCACACATGCACACACAAGGTTGGATGGGTTAAATGCTGAGGACAAATTCCGAGTATGGGTTACCACCCACATAGCAAAATTGAGGTGGCCCAGTGATGGGCCACACGACCCACTTTCACTTGGCCCATGTACCGCAATGAATTACGGTACATGACTGGACCAGGTCTGGTTGCCAGAACTCGGGCCATAAATGGCCCATGGCATAGCCATATCTCAGCCAAATGTATGACTAATAGCTGGCCCTATTCTGGCCCAGAATAGGGCCAGCTATAGTTATACATCTGGCCCTACAAAGGGCCAGAATAGGGCCAGCTATAGTCATACATTTGGCTGAGAAATGGCTATGCCATGGGCCATTTGTGGCCCAAACAATTTATTCTACATGTCAGCCTCAACTAAACCTTGATCTAGCCACTTTATACACACCCTTGGCCCAGCTAAAGAACGTCTGAAAAACAACAGTATTCTTAACAAATTTTTATTGTTTCACAAAAACAAAACAATTAACAAACATCCTAAATGTATATGATGACATTCTTCTTTCAGACGAATACATTCTTCTTTCAGTCCTGGCTCTTCCTAGCTTTATAATGGCAGTGAATTGCTGTTTCTGTTTTAAAGTCCATAATAGTGCAAACAAAATCCCATTCAAAGTCTGCAAGTTTTCACAGAAGTAAGGAAACCTGTAGGCAGGGGTGTTCCTTTTTTTTTGCACAATTTGGCCAGTTTTCTTTGAAGTTACTTGTCCTTTCTTTGTTTTTGATCCACGTTCAGGATTGATGACAAGAAAGCATCTAAAAGGCAGAAAAGAAAAAAAAGACAATGAAAAATTATGGACTGAGTGTATATATTTTGACAGAGAGAGAGAGAGAGAGAGAGAGAGAGAGAGAGAGAGACAGCACAGATGATGTGTAAATAGAAACCAGATATCTATTTAACGACTAGTTTGTTTGGATAAAACTGAACATGAAAAAAAAAATGCATGTTGGATGTTGTGATCAATAACTGATAGTTTTTCTGCCCAAACTTTTTGTGCACAAAAAACCCCCCCAAAATAAAGGTCTGTGACACAGTTTAGTGTAATATGTCACGCTTGCGCTCATCCATATAAAGGCAATGAATAGGAACCAGCATCAAGCTTTTAAAAAAATATGCAAAATGATCACAGAATGGATAGTATGTGACAAATGCCATATATTCCAACCATTCTGGGGTATACAATTGGGTTTGGTAAAAATCAAACCAAAATGTAATGTAATATTTAATGAAAATCCTGACCTTGGCCACGGGTCTTCTGTACTTGACAGATGTGAACGTGAAAACTTATTGTTACATGAACACAATAGATATAAATATTCTCATTAAATAATGTACATGGATAGTATATTTGTTTGTTGTGAATTTTAATTTCTCACAACTGCGGCACTAATAGTCTCATGAACAAGCATTTGAGCACAGAATACCAACAATCAATGTCAGGATTTTCATTAAAAAAAAAGATGGTAACACTTTACAATAAGGTTCATTAGTTAATGGATTAACTAACATAAACTAACAATGAGCAATACATTTGTTACAGTATTAATTAATCTCTTTTAATGTTAGTTAATAAATATTCAGCTGTTCATTGTTTGTTCATGTTAGTTCACAGTGCATTAACTAATGTTAGCAAATACAACCTTTGATTTTAATAATATATTAGTAAATGCTGAAATTAATTTAATCTAAGATTAATAAATGCTGAAGAAGTATTGTTCATGCTTAGGTCATTTTAACTAATGATTTTAATTAATGAACCTTAATTGTAAAGTATTACGAAAAATACATTAAATGACAGTTTATTTTTCATCAAACCCTATCTATGGCACATTGCATGGGATCATTCTGTGATAGTTTCGCATCTTTTTTTTATTTTTTTATCTTGATGCTAGTCACTATTCACTGATATTATATGGATGAAGGCAAGTGTGACAGTTTTTTGTATTCTCCTTTAGTGGTCAGAAAAGAAAAAAAGTAATACGATATTGAAACAACACCCCACTGCAAAAAATACTTTACTTAGTATTTTGTCTTGTTTCCAGACTAAATATCTAGACAAGTAACAATGATTTTCTTGTTTTCTGAAAAATAAATAAATAAATGTGCGTAACGCACTGACATATTATTTCGCTTGTTTTAAGCATAAACTCACTTAATTTTGACTGATTTTTTCAGAAAACAAGACAATTTTTACTTGTCTATTAAATGCTTCTTCATGTAAGAATTTTAGATATCTGGACTGGAAAAAAGAAGAAAAACACTAATAAAGAAGAAAAAACATTTGCAATGGGGTGAGTAAATGATGGCTTTTCATTTTAGGGTAAAACTACCCCTATAATGTTTACATACCAATAAATACAAAGCGTGGACTCTGGCAAATGTAGACTGCTGGACATCAGAGTTGCAAATTCCTGAAACAATTTTTTAAAAAGAACAGCACAACCATGATCAACAGAACCAAAACATAAAAAAATATTATAACGTTAAATGAATGAGATTTGTTGAATAATCTGTAGCTGCTACTTATCTGCTTGAAGGATAGCACCGTCTCTTCTCTTTGAAGTGGGCGAGTAGTTGTAGGACCATGGCATAGCAATCAGGAATAGGCCTACCACATTTGAAAACAGCATTAGGAACATGGATTTTCATGTGCTGGCAAAATGACAACGATTCAAAAGCACGATCACAGAACTGATCTGACGCCATAGCATTTTTTGTTACCACATAGATAGACTATAACTGTAACACTATGTTATTTAAACGCACTTACGTTAGCACTGGAACGTCATCAGATTAGAAAGCCTGAAACGAAAAATCACATCAATATATAACATGGTAAATGTCGCCTATTATGTGAAATACTTAAGGTAAGGTGGGACAGAGTGAACAGTGAATTGTTTGCGCGGTCGTAAACCGCGTTCGCAAAATCAAACCAAATTCGTGGAAACAATGTAGAAATGCGAACCCCCCCAAAAAAAATTGGCTTACCGTATCACTCAGTTGAACAATTTTCCATCTTCTCAAACTCTAAACCCCACTTATCGTCAGTCACACGGGCAAGTTAACGTTTCAGATGACAAATTCTTCCACCCGTCTTCATGCCGTTAACGTCCTCCATTTCCTGCTGCGTCACAGGCAACTAATGTTTGAAACACGAACTGAAGCTCACAAAAGCTTACAAATTGCTCACAAATTCTGTTTATCTTGATAACAGGAATGATTATGCTGTTCAGTTGAGTCCCGCTGACAAATCAAGTTTGCCTGTAGGCCTACTGTCTGTTCGCGTCACGTTTTGATTTGAATTGCGCGCGAAAAAAAAAAACAATCCCACAATGCAATGCATTTACACAGTATGATAATGTATTATGCATTTATCAGGATGAAAACAGAAATGTGCTGTATATTTACAGCTGTTCCGTAAAAGATACAGCCTAATACTGTATTATGGAAATACTGAAAGAATACCTGTAAATTTACAGTAACGTCTTATATATATATACACATATATATATATATATATATATATATAATATACACACACACACACACTTATTTGTGTACTGTGTTAGTCTAACTGTGTTAGTACATATTCATCTTATGTTGGTTTACTTACTTCTGTTGTCCATTTATCTCTTTCGAAAAAAGTGTTTGCTAAATGATTAGCCTAATGTAAATTAAAAGTTTGGTGTTGCATAATTGAAATTATTATGAATCAAGCCTGGTTGATAGAGAGCAATAAACACACGCTGCAAACAGGAATAGGGGAAACAGCGGTGTGTATGAAAATATTATGAAAATTATCTGAAATTATATTTTACTTTTGGGAAAAGTCTGGCCACACATATGTGGGCCACATTTCTATATTTTACATGTGGGCCAAATAATACACTTAACCACTGGCCCATATCCTGTTTGCCGCCTTAAAGACGGTACCATCTCCCCATAACCGGGCCATGTTTGGTTCACATGCCTCATGCCAGTGCCGGCTTCATGCCAAATCTGGGCCAGAACAGGATATACTATTCTACAATATAAGATATAATATCATACATCATCGCCTGTCATATGAGGCATGAATATCATTTTACATAGAAACACACATAATTAAATAAGCTAAATGAGCTTTGTCATGCATTTTAAAAATATATTTTAAAAATGTATTTCAATATATTTTACAGTGTTTCACATATATGTGAATATATTAAATTTCTGTATGGGAAAACATTGGGATTTTACTCAAAAATATTAAAAAAGGATTTTAAATGTGGCTCAAGATCGGCCATACATATATGGCCCACATATCTATATTTGACATCTGGGCCAAATACTCAATTTGACATCTGGCCCATGTCTTGGGTGCCGTCTTAAATCCAGTGCCATCTCTGCCAAACCCGGGCCATGTTTGGCCCACATGCTGTATGCCAGTGCCGGATGAATGCCAGCTGTGCCAGACACATGCCAAATCTGGGCCAAATTTGTTTGCTGACTGGGCATACTTGCCCTTCACATGTCACTTTCATTTTTCCACTGTTTGATGATAAACTCTTCAGGACAATGAGTCTCCAGACCAGGATTATGATGACCCCTGGGTTAAATAAGTTACTAAAATCCACAGTTCTGCTCTATCAGCTTTGGACCTCAAAGGAAAGGCTTCAGCATGAAACTGAGCTGAGGAGATTCCCAAAGATAATTCCCTAACAATTGAATGACTCTCAGCAGTAGTTTTGACACTTCATGGCCTCTGAGGGGCGGCGTTGTAGCATCATTTAATGTCTTCTGTTGCATTTCATCAGCATTTTCAGAATACTGAAAGCAATATATATATATATATATATATAAAGGAGGGGGAAAATAGATTGGAAATAAATAAATAAAAACGCATAGATGATGTTGTGATATAGCAACGCATTTTAAATGACCCGGGATAGAAACAAAGATTAATTGTGGAGTGTATATAGTTCCCACACTCTTAACTAACTTAGAATCATCAATTGGGATTTGCAGTCTAATCATGGAACGGAATACAAGCTTTAAAATTGATGGAAAAGCCATTGACATTTCCAAAGTTAATACAGTTTTTTTTCCCTATATATGCTAAGCTGGAAAAGTGAAATGATTTAGAAATGTGTGATTTCTTTATTTCTTTAGTTTTTTTTTTTTTACTTTAGTTCATAACTTTTTTGGGAACTTCATCATATATTTAATTGAATAGTAAAGAAAATAGCTGTTGTATCTTATTTTACAACATGGAAAATCCAACATTTGTCCAAGACCAAAATATGTGAAATATTTCTTGCTTTGAGCCACCAAAAGGAAAGAAAGGAAAAGAATGGATCATCATATTTGTGTGACAGACGAGTGAGAGATGAACCTGCACTTTATGCCACTAATAAGGAAAGAAACAGCTAAATACTATTAGTCACTTTGGAAGTCATTTTTGTCAAAATTGAGTTATTCACATAATCACAGATATTCTGTGACAATTTATTTACATTATGTGATGTTTTTCTACTGTCGTGTACATTTTGGGACTTTTCATTCAGAAAACAAAAAGGTTCTAGTCAAATGGAATGCAAAACGTTGGAGCTCAACATCTCAAAACTGCTCTGAATGCAGATAGAACCCTGTAATTCCAAGATGGCGTATAAATATATTATTACTAATAATAATATTAACGGACTGTTGTCATGTAAATTCATTGCTCAGATGTGTGTTCTTCACAGAATGACTGGGCTCAGAGGGAGGTGAAGGTCAGATGTGAGCAGAGCTGCTGAGTCGACACACAGTCTGCTGTCCTGTGACGTGTGTGACGTGCAGCTGCAGCATTTCACTTCCCTGACTTTACAGCTCACGCGTGAGACTTCTGTCCCTCAGCGTCTTTCTTTTTCTTCGCTGTACTCGTGATTTTTCACTCTCTTGACTGTGATTGACAGAAAGACCGAGGCATGTAACGTGTTAGTTGCCCACATTAAAGCACAACAGTGTCTATCAGTGATCCAGCTGTTACAGAGTTGCACATTGCTTTTCAGTGCATGTTCATATGCAGGCTTTTGCTTTAATGAAAGGGGAAGAATAGTTATGGTAGACAAGTTGAGAAAATAAGACATTTTATTTTAGTCTGCCAGATCTATTCTTCCCCTTTCATTTCATAAAGCAATCTTTGGTAACACTTTACTTTAAGGTGTCATGCCAACCTCAGACATGATATTAATGGAACTGACAGTTTTTTACAGAAAGGAATTGTAAAATAAAGGTGCTATCTCTACATGATCTGACCTTTTATTACTCTCTGACATTCTTTGGCATAGGTTGATTTTATGTAATAAAAATAAAAATAATTAAATATAAATTATGTTTAAAAAAAGATGAATTCTATTAAATTAAAGTCAACACAATGCATCTTATTTTACTTTCATAATATGATGTATTTCTAGGATTTTCAAAATGAATAAGAATGTGGGACGGGCCTTACTTCTATACTGAGAAACGAATGGATGTTTTTTTACACATATGTGAAATATTTCTGGCTTTAAGCCAATAAAAATGGTAGAAAGGAAAATAACAATAGATCATCAGATCATGTGATGTCATAACCTGCACTAAATGCCAATAATAAGGAAAAACGGCTAAATTGTTGAATGGAATTCCAACTTAACCAGAATGGAGCCAGAACTGCAGAAGCAAATGCCTTTTTTGCTGTTGGGTTATGTTTTTGCAATGGCCCACATGACCTGAGAAAGTAATTTCAGAGAAACCAGTTATTACATTTTGATAAAACATTATGAAGTACAATCTTACCTTTGTTTATTCGGGATCATGTGCATTGATATGTTGTTCACTTAGGAAGACTTGGAACATGGGTCGAATTCATGTGGATTTCATCAATATTTATTTTAGAATAACACAATTTTCAGTAGTGTTTAATCTGTTTGCTGGTGTGTATGTGTGCAGACTACAGAATATCTCATAGTAAGTGTGTGTGAGAGAAACAGGCAGATTAGGAGTAGAAGTGGAGCGAGACATTATTAGCAGTGAGAGGGGAAGCGTTGCAGTTCTTGTGACCGGTTAAGAAAGAGGAAGCACACAAATGAAATTGTTAGGGTACTGAGAGTGCATGTCACAGAGACGTTGGGATTATCAAGCAAGGCACAACACACTCACGAGCATGAGGACGAGTCCCGTGGACCACAGAGCAAACGCTGTGAGATACTGAGACATGACAGGCACGCTGACTTTGGCATGTGTTGCTTGACCCGGGCACTGAAGGGAGAAAAGCAGCAAAGAAAGACCAGACAAACATTCAATCTGAGGCCATGGGGAGTGTTAGTGAATTGTGTGTGTCCAGTTTTCAAGCTCTCTTGTGTCCAACGATACCAAGGACCCCTCCAGGTAAGAGCTGTCTAATCTTTCATTGTTATCACAACTAATAAGTTTTCTATTGTTCCTCTGGTTAATGCAACCACCACTATCATTATTATACTGTTCAACATTATGTTGTTACTTTAAGCAACCAGACTTAACATTTTATGACTGACAGATGATAAAGAGGATAGGATACCAGAATATCGGTGGGATCTTGAGCCAATAAGCAGCATTGTGATTGTATGTTTTGCATTGTCAATCACCAGTCCACTAGTTTATATCTCTAGAGAGGGTAACAGCAGTCTGCCTGTGGAGTGTATGCACTATAATCAACATGTGATGGGAAAGCAAACTGAAGGACTGAATTAGAGGGAGTTTGTTTCTGTCTAATGAACCTGTAGCTTGTATGTTCAGCTTAAAGGATCTTTAGTCTCTCAGGCAGGAGATCAGGTAATGCCATTAAGGGCTATATAGGAGACGTAATCCCTCAAACCCAATGGTCAAGGGATTTTGTGTGCAACTTTTCCAAAGTTCGTCTTAAAACCTCACAAACCTCCTAAAACTGGCCTTTGTTTAGGTCTCCTTACTTGGTATCCTTGTCTGGATCTCACAATTTACAGGAATAGTTCACCCAAAAACTAAACACAAAAGGAAATATTTCGACGAATAATTGCTTTAATACCAGTATGTTCCTCACACCAAACTATTGACTGACTTTAGAAGACTTAGAAGTCATATGGACTACTGCTATGATGCCTTTGTGATGTGTATGGTGCTTTTGCTTTTGTTTTTAAAGGGGTCATGAACTGTAATGTCCGCAATTTGATTAATGAGAAACACAAGACGAGGTGGATATGCAAATTCACGTCAGATTTTACTCAACATTAGCTGGTCAAGCATACAGACATAACCAAACAAACCCAGAGCATACATTTGAAAACAGACCTTAACAATAGAACAAAGATGTCTGCTATGCTGATATACAACAAACTTTGTTTTTTAAAATTATTTTATGTTTCCTGAGTTGCACTTATAATGTTTAGTTTAAAAATAAAAAGCATTTTTCCAACCCTGATTTTAGCCGTCTGATTTGAAGGCACTGTTTGAAGGGGCGTGAGACTTCAGTGTAAACGCCCACGGCTGTGATTGGCTTACATCTTTACATATTAAATAAGTATCACATGATTTTATTATTACAGCTGTCGAGATTAACTAGCGATGAGCATTGAGCGTTGTAGTCGACGACAGACTGACTTTAGAAGACTTTAGAAGACTTAAAAGTCATATGGATTACTGCTATGATGCCTTTGGGATGTGTATGGTGCTTTTGCTTTTCTTTTTAAAGGGGTCATGAACTGTGTAATGTCCGCAACATGATTTCACAATTTCAATTACACATCTTGTAATTGAGTCGTGATGACGAGACGATGATCGGTGATCTCGTCAACTAGATTTCTGTACACTCGCGAATGCTTTCATCATAAATAACAGTGCAACACAAAGTAAATAAGAGATTAATTGTGCAGTGTAGACAGCGCCATTGATTATAATGGGAGTTTTGGCAAGATAAACTTGTGCTGCCGGAGATTATAAAGGTAGCGTTTTTGATCATTTTCTGTCTTATTTAAATCACAATTAAAATAAGAGATTATTTTTATGATACTAAGAGAAATAATGTGAAGTCAGTAAATCAAGCCATAGCTAAACAATCAATATTTAGCCACAGGCTTGATTTACTGACGGATAAACAGCAATCAATGATTTTGAGACAAAGAAAGCTGTACATGAATCATGTCAGAAATCACTGATCACAGATTAGTAATTTGTACGGTTACTTACATGTTGTGGGATTACGGTCAGGTCCATATCTTACATTAAAAGTCTACAAAGCCTGCGCCGAAATCGTGACTGATTTACCAAAGAACCTGCAGTGAAATGTAGGCCACCGAACCAAACTAATACTGCTCGACAGAAATATTCACATAGTTGAAATAAATAAGCACTTTTCAAGCATTAGGACCATTTGGAAGGTATGTTATTTTTAGTCCAGTGATCCTGTATCTCTCTTCTCATCTCACTAACGCGCCAGTGGGCAGGGCCAAAGATGCAATGATGTAGAAGTAGGCGATAAGACAACAGAGGCGGTTTTTCGTCGCACTATTAAGCCATAATGTGACAAAATCCGAAACAAGTCATTTTCGGAGCTGAGATTCAATAAGCTGATTTCGGACTAACAATGAAGTTTTGAGAGTGATGTCTGCGCAAGCAGGTGCACGGAGGGATGGAAGTACATACACTGACAGGCAAAACATCCTATCATTGCATTCGGTCCGAATTCTGCATAGCATTTGCATTGCATGTCTTCAGCTTACCTAGCTTACCAATACCAATGCTAATGCTAGTCAACAAGATACTGTAGACACGCCACAAGCTTCAAATATAATAAGCAATGCTTTATTTTCCCGTAGAATCAAAGTCAGAGTGCTTTTAACTTCTTTTTAGTTTTTTAGCCCACTTTATAGGTTGTCTTGATTCTGGGAAAAAAAAAGAAATCTACTCATTTTCTTCAAATAGGCAAAATTCAGAAACCAGTTGCAAGCCATGAATCAAAACAATCAATCAGCTCCAAGATAAATCACAGTATTAAAAAGCATATAATGACAAATGTGTAAGTGTGTACTTGTGAAGACTTAAAGACTGACATCACTGGACCAGGCTGGATTTTTTATGTTGCTTTCATTGTATTATCAGCAAACACCAGTACTGGCTTTTCTGCTTCAACATTAGCAGGTAGCTAAATACGATATACTAACATGACCTAGCAAGCCTTGTGGTTCCCACGTCTCCGATTGGTTCTAAGGTTGGTCACTTCAGGATTGTGCTGTATTTAACAAATGTGGGGATTTTTCACATATGGATTCAGAGGGCCCTATCTTGCACCCGGCGCAAATGACTTTGTACACTGACGCATGTATCATTCGTATTTTGCACCCGCGCAAAGCGGACTTTTCCCTCCACAGACGCACGTCGGTAAACTAGAGAATGAACTTGCGCTCCCTGGGCGGGTCGGCGCCAAAAAGGAGGCATGTTTTGGCACAAACAATCCCTGGTGCTATTTTGCAGTTCCAGAAAACAATTGCGCCAATGACCAGAAAAAACCTCGTCTAAAGTCAGTGGCGCGTTGAGCGTACATTCAGATGCTATTTTAAGCGCGCATGATTGGTCATAATACAGAGTGTGAACAACGCGCATACACTGTAGATGATTCTCTCATCTACACAGATGCATTTTCCTTTTTGCAAATGATACATTATTATAAGGAAAAATATTAAAACACGAGGGAAATCACTGTTGTGTCCATGACGATGGGAAAAATAGGCATAAGGCTAAATTATTATATTCATGTATAACCGAAGCTAATTTGGGTGGGTTTTCCCATCCCCAATGTCACTTCTCTTTCTTTTACGCCCTGACGAGAACATCGATCTCCTCGGCTGTGAACCGATTCTGAAGCGCGCCTGGTAAATGCGCCGTTATAAAAGTATTGCGCCATGGAACAAGCGCACCTCGTTCATCATGCTCTTAAAGGGAATGTGATATGACGCTCTGATTGGTTTATTTCACGTTACGCCCAAACCACACCTATGAATAATGAAGCTACTTCAGACCAACCCCTTTTAAACTTGCGTCGGGCGCAAGAGTCATTTATCCCGCCGGTAAAATAGCAACAGCGCCGGGATCCGCCCACAAAGTTACTTGCGCTTTGCGCTTGATGCTTGCGTTTCAGATCGTTAAAATAGGGCCCAGAGTGGTAAAGAAAACGGTGTTCTTCAAAATGTGCAAATGTATTGCATGCAAGATGTATTTGGTCGGGCAGACATTGCCCTATCACTTTCAGTTGGCACATTCACAGATTAAGGAAGTGTTCTAGGAATTTGTCACCATGTTGAATCAGCATGTTGAGAGAGACTATTTCTGAACCTGACTATTTCGGTTTGTAGATTAAGTTGGTGTGATGCACAGTCTGTACAGAGGACAATAGGGAGTTTGCTCCTGTTGTGTTTGGCAATGGAGCTTTGTTCAGAAATGCTGTCATACAAATGTTGTTAGAGTTCATTCGAGTTCATGTTGCTGAACTCAGTGCCTCCCTCAGCTTCACACTCTCAACTTAAACAAAAAGAGTTTGAACTAATGCATGAATGCTATCGGAGAGTCTTGCGTGACTCATCTAAAGGCTCACAGTTTCACACACTCAGTCATAGCTAAATTGTCGATTTAACTGTTTGATATAAAGTGCTACTTCCGTATGTCCAAACCAAACATACTAATCACTTTAAAAGTTTTATTTTCAACTTTTATGGCATGGCCATTGGCACGGTCTTGATTTCACATCTCGTTCAGTCAAATGGTGTTCTGTGAATGTTTGCCCCCAAGATACATGACAATCGCCAGCTAATTAGCACAATGGGAATTTGTAACAAATCCCAAGATAATGTTGCTTTAAATGCCCTTGATGATAATTAGGAGTCTGAACTAGATCCCTGTGTATGTCAGTTCAGAGCAGGAGCTTTGAAATTATAGCTGCCGTCCACTGTGTGACATGGAAATTGTTCCCTCCGTTTTGACTTTCGTTCAGCTACAGCTGGAGGCGGCGATGGGGAACAGATCAAGACAAGGGTTCATTACTCTGACTGCTGGAAAATCACAAGAGGCGGACGTTTAAGACACAAGATTCATTATTTCATTGCTGTATTTGCTTCACATTTTGTCTGTTCTCACTAAATTTGGGTATTACCAGTTTACACACAAGTTAACACGAGAGACTCAGCGTGTTTGTGAACTCTGATGAACTCAGACTCAAGGTTGAGTCAGAAGAGTTTCATGAACAAATGTAAACAATGGGCACAAACAGGGTCAGTAAACTAGGCAAAAAAACAACAATAGGCAAACAGTCCACCGGGCAATCAAGGCAGATATTATAATCCAGAAATGTAAATCCAATAAACAGGCAGAAGATCACAACATGAGGCAAGACAATGATACCACGGGGAAACGCTCAGTGATGCAGGCGAACGGGCAACACCTGCAGATCACATGGCTTTTAAAGGGGTCATGTATTCTTTTAATATGTCCCTTGAGGTTCACTTATAATGTTAAAAAGTTTTACAAATATGTATGTGGAAAATCTGTGATTATAATGGCTTCTATTTGCTTTTGACACAACACCTGTATCCAGTGTAGGCAAACGTCAGCCGTTAAAGGATTAGTTCACTTTAAAAAAATCTTTTGCTGATAATTTCCTCCCCCCATGTCATCCAAGATGTCCATGTCTTTCTTTCTTCAGTCGAAAAGAAATGAAGGTTTTTGATGAAAACATTCCAGGATTTTTCTCCATGTAATGGACTACAACAGGACCCAAACGGTTCAAGGTCCAAATGACAGTTTCAGTGCAGCTTCAAAGGGCTTTAAACGACACCAGACGATGAATAAGGGTCTTATCTAGACAAACCATCGGCATTTAAAAAATAAATAAAAAAGTTTAAGTTTTATAAGCACAAATGCTCTCCTTGCTCTGTTCTGTGATGCGCGTTCGTGACTCCCGTAATACGCAATTACGTTGAAAAGGTCACGCGTCGGCGGAAGAACCGAGTCAGTGTTTACATATACACATATTCAAATGTCGTTGTGTCAGTTTATCGTTTTAAATGCCCATTTCGTGTGCGTATCCAGGGTGTTTTAATATTAAAAAGGCTAAAAGAACATTTTCGTCAGGACAGAAGCGCGTGACCTTTTCAACATAATTCCGTATTACGTGAGTCACAAACGCGCATCACAGAACAGAGCAAGGCGAGCATTTGTGCTTATAAAACTTTTTATTTATTTGTGAAATGCCGATGGTTTGTCTAGATAAGACCCTTATTCATCGTCTGGTGTCGTTTAAAGCTTTTTGAAGCTGCACTGAAACTGTCATTTGGACCTTGAACCGTTTGGGTCCTGTTGAAGTCCATTTTATGGAGAAAAATCCTGGAATGTTTTCATCAAAAACCTTCATTTCTTTTCGACTGAAGAAAGAAAGACATGGACATCTTGGATGACATGGGGGTGAGTACATTATCAGCAAAAGATTTTTTAAAAGTGAACTAATACTTTAAGCGACTAAATGCCAGTGTGCGGGGCCTATGGTGTGATGATGTATTCATTGATGTCTTGCTCTATAGGCTGTCATATCTAAATGTATTTGCCCCGTGTGACATCACAAATCCTTCATTATATAAAAAAATGTTTTGAAGATTGATTAAAGAAATGTTCAGTTTGTAATGAGGATGCTCTGAACCTTGCAGAATGTTTTAATGGTATAAAGACCTTTTATATGTCAAAAGATGAAATTTGATTGCTCATGTCATGACACCTTTAAACCTACAAAAAGGAAGTATTTGTAGAAGGAATATAGTGATGTCAGTATTCAAGAGAGGGCTCCCTCTGGTGGTTGGATGAGTGAGTCTCTGGCTGTGGCCTTACAGTGTTATATATCATCAAATATCATCAAATCTGATAAATATATATACCCTTGTGAAAATAAGTACACTTTAGCATACTTTTAAAAAAAAGGCATTTGTTACGCCAATAATATACTTTAAAGGAATATATTTAAGTCCATAGTAAATGTAATGTTTTAAGACATTTTATTGCATGTTATTTATAAATAAATTAAAATGTGTTATAATTTAGACTCAAATATTAATTTAATATTTCATTTAATTAACTATTAAATTAGTGGGTTTTTACCCACTTATGTAAGATCTAAGTACATCTATATATATAATTTCATATAATTACTTTATTTTCTTTGAAATATGGTTAAAGTGAACTGCTGAATGTTCTGACAAGCAATTATGGTAAACTAAAATATAGTTTTATGTCCTTTCTGTTGACACTTGCATGTCATGTATTTAAATATATTTGTAATTACACATTTGTAAAGGTGAAGTTGCAATTTGGTGCATTTAAAATATATGATCTATCGAATGATACACTACAGTTAAAACTATAATCATGTACTTTTGCATGCGCTATTGTGAGTTAGTCAACACATCAAAATAAGTGTACTTATTTAAATGAAGATTTAATAAAACAAAAACAATGATTTAAAATGTACTTTAAGGATCTTTGTTACACTGTAATTCTACATTTAAGTACTGAGTAATATTAAGGAACTACATGTACTTACTAGGGTAAGGATTTGGGTCTGGTTGGTTAGTTATGCATAATTTATAGATATTACTAACATAGGGACACTAAAAGCGTTATCAAAACCTTTAATTTGACATCATTACAAGTTTCACTATTTAAGTGTAAGTTAATTAATCATGAAAGTGACTCTCTTTAATTACACTGAAGTGGCTTTTTATTTGATTAAAATTATATTGTTTGCAAAAACGGATAGTTCCAGTCCTAGAGTTGTGTTCAAAGCTGTTGTTACTCTTCAATAAATGTTATTGCGCCACTGCAGTAAATATTAAAATAAATATTGTTTATGGACTAACCATTTTATAAAAGCAACAAGCCCCATGAAGACATGCTTTACAGTGAATTGAACAACTCCGCGTTGTGCCTATAGCTATCATAAATTCACTGTAAACCATGGCTTCATGGTGCGTATTGCTTTAAGTGCACCTTAAATACAAGCACACTTCTTTTTCACTAGGATAAATTACAAACAGGCACTCTTCTAGTATTTTGGCTTGAAGTCATGAGCCTGTTCCCTTTAGTTTTAGTTTCCTCATGTTGCGGAGTCCAGAGATACACAGCGCTTAAAGATGTTGTCCATCTGAACACCTTTGGGATGAGCAGTGAGCCAGACCCCATCAACAACAATTAACATCAGAGCCTCGTCGGTCTCATGAGTGTCTGATTTAAAACGTGTGTGTGAGAAACAGCATTACCCTCTCCCCTTGCCTCAATAATAGCTTCTGGGAAGGGTTTTCACAAGATGCTACATCCGTTTGCTTGTGTGCAAACAAAGACCAACGATTAGTGCAAAAACTAGCGCAAGAATGTGTCCTGAATTATTGATCCGATCAGCTCAGACATGCAGGAAACTCTTTTGACAGTATGTGTGTGGGGGGCTCTTTGTCTTAATAGTGGGGTATTGTGTCTCTACTCTGAGGCGTTTGCCAGGAAATGTTCACCGCTTTAATCTTTCCAGCAAGGTCAGAAACGTGGTAGAAGCAGCTGGAGAGCCAAATCCAGGACTTAGTGGATTTACCCAGGCTCTTGGCCACAGTAACCACGATTGATTCCCTATGGGCCTCGAACATGAGATATGAAATTGACTTTATGCTAACTGTTATTGTCTTTGTTACTCGTTCTCTTGTAGTTTGGCTAGTTGGTTTTGTCTAGAGTATGCATATTTAAAGTTTCTTTCCTTGGACACAGAGAGGTGGTGACGAAAATAACAAGGTCTCTTTCGAGGCCCTGTTTACACCTGGATTAAGATGTGTTTTGGTGGATCGGATCACAAGTGGAGACTTGTGTTTTAATCCATCTCTTTTGTCCACTTTAACCACTTCTGTCCTGATTTCTTCGAGGGGAGAGTCTATGGGCGGGTAAAAGTGTGTGTGTTTTTTAGATCTTTCGACGTAATGGATGAGATGAGTGTGTGTTAGAAATCAGGAATGGTGAGATAACTACTTTCAACTCCCTCTGGAAGTGGTGGAGAGTGCACAAGTTAGCCTCGTCCACTTGTGATCCGATCAACCAAAACACTTCTTAACACCAGGTGTAAACGGCCTGATAAAACTTAGTTTATCTTGGCTGTGGATCTAACGGGATCTGAAACACACACACACACACACAAAAAGGCCACCCACACATTCCTGTATAGTGTATATGTAACATTGGCCCAGATAATTTAATTATGTCCCATACAAATGCACAATATAATGAACTACTACAAAGCAAAGCAATGGCAACACAGAAGATATTCATGTCATCATTTCCTTTTCAAACTTGTAATTTTTCTTTGATACTCACACACAATTAAAAAAAAAAAATAATCAAAAGGATCTTTTTTTTTACAAAGTTATCTTGTAGCTCTTTTCCCATTAAACATCATAATGGCCACTGTATAGGCATTCTCCTGTGCAGTGATCTCTCAGTCGGAGCCAGCAGGGGGCGCTCTCTGCATCTCTCTTCAAGCACACTCTCAGATGTGATCACAGTGCCTGTGCAAGTTAAATGGTGTTCAATGAATACTGAAAAGCAGCATGAAATCAAATTTAGCACCAATTACTTTAAAGCAAGAGAATTTGGCAAACCAATAGGTTTTGTTTAAGGTTTTAGTTTTTTTTCCAATTGTAAGATTTTGGCTGTTTTGACATCATACAATTAATAACATCTTTTTTTTTTCAGACTTTTGAAAATAAAATATCCAAAATACACATCTTAAGTGTTTATCTTAAGATACTGTATCTGAATCTGTAGTTCAATTACAATGCAAAGGGAAAATTTTGTTATCAAAAGTTTTTATTTTATTTTATCTCAGCACTGACTGATAACTCCCCCCTCAGCAGTTTACATGCACCAAACTGTACAATATTATTCATCAATACCCTGAAGGTTTTTACCAAGTGGTTTGTTCATATCATCCACACTGATATAACATGTTATCCTAAAATTGACAGACTTTTCTGATTTACAAGAACCTTTAAAATGCAATATGTCAACAACATAAAACCATTAAGAACCTGGCTTTAACCAATGTTCAGATTTCTGTTGTATAAAAAAACATTTCCAAAACTTGAATACACAACACATGTTTTGGTGTACTGTGATGAATCTGGTGAAGTATAGGTGATATCTGTTAGATCAGCTGTGGTGCAAGATTCATCAGTGCACGATATTCCCAAAAATGTTCTTAAACTTTCTTGATTCACCTAATAAATGACTTACCTCTTCTGCTTCTTCTTACTTTTCAACCACTCCCCTCCAATCACATGGCTCCATTCTGGTATGTTATTGAATGTTTTCTTCTTTAAAACATTACTGAGCAGTCAGATAACATCATTAGTACCAAGTATCTGCTCCTGGAAAACAGACTTCAGTTCCCGCACACACGCCTGTGATCTTCAAGTAACCCTGAACACATTGATTAGTTGCTTCAGGTGTGTTTGATTGAGCTTGGAGCTGAACTCTGCAGGACATGAGTTTGGGGCCGTTAAAACACCATTTTCAACTAAAAAACGTAAATATCTTTTAATGCGTTTTGGCCATTAATTTACACGACAACTATGTTTCAGAAAATGGGTTTCAAAGTGCAAGTTTTTGAAAACAATAGCATTACTGTCTCTGTGTAATATACAAAAACATGAATTTGTGAAAACGATGACGTCATGCGCATTTCATGTGCCAATACTTGACTACCAAAACGACGTGGCAGACTACATGACTGTGCGTTTGCTGCTAAAGATACTGAGTTTATTAACGCTTTTCCTGCAAAGTGTAGATTAACTACAACCAGCACATTATTTACATACGCCAAATTCTAACATCGCCAACTTCTGGCCTGGCATAATACAGCATTTTCAGTAGTTTTTTTGACAACATTGTCGTCTGTACGTGAAACTTTTCAAAGACACACATGAAAAACTTTTCTGATTTTAAGTACATTGTTGTCAGGTAAACGTACCCTAACTCTCTTACAGTACAATATAATATAAAATCGAATAGCCTTAAGAGAAGTGAATGGTGTGAACAACATTATAGTAGTACAGTACAGCCCAAAACAGATCTATTTGTTGTGGCACAAACTTTAAACCCTTTCGTAAGCCATTCCTGACACATCCGGTTACCCCACATCCGTTTATCTGTGTGGTTTTTAATGTTGATCAGATGCGGTAGGTAGATGCTGGATTTGGTCTGTGTGCGGGCGTTCGTGACAGAGCCGGTCCTCGTTCCCACAGCCACATCCCAGTGTTCCCGGCACTGCCTTGAGAAACAATACAAGGAAAAACAACATTCCACAAATAGCCGCTATGATAACAAGGCAACAATCACACTCACAAGGCAGTTTGAGAGCATGCATTTGGTTGAGATAGAGGAATCCTGCAGCCTTCATAACATGCAGACCTATTCTGTTCTTATTATTGGTGTTTGCTAATGCTGGATTTGAACAAACCTTTAAGTATTACATTGATGCGTAACACATCCTGTGCACAGTTTGAATTATATATTCACGATTGTGACGTCTATCAGAGTGAAGCGGCTTCTAGAACAAGAACAAATGTGGGCGGGGCTTGATTGTGGGCGGGGCTTGATTTTGTCTGTGTGGAATTGTTTGGATGGTTGTGGTTTGCTATTGGTGGATCTCATGTGAGTGACAGCTTATAGCTCCGCCCTCGTCATCAGAGAAGAGATGTCGCTGCAAGAGGGAGGGGAAGTTATTTTGATTAAAGATTATGAGGCACACAAATTAATATATATATATATATATATATATTCATGGTGATTTCAAATGCACTATATTCACTTAGAGAGAGATAAAACCAAGGAGGGACCAAAATTTTGTCTCCTAGCAGTGACGTAAGTGTACGCTGATTGACTGAACTCATGCTATACGAAACATCAGCACCTGGCATTTATAAAAAGCTGCGTAAACACACAGTTTACATACTTACATACTCTACGAACTAAAAGACAGAAAGCAAATATTAACAGCTCATCAACAAACAGAAAGCTAATGTTAACAGCAGAGTTGGGAGTTAATTTTTCAAATAAGTAATGTAAGTTACTTTGTTTTTCCATGTATTGACTGACACTTCTTCAGTCCCCATGATGAGAGAAATCGTGAGTAAGTGCAGAGGCGTTGTGTGTGAACATGACGGTTACTGCAGATCGAGATGCGCATGCATTTACTCATCTCACTTGCACAAAAACAGATTCACTATTCCTCAAAACGAATAAAAACAGTGAAATGGCTAATATTACCCAAACCTGGAATACCTAAAAATGTTAAATTAGACAAATATACTTATGTATGTAATCTCACTATATTAGCCAATGTCTTTTCTGTTGAATTTTGATGATCCAATTCAACCATACTGATAAACAAAAATGACACATTTGTTTCATGTTTTGTTTTGCTGAAGTAAGAGTGATTTTCACGTGATGGAGTGGAAGAGTGGAAATGGTGAACAAGGGAAGACATATTTGTTTTGTTATTAAGGAGGACTGGACTGGAAAGATGAATATAAGTATGAAGTGACAAGCTAATAGACAGCAGGGGGCAGTAATGCAACTTTTTGGATGCCAACTGCCATAAAACACCAAGGAAGAAGAAGAAGACGACAGCTAACCTAATTCATCAGTGAGACAGTCTAACAGAAGGATGGCCAAAACCAGTGAAATATCAACTGATCTGAGAGGAAAGCTAGTCAAATTTTACAAGGAGGGCATTTCAATCAGGAATATAGCAAAAAGATTAGACATGCCTAGAGGGACAGTCTTTTCCATTGTGAAGAAATTTAGAGAGACTGGTGATGTGAAGAATTTGCCTGGTCGTGGAAGAAAGAAAAAGACCACACCCAGAACAGACAGACTTATAAAGCAGTTAGCAATGAAGGACAGAAAACTGTCTGCTAAGAAGATAGCCGCTGAAGTAAAAAAGGCCACTGACACAGAGCTGTGCGCTCAAACCGTCCGCAACAGACTGAAGAGTGACAGCGGGCTGCGTTCCCCGGGAGAAACCCTTGATCAGCAGGAGAAGTGAAATATTCACTAAAGAACGTATCAACAAGTCTGCAGGATTGAGGGAATCAGTCCTTTGGAGTGGTGAGAGCACATTTAACATGGCAAAACTAAAGTGTGGAGAACCAAAGGAGAAACCTTGAAACCCCGGTGTCTTACTCCTGTAAAGCACGGTTATGGTGTGGGGGGGGTATGGCCGCGAGTGGACTGAGCAAACTACATTATATTGATGGAACCATGAACTTGGATATGTATGTGGAAATCCTCCAGAGTCAGATGCTGCCATCAGCCGGGAAACTCCTCTTCCAGCATGATTACGCTCCAAAAACACACTGCAAAGAAGTTTAGTGCTTTCTTTAAGCAGGAGAGGATTAAAGCATTAAACTGGCCAGCGCAAAGTCCAGATCTAAACCCGATTGAGCATCTCTGGGAGGCGATGTCTCAGGCCCCGTCCACACTACTACGTTTTCGTTTAGAAACGGAGACCTTTTGCTACGTTTGCACCTCCCGTCCAGACTAAAACGGCAAAAACGAAGACCTAAAACGGAGAAGTTTAGAAACGCTGAAGACCCGTTTTGCGTTCTGAATCTCCGGAGGGCGTTTTAGTGAAGACGGGACAAAACGGAGGACTTTAGAAACGATGACGCAGATGGCGGCACGCGCATGCCCAGTGTAGGTGAATGGTCATGTGATCCGCGTTTTCAGTCGTTTTAATGTGGAACGCATTAATAAAACGCTGGTGTGGACGGAGATCGTATTCGTTTCAATTCTCCGTTTCTAAACTAAAACGCAGTAGTGTGGATGGGGCCTCAGTCTTCGTCTGGATCAGTGGTTCTCAACCTCTCCTGACAGGCCATGTTTCTGTTTTAACCCTGAAATGGCACACTTGATTCAATTAATTAAAGGCTTAATGAGTATTAGAGTAGGAATTAGTCAATTAATCAATTAGTCAACTACTCATTAATTTTAGGTGTGCCATTTCAGGGTTAAAACAGAAACGTGGCCTGTCAGGGGGTCCCTGCAGGAGAGGTTGAGAAACACTGGTCTGGATGAGGAGCTGAAAAACCCACAGGAACTGAAGAACCAGGAGAAATAGAAATATTGAAGTTCAGGTCTGAATGAACCTGGTTGAGCGCTACATGCTGTTATTGACCAACAAAGTATTGATAGTTGTGTAACAGTTGTCACAATAATTTTTAGTTGATTGTAATCCATTATATACCTTTCTATGAAAGTTTTCTGACAATTTTTTTTTAAACCATTTTCTAAACTATAGTGAACAAACTGTGATAATGTGAGAAATGTTGAAGGTGTCTGAATAAATGACGTGTACATTTGCCAAAAATGTAGTAACTTTTTTTGTTATTCAAAAAGAAACAAGATGAGAAAAAGTAATGCAAAAGTAATGTAATGCATCGCTTTTCATACAAAAGTAACTAAGTAAAGCAAATACAGTAGTTACTTTTTAGGCAGTAATGTAATACTGTATTGTAATGGCTAACTTTAAAAGTTTCTTCTACCTGTCTGTAGCGTTGTGTTGTTTTCTCAGTGTAATGTGTCTGCAAGATGTCGTAGGAGATTTGTCTCTACGTCCACATTCATCCTGTTAATACCAATCCCGCGACACAACAAAAGCACAGCTCAATCACGGCGGCCTCCATCCTCCAGTTGTTGACGCTGTTGAATGTCACGATTAAAATGATACTCCACCGTTTTTTTCATATTAATATTCATATTTTAAATTTTTCATATGTAACTATGAAAAACCGATGGAGTATCCCTTTAAAAGACGCTAACGGTTCCTAAATACTGAATGCAACCAGGAAAATTGTTTTCTCTGGGGACCGTCCTGGTGTCTATAGTTTCATATAATTGAGTTTCTATTACGCATTTGAATGTGGATTTATGGAATTTGCAACTTAGTAGGCTATTACACAGAACAATTACAAATACACTAAATTCTTCAGAAAATAGCATAATCTAGAATTTTACAGTCAGTAATATTTACTGTAGCCTACAGTACATGCCTTTTACACATGGCAATAGACTCTGAAACAAATCATGTCACATTTACATAATATTTACATGAACATCAGATTTCCAGCCCACACATCCCAGCTTATAATTTGCATGTCGCATGGATTGCATAATTCTTTACTGCATTATAGTCTGAAAGTTCCCTGATTGTAAGACTGACCTGCCATCCAAAAACAGGATATCTTGTCTCATTATAATGAATCAATGTGTGTAGGTCAGCTGGGCAGTCGCGAGCATTCTTCATATCAGCTCAACAGAGGACACGTTGTTCGACTCGGACACGTTGTTAGACTCGGACACAGTGGGAAATCTGTTCAACTGGGCAGGAATGTGCTCTAGCCCTTGAGAAAAAAAAGTGTGCTTAAATGTGCGCGTGTACTGTACTATATAAAAAGTATATATTTAAGAAAAACTGTACTTTCAGAAAATATAATGTTAATGAAAGAAAATGTCACTTATTTGTTATTACATTTGAAGTTAAGGGGCCGTTTTACTCGTCACCGTTTTCAACAAAAACGGGAACCGGTTTGGCTGTTCATTTGCACGACAGCGACATCAACAGCGTTTTGAGAGCATGAAAACGCAAACTTTTTTTGATTATGAATTTTTGATTATGACACGATTCAGTAAACTACAAAAATGTGTTCAGTCTATGGGTGCGTAGTGTTTCTTTATGAAGTGCCATCGCCACCTACTGGCCTGGCATGAATAATACAGTGTTTTTACGGTAATCATTTTTGCGGATCTGCGAATAGGGATTGTTTTGAAAACTGCCATAAGTATTTGAAAAAATGGGAAATGTTTTCATTTTTTAGTACATTGTTGTTGTGTAAATGCAGTGGCGGATTTAGCAAATTGGGGGCCCAAGGCGAAGGTAGTATGGGGCCCCCCATCCGATCTTTAAAAGAGGACGAAAAAAATAAATAAAACATTAAATGGCACTTTCTGGAGAGTTTTGTGCAAAGAAAAAAAAATTATAGAAAAAAAGTAGGTCTAGCAAGTCTTATATATTTCTGTAATTCACACAAATCAAACACAAATGTGCTGACTGAATAGATTGCTAGTTGAGAAACACTGCTTTAATTCAAGTTTTTATGATGACTTTGGGAAAGGTTAACTAAACAGCATGAGCCGTCTTCCTGCTGGCCAGTAAGTTATTTGGCAAATTTCATTCATACAGATCTGTATTATGCTATAGTTTTTGATAGTGTTATACATTTCTTAATCACGATGATCATTGCGTTTGTCTTACCGAATGTGGTAGCTTTATGCAATTACAGTTTGTCTATAAGCTTTTTTTTTATTAATGCCGACAGTAAAATGTTGCCAGATATTGCTACGAAAAACAAGAAAAACAAAACAAAATAAATGTAATAATCCGAAATAAGTTCAAAGCTTGTGTTTTGGAAATAAGATTAATATATCACTAACCCTAACATGCAACTTTCCACTTTAATAACTTCTTAAAGTGTCACATTAAAGCAGAAATTTTATTTCCATTAGGTGGATCTGGCAACACGGAGGCTGCACCCGCGCCCTCACAACGCGCTCTCAAGCCCCGTTCACTGCGCTAGCTTCTCGCAGCAACATGAATTGCAAACACTCATATGAGGTGGTTTAAACGGCTAATTAATCATTCAGAGAGCTTGACATTTTATTTTTGAATGTAAAAAAAATGACAGAGTTCCGGACCTCGGTCACCTCATAGCTGGCTACGGCCATGGACTTGTAACATATCGTTAGCATTGTTGTCATTGTCAGCGGGCATCACAAAAAAGTTTGTTACCTTCTGCAATTTTGCTAAAGACGTTTTGCTTTCCTCCCGCTTCCTGCTTTTTTAGCACCGCTTGGGTAGCTTCGCTTCATTTTTACTCTACTACTCTGTACACTCTGTCTGTCACTGTATACACTGTCTGTTAATCACTTCTTTTTCTCCGTCAGTTTTTTTGGCGCATTACAGCCTTGTCACTTTCGCATGCAGAAAGTGAGATGATGGAATAGTCCAATGTGGTGAGGTGGGGGGGGCCCCTCCTGTCCGCGACACTAATGATTTGATGCCTTTTTTCGCAAATGTTTTTTAGAAATATATAATTTGCGAAAAGTAAAAAAAAAAAAAAAAAAACTTAAGCATAATTTAATGGGGCATTTTGGGGGCCCCTAGATAGCTCGGGGCCCAAGGCAATTGCCGACCTTTGCCTAATGGTTAAGTCCGCCCCTGTGTAAATGTACCCTTAAGCACATTGATTGTAATTTACTGATTTTTATTATAATTTACTGCAGTGTGTTACTCAGTATTAAGTTAATATATTTGAGATGCACTAAAATGCAACTTCATCATGACATACAGGTTTACAGTATTTTAGTTTATCATAAATTCATTTCAAAATGGCAGTTTAACTATATTTTACAACAGAAGTAATTATGAAATTGCATATAGGCTAAAGATGTGCTTGAGTCTACCTAAGTGGGTCAAAAGAAGCAGTCAAAAGTTCAGCTAATTGCATTTAATATAAATTTAAACCATAATACATTTTTATGAAAATTTAACATAAAATTTAACATAACATTTTTATGTCTGAAAACACTACATTCAGTTCCCACTTAATTATATTTGTCACGGCTGGTCAGGCAAAATCAAGGCGGCGATCTAATCACAGCACTTTTATTTTTAAACAAAAACTAAAGATAATCCACAACTAAGAAGATCACATGAAAAGCATGTGGCAGCATAAACAACATAAGACACAGAAGTGAACAAACTGGGGTGTATGCACGAAAAAAATATATAAATTGCATAATAAATACAATGCGCGCTATAAACACATATTTCATAAGATCGGGTTGATTCCAGAGAGCAAGGTTATCTTATCATCCAACATACCCTGAACTCCAGGTTGATTAACCCAAACCTGGCTTATACTCGAGGTATGCTGGTTCCAACAACGCGTCCGGGATTTCCAGACTGCAACATAGTGTCGGCCCAGATCCGGCTGTGTAAAATCCAGATGTGTACCAGATGTGAGCCGGATCTGGGCCGACACTATGTTGCTGTCTGGGGTAAGTTCATCCAACTCAGAGTATGTTCATAATTAACACACCAGACATTCTCAACAGAGCGACGAATCCACGAGGCACCATAAAAACGGTCGCTAAGAAAAAACACGCCATACTACTTATTTTTTCTTCTCATCCCAGACAACAACACAGTGTCAGCCCAGATCCGGCCCATATCCACATACCAGACGTGGGCCGGATCTGGGCCGACACCATGTTGCTGTCTGGTTTGTTGAATGGGGTTTTACATGTTGAATATCGCCACCGATTTGGTGATTGTGCAATCATTTTTCAAATCACTGTGAATAAGAACTGCCTATTGTTTGTTTGATGCTTATTATGAAAAGAAAGACTGATTGAACTAAATAAATCTGTGCTTGCAAAGATAACATGGCTGTACAAGTTTAGTCATTTTGCTTCCATATTGCTTGAAAGGTAAGATATATATCATGTTTTTTATTATAGAAATACATCTACACATAAATAGAGAAAAAAAACATCTGAATGCAGATCAACGATCTGATTCATGTGTGAGATTACAATAAATTATATATATATATATACTTACGTACCTTAAAAAATATGTCCAGAAACATCTGTTTTTGGAAGCGAAAGTTGAGGTAATCCTCTTACTTACCCTTAAACATATCTGGATATGTCACATAACCTGCTTTCTGGAATACTCCCTGAAGGCTAAATATACTTGGGAAAACACTGGAAAGAAATGAGTTAAACACAGGCAATCAAAAACCATGGTAACTAATGAACACAGGCAAAGGAAACTGATCTGGAAACAGTGTTAACTAGCAGCTTAACTAACAGGATAACAACTCAAACAATGAACAATGACAGAGGCAAACCAACTCAAGAGACAGACCAAACTAAATGACCCTGCCTATTCTTCTAAAGTGTTTTGTTTTTGTTTTTTTTAAACTATTTTTAAAAGTATGCTCCAAAGGGTTTTTCTTTATCACAGCTAAGGGAGCACTTACCAAAACAGAGGCTTTCCTTTTTTCCAGAGTTTCTGTTCCTGAAAGCCCTTTAAAGGGATAAAGAGTTCCCCTTCGTCACTCTGCTTTGCCTTTATTTATTTTGAAACGCAATATTCTCTCACCTCATCAGGCGTGAGTGGCTGTCGACAAAGAAGACAAATGGCTCATACCGACATTATTATTTAGCATGTTAAATGTTGGCTAGAAGTGCTAAATTGCAATAAAATGTAAAAGTTTCCAATGATATGTTATATAATATGTGGTAACCACAACTTAATCAGATTACACAACAGGTGTGGTGTGTCTGTTGCCTCACAACATTGTTTGGCGTTTGTGACTGAAATCTTTGATAATTAAAGAAAATATTGAACATTCTAGTTTCAACACCCTTCTTTAATTAGCATGACTCATAATGATATCTTTATTGTGCCTAGCTTATACAGCCTAAGTAATGTACAATTGGCCATTGTGCAAGTCTGTTACACTACATGAGAGAGATGTACAAATGTATCTCTCTGCACATTACCTTTGTACACTTGTTTTAATGGCTGTTATCTCTCCTATGTCTCTCTTATATCGGCTCAGGGCCACACACACACACACACACACACACACACACACACACACACACACACACACACACACACACACACACACACACAAACACCTACGCACACATTCTCACACACACAGGTTCAGGGCCGTTCTGTGTTCGTCATTGGCTCTCCCTGCCCCCACCCACCCACACACACACACACACACACACACACACTCACAGCACAGGGTGTGGATGGTGAAACTCAATACTGCGGCTTTGTCTCAAACCTACTGAGCTTCAGACAGCATGGGCACTGCATGATCCCAATGTGATCATTTACTGGCCATTTCAAATCCCTTCAAAGATGTTTAAGTGCTCATTACAGTCAGACATTGTTAGATGTTGAAGTCAGAATCATAAGCCATAAGCTTAATACATTAGTAAAAAGTTGTCCGTCAGGAAGAGTTTATGAGTGCAAAAATGAATGGCTGTTAAAGTCAGCATTAAACGTAATTTGTGATAGTCTTTTCTTTAGCAAGAAAGAGCAATAAGGTGGGGCTTGATTTTGTCCATGGGGATTTGATTGGTTGGTTGGATGGTTGAGGTTTGCTATTGGTCGATCTCATGTGAGTGACAGGTTGCTCCTCCCTCGCACCAGTAAACACATCATCAGAGAAGAGATGAGGGACGGATATGTGATATATGATAAGTCCTTCTGTAATGAGACCAAGTGTTTTTGAATCAAACTTTAAGTGTATATGATGGGAGTTAAAAAGAAAAATAACAATTTATGATGTTACAAAAAGTTGTCAGAGTAGGCTATATGAACTTATTCAGTTCATGTTAAGTTGATTATTTTTCACCAGAATATGAGGCCAGTGTCATGTGATTTAATGTTTTAATTAGACTATTATGTTTTATAACTTGATTAATTTCAAATAATTTTAAGTTTGCTGCCCTGAAGTTTCTAGTGGGCCATAGACCCTGTTGTGGAAATGTGGAAAACTTGTGAATTATACAAGAATTACAATTATTTAAGCATTGCACTTTTTATAAGACATTTCTAGGATCACATATGCTGTGTGTGTACAAATAAGCCCTATTATGCAACATTTAGCCTTTTAAAGATAGCCTACCAAAATGTGCAAATAAAAGCTTCCCAATGATTTCAGACGTGTCCATTAAACAGGTTGCTCAGATTTTGGTTATCTTATAAAATTGCTCCCTGTGTGGTAGCGCGCTTTATTATTCACTCGGCCGTCCACAGTAGGCAGTGATCAAGTGATCAAGTGATCGAGTGAGTGTGTGAGCTGAGTTTTGAGACACGGCCCGTGTCAGAAGCGGGCTATGTGCTCTCGGTCTCGGGATTGGCCCGTTACGGTTAAAGACACTCCCCCGATCACGGACGAACACCCTTCCTCAACCGCAAAGCCTTCCGGTGTCGAGTGTTATGTGAAATACCCGACTCTGTTCTCGAAAGTTGACTCTAAAGTTGAGTTGTAGTTGAAAATCGAGCCATTTTGAACTTTCCGTTTATTTATTTCACGGTATCAAGCGACAAAAGAGCGGCCGCGATGGTGTTGAAATCTGAAGACGGAGTCGGTGAGTGACGATCATCGACAGATGTTACTTTTACCAAACTTATTATTTATAAACAACACGCGCTTGTTTATCTATATTGCGTGTGTGTGTGTGTGTGATATCTGAGATACATTAAAATGTATATTGACATTCACCATTCAGCGCTTGACTCCTATAAATTGATATCAATGTGTTTTCCCCGTTGTATAACGTCTAACGTTACTTTTTTAACGGTGTAAGTTAGCCTATTAATTTCGATTTAGTGAAACACACTAGCTTTATATAGGCTGTATAAATAAATAAACGAATACTATAATCTTGTTTCTACATCTGCCTTACTTTGAGGATAATCAGATACTTATTTGTAGGCTGTTATGGGGAATGAGTGTGATATAATGCTGCATACACTGTTCTCTTTGACAACAATACTCTCTCATGTGAGCTGTCAATCATCTCTTCTTTGTAGTGTATGCAGTTTTGAATTATTCATCATGGCGAATGAAAGGCCTCTGGTTTTGACGAGAGATGAATGTGTTTTATTGTTCCATGATCCTCTTATGTGCAAAAAGCTCAGTCGATATGCATTCTGTTATATGAGCTGTGAGGAAATCCCTGTGTGTTATTGCAGTTCAGTGTCTGACAACTGGTTTTGTCCTCACTCTTTTAGTCCTGCATGTTTGCCCGTTTATTTCGTTCGCTTCCTAGTGTGACTCAAACAGGCTGCGACTTGTCTGAACCAACTCTTGATTTCAGAGGAAGAATCCACCAAGTATTGCACATACCGTGAACAGAGTTTGTGAAGTTTCCTGGACGTGTGTGTGTGTGTGTGTTTGAAACACTTGTTGTCTGTCGTGAGGAATGTGGTTCAGCTGTCTGGGTTCGGTGAGGGGGTTGGGATGTTTTCTGTGGGAATGCTGAGATCTCAATGTGACAGACTTTTTACCATACAGTATCGACAACGTATTTTGGCCAAGAGCCACCTACAAAAGAAACCAGTTTGGTTTTGGACACCGAACACCAAACAAAGCACAATACACATTAGGGCTTGAGCATTTCTTGCACTCAAAAAATGCTTGGGAGTTTCAATATTTGGATATATTATGGACAAACCCAAAAGTTGGGTTTAAAACTTAAATTTACACTAGCAACCACATAGCAACACCCTTTTCTTTCTTTATATCTCCATCCATCCATAAACACTGTATAAACTGTGTACTGAATATATTTTAAATATGTGACAAGCTTGAGCATTACAAACTTCAAACATCAGCACTGACTGCACATATCCCAATTATTACGTCTACTTTCTACATAAATACCCAAGTGTACATGAAATACTGATTGGTGTTTGTATTAATCTGTTTGAAATACAGTGATTAGGTTAACAGATCATCAGGATTTTCAAATTCCAAAATTTGGTTAACATGAATATTTCATGTTTGATTACTTCTAATTGCATATTTTAACTTTTGAAAAGTATGCCTGGGTTGCTCTTTCCCATAGTAAGGATGTGGACCGTATAACGGCCTCCTGAGAAACAGACATGACAGGAAACGTCACCTTACACTGACCCCTGACAGAAGCATTCGTCTCTGCTGAGGATCTTGGGAAACGCAGTGCGGTTTAATATCATTACCGTGTGACCTGACTGTTGAGTTGAGATGCTGTGTAAAATAGGATGTTATTGATTTATCTTTTCTCTCTCAGCTCTGCTCAGTTTCCTGTCTGTCGGTTGTCTATGTGTGACCGCTGTGGTCACGTGACTTCCTGTCTTGCGTTTATCAGGTGAAGGGCATGTGGGATGTTGACCGTGTTCCTGTTCACACCATCAGTAGATGCAGAGAGATGCTTTTTTTGTAGATGTAAGCTAGGCTACATAGATCTGTGACATTCTGTTTACTATCACAGAAAATCATTTAATCCCTCAGTTTATATAATCAAGTAAATGTTGTTTACAATCACAGTAGAAGACAGACATTGCATCAGAAATAAACATCTTGATTTAACATTGTGCATTGAGTAACGTCCACCCACAGGTATTGCACCTGTAATGCACGACTAGAAGTTCATCCACTTGTGGAAAAGTAGATGATTTCATTGACTTTATTATCTAGAGTCCCTTTAACAAATCTATGCAAATCTAGTTGTATGCCCCATAAGTGCATTACTACACAATTTGCTTGTTTTTATAAGCTGACGTCACATCATGTTTTGGAAACAAATGTTGGTTACCTCGAATGTGTTGGGTTTAAATAAATGCCCATTGGTTTTCATGCAGTTTGGCAAAAATCAACACTTTGAAAAATGCAAAAATATGAAATACATGAGAAATACATGGAATTTAAGACTCAATATTTACTTGAAAATTAAGACTTTTTCTTCTGAATAATCCATGAAGAATTACCTTGTTCACTCCAGGGTTTCTTCATCTATTTGAGTTTCAAGGTGAAAGGATTTTTACATCTCAATAAGACTGTTGTAGAATTGAAAAATGTGAGAAAGGGTTTGAAAACCAGACATAACAACATGACAGGTTATTTTCACTTAATGCAATAAATACTACTTACACTAAGTACAAATAATTTGCACCTTAGTGTACTGTGCAAATAGTCACTACATGTAACTATGACACACAAAGAAAACAAGAACAAATAGTTGGACATTATTAATCTTTTGTGTTTTTAGTCTCTGAAGATTTTACATGAGTCTTGTGTTTTTCATTGCGTACATTTTTGGCAAATTGCATGGAAACCAGTGGGGGATCCATTTGACCCCAACACAAACAGACAGGTTATGATTACGTTTGAAACTTTACATTTATGCATACAATAGGGCTGTCCCCGACTAAAGATTTTTCTAGTCGACTTGTAGTCGTTAATTTAATCCATTAGTCGACTATTCGCACGTTTATATTAATTTAATTACTTTCCTATATACTGAGGGAATACTAAACCGTAATGAACCTTTAATATATATAGCTGTAATATATAGCCTATTGAATATGTCAGAAAAAATAGCAAGGATACATTTTAATTATTTATTAATAAACTAGTGTTTTCTGAGTCAGTGTCGGCTGCAAAGATGAAGCTGACGATGATAGTGTACATTAGAGAGAAATGCAACTTTCATATGGATGACAGCCTAATCAGAGTATTTGTTTTCTATTTGAATTGGACATTTCAAGCTTTCTATAGAAAAATGTAAAGTGGCTAACCACGGCTCAACATTAATGCTTGTCAAATGCTTGTCATAAGTGTGTTTTTTGAAGGGGCATGTGAAAGAGAATTTTACTTGCCCGACCAGACAAGTAGCCCGATTAAAACGTCAATAACAAAAAAGAACTAGGAAATCACAAAACCATGAGATTGATTCTGCATTCATTTGGCGACTAATAATAATATAATATATAATGTACTGGCGATAACAGGGTTGTGTTGTTGATGCTCGCGCATCCTCAGCTCACACAAATAAACTGTTAACATACAAATAAGTTCAAACAACTTTATATTTATGATACAGTTAAGCGACATCACACAACCAAGAGTGCTGAATACCATCACGAGTGGAAATGTTACACTGATTTCATTTGACAGTTCAATAAATAAGTAATTAAAATTAAAATCACTTACATTTTAGACGCAATATTGACTCATTTTTATTCTATTTCAGCAGCGAAAATAGTTCAGATCAGAGCAGAACCATAATCCATCTCAGGAACACTTAACCGTGTTTTTATTACTGACTGATTCAGATTTTGAATGAATCGGTATTCATAAACAAATTCATAAACAATTTCCTCATTCCTGAACGAATCAGCCATTTGAACCAATCTCTTAAATAAATCATTAATTAAGACCCGCCGCCTCCTACTTGTGGTTTAGCTTCGTGTTTAAAAGTATCATTCTTTCCAGAATTTTTTATTTGTATATTCCAAAAAATATATTAAATCTCATAACATTATTTAATGCAGTTGTAATTTTTCAGTAAATTATTTAATTTGATTGGTAACACAGCCCTATAGTGTCTTATTATTATTTAAATTTAATTTATTGATCAAATTTAAGAACTTAAATTAATGCAGTTGTAATTTTTCTGTGTAAATTATTTAATTTGATTGGTAACAGCTCTATAGTGTCGTCTTATTATTTTAATTTAATTTATTGATCAAATTTAAGAATTTCAAATGAAAGCTGAAGCATATTTAAAACGATTTGGGGAAAATGTCATTTTATAAAGGTTAAAATATCTTAAATAGGCAGATTTAAATATGTCAAAGCTGACTGACGAGAATATTGCTTCAGAATAAATTATATTTACAACTATATTTTTGACAAGCAAATTTTTTACTCAGACAAGAGAATGACCAATTTACTTATCCAAAAGGACAAGCCCATGCAAAGGCTTAATGTTGAGCACTGCTAACATTACGCTACTACATGTTTTAACTAAGCTAAATTTAAGGTCGGTGAATGGTTTCCTGCCTGATATAATTTACCACAAGGACCCGATCTGTCCCTCACAGACTGTGAAACTTCACAACTTCAAATAACTGACCAAATAATTTGGCAGACTAAGCCTCCTCTCATCGACTAACGTTTAGGCTAGGTGACTATTTTTGTGAGCAGCCCTAGACCAAATGCCTCTTCATGTTTATGAATAACGCTAACATTTCCCACAGTAATTGTCATCACAGGTTGGCCTAACTGTACATACGGCGTGAACCTCTGCCTCAGTCAGGATTTGTAGTCATATGTGGTGTTTACTCATCAGATTTCGCCTGTACGCTTGGGTTTGCTCACATAAACGGCAGGATGTTTACTCTGCAGAGCTTCAGGATGTTTGCTCAGCACATCTGCCGTCAGCTCGGGCCTTCCCCTCACAGCTCTCACACATCAGATCTGCAGAAAAATCCTCCGGTGCCTCATGATCCTTTAGCTGGGCTGATGATAAAAATAAATCGGTCCGCATTCCACACACAGGCCTTGAAACAATCTCTTATTGTTGCTCGTGTTATTTTGGGCTGATGCCTGCTGCCTTGATTCCCCGGCTTTCTCTCACACCCGTGAGTCGTGTGTGATATTGAAAGCTTGTGCGTGACACAGAAGTGTGTCACCACCTCAGAGATCTGATTTTAGAGGCTCTCAGGACACACGAGGCCGGCCGGTTCCAGGAAAAGCATTTCAATGATGATCTCAGGCCTTGATCACTATGCTATTACAAGTTTATCGGATTAGATGGGCTTTATACAGTGCGCTCAAAAATGCGGATAAATATATATTAATACATTTGTGGGGACTTTAAAACCACGACCTTGAAATTGCCGACCTTTTAGGCCCACTTTTTTAGCTACGTCAATGTTGTACTCTGTGTTAGTGAAATAGTGATGACACTGTGTCTCATTGTCCTGAGTGAGACTGATGACATTTCCTTCCCTGCTCTCTTTCGTCATATTATGAACGCAACACTTCATACACCAGTATAATGTGGCTTTAACATAATGTGGATTTACGAGAGTTACGATGGAGAGCGAAAGGGGATAGTTCACAATAAATTACAATTATGTCATCATTTACTCACCCTCATGTCATACCAAACCTGTTTGAATTTCATTCTTCTGGGGAAGACAAAGGAAAAATATTTTGAAGAATGTTGGGAATTAAACAGTTTTGGTGTCCATTGTCTTAAAATACCTTATTTTAAGTACCACAGAAGAAAGAGAGTCGAATAAATTTTTTTTTTTTTACTGTCATTTAATAGAAAGTACATGTCTGAAATAAGCAAACTGCAGGTTGGTTTGTATGTCAGTGGGGTGGTCTCTTCCTGAGAGGTTTTTCACAGAATAATATTAAATGTGCATTGTGGACCAGATTTATCGCTGATTGTAAAGATTCTGACTATATGAGACTAAATTTTGCGATTGTAAAAAAAAAAAAAAAAAACTCATTGTTCTCATTGTCCTGTTGGTTGGTACTAATGCAACTTGGGCCGAGTAACAAGATCCCTCTTGTGGCCAGTGTATCTTCTTGATCCATAAAAAAACGTGAAGAAATTATGTTTCAAGAGAGAGCAGAGAATGACCACTAGATGGGGCAATCCTTGTTTATGGATTAAGTTTGAGAGAGAAGGGAGGAGAGAGAGACAGAGAGTGGGATGGAAAGGACCGTCTGCACATGGACTTCAGTATGTGAAATGTGTCTTCCTCTTTCTCTGTCTGATGTAGCAAATATCTGTCTTTGTCATACTTGACTGCCAATTCTTACCTGGATGAGGTGTTTGGTTTGAGTCTATCTTTGGATAATGAAGGAGAGAGTTTTGATGAGTGAACAGAAGTGGACTGGTATCAGGACGACGTATACGTTTCACTAAAGATTGTGGAATCAGGTCAGTTCGCTTTAATACTGAAATGGACACTTGGCAGGGTGTTGATATACTTGTGTGATGTTTCCAAGTTACATTTTCTTTGCTGTAGAATGAATTGAAGTGCCTGTAATGTGAACTGTCTTACATACTGAGTGGTTTGATTGCAAACAGATAGATTATTTGTGGACTCGATAAAACTCTCTCCAGTGTTGAGCGTTCACAGGACATGTGAGGTTAGTGACACACATGGCTTCTGCCTTCCTTCACGCAGTCATTTGTTCCCTTTCTGCTGCATCTAGCTGTCACTGGCTGACCATCAGCTTATATTGAATGTCTAGGAGATGCTTTAATTTTACTGGTTCATGTTCAGAAGGACAGAAAATATGTGGTTGGCTTGAGCCTACAATGATTCTGTGATACGCTGTCAAGCTGTACTTGACTCCAGGCATTATAGGAATGTTTATTATTGTAGGTATGTTTTTCAAGGGATTTCTGAAGCAATATTCAGTTGTAGCCAAACTCAGGCAGAAAAGCCACATGAAGAAAGACATTGTCTCATTTATCTAGGGCATAGTTGGATTGATTTATGGAGTTCAGTCATCAATTATCTGCCCACTATCATATCAGTGTTCATTCGCCAAGAAGTCCCACGCTGCCTTTGGAAATGCTGTCTTTTTCAGCAGGTCAGACCTGGTGCCCAGTACATTAAAGTGAGTCCAGTACTTTCAACAATGGCATAATACATACAAGTGAAGGCATTTCTGTCGTAGGGTCAACCTTTCAGAGTTAAGGAATGTGCAATGTGTTACATTTTTAGAAGTATAACCAAAGCGCTGAAAACAAGATACAAAGTATTTGCCACATTCAAAATCCTGAGGTGTTTCATTCTTACCATAGTAAACAGCTGCCGCTAGTGCTCACAAGTAGGCCTGTCGCTATAGTCGATAAATCAATTAATCGCACGATAAAAAAAATTAGCGATAATTTGCATGCTTGTTTGTTTTCCTCGTCTCTCTCTCTCTACCAAAGAGACTGGATGACAACTCTCTGTTACGACTAAAAGGACTTTGACGTTGTATCACCATCATAACAATACTGTCAAAAATGGTACATGTTTAACGACGTAAAAGCACCCCCCAAAGCGCCCGTGAAGCGGAAAACACAAAAAACTCCACGGATGTGGCGAGCACCAAGCTTGTTTGAACAGTCCAGTCGAACTGAAAAGAACGATATAAGTTTCCGAATTGTTGGTGGATTTTTCGCGGAGATATGAGCCGAAAACCATCGGAAGCACTTCAACCATGTTCTGCACGAAAAAATGTTTATTAGATGTGCCTCTAGTGGACAGAACGTGTAACAACAACCACATGCTATAGTGGCACTGGCGATCCATAAACCTGTGTAATGTCGTAAATATTAATAATAGGATTCATTTGATTATTTAACATTCGAATATCAGTCGATTAGTATTCGATTAGTATTATAGAGTTAGATTGACAGCCCTAGAATGTATCACTATTTATGTCTGAGCCTAATGTTCAATACTTTTTGAAGTGCAATTTTGTTTACATCCATTTTAGTTGTTTTTGGTATTTATTCAAGTGCATTTTTTTGTTATCAGAGACTGAGAGTCCATTGCTTTTATTGTTTGTGGTTGTTTTGTTCATTTATTGTGGTTATTTAAAATGTTTTTAATTTTCAATGTTAAATAGTCTTTAGAAATAAAAGTTTATTGATCTTTGAAAAGATGTACCTGCATTATTATGCCATTATCATTATTTTAGATGAAAATGGTCTCAGAATGACAATATTATCATTTATCGCAATAATTTCTTGGACAATTTATCGTCCAGCAAAATTTGTTATCGTGACAGGCCTACCTCCCAAGTGGTACGCACATTGAAAATGCAGATGTTTCACAATTTAAATTTACTGTCTGTGTGCGTTACAATAATCACATTAGATTGGAACGGCGTCAAATGGCATTAAACACCCCCCGAAATAACCAACATGGGAAAATTATGTCAGTTAGAGGTTCAAAATTTAGATTTTGATTACTTTTTTACTTTTCGATTAATCGTCCTGCCCTAGATTGAGGACTCTGATTCGGATAAAGCACACGTGGTGAGACAGCCTAAGAGAAGTGTCTTTGACTGATGACCAGACTTGTTTCACTGAGTAAATGTTTACTGTCAGGCTGGCAGGACAGATGTGGCTCCTTTACAGTGACTTTGTGTTTTGCAAATCCTACTGAATGAGGCGAATCAGTTGTATCTGAAAGATAAGATTGTCTCGAGAGAAGGACATAAAGGTGGATAAAAGCAGAGACAATGGAAAGGTTTTCTACACACAAAGGTGCAAGGTGAGGTGTAGTGTTTAAGGTTCAGCACTGGTGGGTTTCTGGTCCCCATAAAGAGCGAGCCATGAGCCACTTTTTGAACAATCAACTTACGCAAGTTGTAGCCATTTACTACATTGCATCTATACGAACGGTTGTAGGATTGCGGGGATGCTGGGTCATAGGGACCACCATGGATGACTGTCCAGTCCATCACAGGGCTAACGTCTTTGAATTGTGGGGAAAGTCTGAGCACCTCAAGGAAACATGACAACCCAGTGAGAACAACCCAGTGAGTCTACCCCCTTTAGTTTCCTATAGGCCTAGTTAAGTGCTGAGGGACCGACAGCTTGTGTCCTGTTTGTTGGAGTCTTCTGGAGCCTTCTTCTTGTTTGGCCCTGAGCCTTAGTCACCATGACACACCCAGGCTGGATCCAGTGTGATTGTCTGTAACATGCCCACAGTAGTTTTTTATGGTGACATTTAGGGCTGGGTATTGTTCAAAATCTTTCGATCCGGTCCCAATTTCGATACCTCAGTTTCGATACCGGTTCCTAACGATACTTTTTTCGATACCAATTTTATGAAATCCATTTGAACAAGATTACATAACACATTACCTCAGAAAAACTTTGGTTTTTATTTTTTCAGTTTGACTCATGCTCCTTAGCCAGTGCACAAAGGAACAAAAAAAGCACAAAGGAACAAAAAAATGTTTTATAAAGAGCTCATGCTCACCAAAGCTGCATTTTTTTTTAAATAAAAAAATACAGTAAAACTTGTAATATTGTGAAATAGTATTACAATTTAAAATCTTTTTTGAATATATTTCAAAATGTAATTTATTGAAATGAATTGAATTCAAAGCTGAGTTTTCAAAAGCATTACTTCAGTGTCACATGACCCTTCAGATGAAATGCATATGAAAACAGTTTGCTGCTTAATATTTTGGAAACTATGATACATTTTTCATAAAAATTTCAAAAGAAGCATTTATTTCAAAACAAAATATTTTGTAACATGACACCTTTGATAACTTTAACGCATCCTTACTGAAAACAAATTCTGACTAACCAACACATTTTTGAACGGCAGTGTACATTCAGTAGGTTATTAATATAAACACTCAGCGTGATCAACAAGGTATCTTCATTTACCAGTCGAAGACGGAGCAACTTTTATGTTTACTCTGTGCACTGTCAAGGTCTTCATCATATTTGTCGTGGTACCGGTCTTTGCAGCAATTATTTTACCGCAAATACTGCATCGCGCGCTGTTGGCATCGAGCCTGGAGAAATGTACCCACACTTTTGATCGACTTTTCCACATCTTTAAGGTATTATGTGTGTGTACTCGCGTCTCATATGAACATGTGCGCGGAGAGTTTGTGTGTGTGTGTGCTCGCGTGTCATTGAGTATACGTGCGCGAGTTTGTGTGTGTGTTCGCGTCTCATATAAGTATCGGCGTGGAGAATTTGTGCGTGCACGCGTCTTGTGTGTGTAGTAGAGTTTGCGTGTATTTCATATGTATTTGTTTGAGCACTGACAAGTTAACTCCTTTGGTATCGAAATCTGGAACCGAACAACATGTCATTTTTCGATACTCGATAGTATCGAGGCAATTCGGTCGGTACCTAAAAAGTATCGAACTCGGTACCCAGCCCTAGTGACATTGCAGGACTCTTTCCTTGCTCCAGTCCCTGAGATAATGTCTGTCAGCATCTACTTTTAATATCCAGCAGCACTGTCTGCAGTTGTCTGTTGCCTTAGCAATGTAATTCTGTTACCGTTACTGATGGTCATATATTCCTACAATGATCAGGAATGAAGTCAGGGCTCAGGTTCTCTTGGAGCTGATGCATTTCTCTGCGATTTTCTTTGCAGCTCAGTCGTATATTAAAGCTCTTTAGCTCTTGATAGAAGGGACTGTGTGGGCATATTTTTTTGCTCCCTGGCTCCCATAGGCACGTGTTAAACTGGGTTAAATCTGAAGGAGGAGATCCTCAAGTATTAATGTCCTGACTTTGCAAGGAGAGTTCTCCAAAGGTCCTGGACGGAAAATAAGAACGTGCCAATCCTGACAACATGGAGTTTGGGCTATGTCTTCAAGGGTTTATGTCAAGAGGCTCTCTGTAATTGTGGTTTTTCTTTGCTGGGTTGCGGTGCTTCTGCCATTATGAAGACCTTCTCCCTTCCATTCAATCAGAGCGATTATAGAGCTGCTTTTGGGACTGATCAGAGCAAAACACTCTTCACTCTTTACGAAGGGCCCTATAAAATCCGTTTGATTTTTTCCCAAATTCCGTTTTATTTTTTCCTAAATTACGTTTTTTCCGTTTTAATTTTTGCAAATTTCGTTTTTTCCGTAAAAATTTTGGGGAATTCAGTTTTTTTTTACCCTTTACTGTTATTTTAGTCGTAAAAAGAGTGTGCTTTTAATGTTAATGATTAAAATTTACACAAATAAAATAGGAATGACCTTAAATTTGAGGTAACAGACATTTACTCTTACTTTTCAGCACAAATACTGCATGATGCAACACACTGCACTCTAAGTACTTCAAATAACAACATATTATGGTTATGAGCTTTAAACTGTCCAGTAAAACAAATTATATTAGTTTAAATAAATGGTCTCTCTCGCGCACTATCGGAAACACTCTGTCTCTCTCGCGCACTCTATCGCTTTTGTCCAGTCCGACGCCTCATAGACAGGCGCGGTGTGCACGGAGAGGATGGGATGGGGGGTGTGTGTGTGTGTGTGAGAGAGAGAGGGAGAGAGAGAGAGGGAGAGGGAGAGCGAGGAAAGGAAATGTAACTGAAAGCGTTAAAATAAATGAACGAAACACAATATGTGGCGGCCGGTGTTGATTCTAGAATCTAGATAGAAGTCTATGTGTGGGAAACACTTGCGAGTCACGTGCGAACTGCTCGGTTCGGTACTGAGGGCTTAACGTCGAGTTTCTTAACTTTTTTGCCGACGAAAGCAGCTGTGGGGAGCCAGATTTGCTTCCTCCGGTCTGCATTTTCCCCAGACATACGTTCTTTTTCCACACAAAAACAGAATTTCATTCCAAATATGTACAATTCCGCGAAATTCCGCGTTAACATTAGATTCCGCGTTAATTGGCCAATTCCGCGATTCCGTCCGCGATTCTGTGATCGCGGAAATTATAGGGCCCTATTTACGGCTTAAGTAAGGACCACAGAAACAGGTCAGTGAAAACTCCTGCTGCTGTCAGTGGAGAGATGTGAGCATGCACACTAAATATGTCAGCAAAAAAAAGCACATGATAAACGAGGTCAATGAATAAGCTTGTTCTGGATAATACCCTGATCAAACCAGCTGAGCTGTGTTTTACAAATCCAGAACATGGGTGTGCAAGACTCAAGTCGAGAGATGCTGGTTTCGACTCTTTGAATCTGCAGTGTCTGTTATCAGTCAGAGACATGTTTCTTGGAATATGGACCTTTCTTGGTTTCATCCCAATACCAAAAATGATGCGTATCGTCCCGATCCGATACCAGCACAGTGTTTTTTTTATTTAATTTTTTATCAATGTAGAATTTCTATATTGTGTGTGGAAGTGATAATGACTCTTTTATGTGTTAAAAACAAGCTACTAAATACAGACTACTTCATTATAAAGAAAAACTTCCCAATGCCACTTGAAAATACTTGTCAATAATACATGACTTTAATGATGCTGCTTCTAGATATTTCACAAAACTGTCCTCTGTGATAAATTAAAAGAATAAGTTAGTTTGTATATCAAGCAGCAATCACAGACATACTGGTTTGTAGCACAAATAGTTTTACTGTTTACTGCACTTCGTTATTCTTCTAGTTATTGTCCTTTAGGCGGATAATCAATCAGAAGTCTTGCATTTTCACAGAAAACAAGCTTACTTCCAGGTTGCAAAACAAGGTGGACAGGGACAGAAAGAAGGGTTTTGTTTGTGACTTGTCTCTCTAGCTGTATGTGTGGGTTCATGTGTGGGATGTTGTAGCATTAGCATGTGTGGGTGATTCTGATTAGCAGCCCACTGACTGACTGTTGCAAATTGAGACTGAATTACTCAATTTCAGACCTGATCTGATCCCGTAGCCCTAAAATTTTGAGGTTAACCCATTTATCAGTTTTGAGCTGCAGCTGTTGATCGGTTGTGCTACTTCTGTCTTAATTTATGTCAAGTGATTTGTATAGCGCTTTTTATAATTGATATTGTTTAAAGGCATGCATTAATGATTCGATTGGGATGCCGGAATCAATAGTTTTATCTCAGATAGTGTGTTATAGTGGACGACAAGCGACGGCGCGTCTGTGAAGTTCACGGCGTCATGACAGATATACTAGCATGTTTCATTTCTGTCCTCCATGACCGGTTCCATCACATCTGTGACGTTGACCAATAGGAGCACAGAAGCTCCTTCATACACAGCTCTCAAACATGGCGAAACCAAAGAGAGACGATGGTATTGGTGCAGCTAGGTGGAATAATGCAATTGAAACAATACTCCTGCATTTATGGTGTTACCACGAGATAAATCATGGAGAACGATAGCAGAGCCGCAGCTTAAGCATCCCGGAAAGTACTGGAATTAGTATTAAAGGGATAGTTCACTTTGAAATCAATTTTTGGTATGTTTTAGCTTACCTCAAGGGCATCCAAGATGTAGGTGTCTTTGTTTCCGCAGTAGTTTCAATTTTGATATTTTTAGGTCAAACCGTTGTTGTCTGTCAGTCATATAATGCAGGTCTATGGTCACCACCTCAAAGAACATCACAGAGAAGTCCAAATTAAACATGATTTAATGACTCGTAAATGTAAGTACACATTGATGGCCTAAGACACGAAACGAGTGGTTTGTGTGAGAAAACGAACAGTATTTATATCGTTTTTACCTCTTGTAACCACAGCCACGTCCAAGTGATCTGAGGGCGCGGGCGCTTCGGTCTGTGCAAGCAGCCGGAAATTGCCGGAAGTGATCTCTCACGCGTGTACGTCACTCATTGTTTACACAGAACAGAGATTGTAGGTAAAACGGCGAATTAAAATGGTACTAATTTGCGCTTATCCGGGATGTTTAAACCGTCGTAAAAGAAAACAATTACGTATGCTCGCGCGAGAGATCATTCCCTCAGATCACTTGGACGTGGCTGTGGTTACAAGAGGCTAAAAAGGTCTTAGGCCATCAATGTGTACTTACATTTACGAGTCATTAAATCATGTTTAATTTGGACTTCTCTGTGCATGTTCTTTGAGGTGGTGACCATAGACCTGCATTATATGACTGACAGACAACAACGGTTTGACCTAAAAATATAAAAATTGAAACTACTGCGGAAACAAAGACACCTACATCTTGGATGCCCTTGAGGTAAGCTAAAACATACCAAAAATTCATTTCAAAGTGAACTATCCCTTTAAGTAGGCAAGATGTGAGCGCCATTTTGGGACATTAGCAACTTCACTTTTATACAATGGAAGAGAGTGAAGGTGTTTCGTAAATTTTTTTCACAGTCTATGCCCACAACTCACAGTAATTTTAGGAGTCATAATCTGACGCAGTGACTTCCGAGACAAAAATATTGTGTAGTCTGAACCCGACATAACATCCCCGGTGAGCAAGTCTGAGGCAACCGTGGCAAGGAAAAAACTCCATAAGATGTTTAGGCAGCGCCGGGAAAGAACCTGTGTGGGGAGCCCATCCTACTCTGGCATAGCTGTGAATTCATCTTCTTCATGTGGGTTTCTTGAGAAAAGCGAACACTGAGCTCTCTCTTCACCTCGTTGCATTGTTCATCGCTGGAGGAAGCAGAACTGTGTGTTTGCCACTTGGAGGGGTTTTCCATCATCCAACTGCAGCATGTGTAGTGGTTCGCCATATCTTTCCCACAGACTCTCAGAACTTACAAGGGTTTTTACATTGTTAAATAGTTTCTTTTCAAATTATATTTTAGAGGTCTAAATTAATTTTGGGCAGTATTATGTTTTTCCTACATAATTGGTGACTAAATTGCTTTAGGGTCATAAACTTTCCCTCTGGTGTTGAGAAAATAGGCATAATTCCAATGTGGTTTTTTAGAGAACTTTTTCTCATGGAAATATTTGGCTCCCATAAATCTGGATATTTTGTCTCTGTTTCAGTAATTTGAATGAATGCAGAAAATCTAGTTTAATTAATGCAGTAATCTTGTTTAAAGGACTGTATTCAACACATTTGTAGCGTTTAGTTTTTCCCTGAAATCCACTTCTGTTATATAATGTAAAGTGTTATATAATGTGGTCTCAAACGGGACCAGGGTTGAGAACCACGGTTTAGAGAAATGTATGTAGGCCTGTCACGATAACAAATTTTGCTGGACGATAAATTGTCCAAGAAATGATTGCGATAAACAAGAATATTGTCGTTCTGAGACCATTTTCATCTAAAATAATGATAATGGCATAATAATGCAGGTACACCTTTTCAAAGATCAATAAACTTTTATTTCTAAAGACTATTTAATTCTGAAAATGGAAAACATTTTAAATATCCACAATAAATGAACAAAACAACCACAAACAATAAAAACAATGGACTCTCAGTCTCTGTCAACAAAAGATGCACTTGAATAAATACCAAAAACAATAAATAAAATGGATGTAAACAAAATTGCACTTCAAAAAATATTAAACATTAGGCTCAGACATAATGATACATTCTAGGGCTGTCAATCTAACTCTATAATACTATTCGAATTCCATCCCTTATTTTATTTCATATTTGAATAATATTCGAATATTAAATGCTCAAATTCATCCTATTATTAATATTTACGACATTACACAGGCGTATGGATCGCCAATGCCACTATAGCATGTGGTTGTTGTTACACGTTCTGTCCACTAGAGGCACATCTAATAAACATTTTATTCGTGCTGAATATTGTTGAAGCGCTTCCGATGGTTTTCGGCTCATATCTCCACGAAAACACCAACAACAATTCTGAAACTTCTATCGTTCTTCTCAGTTCGACTGGACGATTCAAACGAGCTCGGTCCTCGCCGAATCCGTTGAGTTTTTTGCGTTTTTCGCTTCACGGGCGCTTTGGAGTGCGCTTTTTATGTCGTTTAACATTTACCATTTTTGACAGTATTGTTATAAAGATACAACGTGGATAACGTCCAAAGTCCTTTTAGTCGTTCCTAAGGAACCGAGAGTTGTCATCCAGTCTCTTTGGTAGAGAGAGAGAGACGAGGAAAACAAACAAGCATGCAAATGGGAATTATCGAGGGCAGAAAAATTATTGAGCTCATTTTTTTTTATCGTGCGATTAATTGATTTGACTATCGCGGTAGGCCTATGTAGGCCTAATATCTGTTATGATTCCCTGACCTCCACATATTGGTATAGGTCACACACTGTGATTTATACAGGAGGGTCGCTGCTGAATGTACTCAATAGATGGTGATAAAGTGGACGGCCATATGGTAATCAGCTCACGGTTGTGACTTAAAACTATACAGCTTAGTTTTATTAAATGATTTTGGTGGACTGGGGACTTAATGAAACTGAGTTTTGAATGTTACAGTTGGAAAATTCAATTTCACTGTATGAAGCATTTAATTTCACGTGCATGTGTATGTATTTCATAGGGATTTTCTGCGGTGAGGTGATGAGTGTTTGTTCTCGGCACCCTCACAGATGGGGTTTGAAACAGTGATGGGTTGCCATGGCTACAGGAGGATGCTGTGAGAGATCTCAGTCACATGGTGAATAAAAGTTTGTGCCTGTGATTGAGGCGTCTGGCTAGAGAGCACTAAAGCCCATTTCCGTGAGGCTGAAGGCGTCGTTCAGGCTAGTTTGTCGGTCTACTGCGACTCAAAAGGGTTTTGATTGATTTGAGCTTTATCTTTTGGATCGGTTTGAGGACATCTGCAAGTATTTACGGATCTCTTTATTTCCTTGTGCCACTGTGTCTCTTGCACATTTGGAGTAGTTTTACTCATGATCCAATTACGATATCATAGTGCATCACAATATTTGTGACAAGGAAATCAGGCCTGGTTATTGTTTCTTTGCAGTCATTTGTTGGTTATTGATGCGTGTATGCTTGTGAAGATGCTGCTGGGTAATATTATGTCCTATCGATTCTGTTCACAGTCCTTTCCTTCACTAATCTGTCTTCATTTCACCTCTTATATCATCACTGAAGCATTAGCAGATCAATGTTTAACATTTATTCGGTTCAAAGTAAGCCTAGGTCACTGGCTATGAAAAAAAAAACATTTTTTCATCTCGTTCTCAGTGCCTGACGACCTCACGCCTGAGGAGCAAAAAGAACTGGAAAACATCCGCCGCAGAAAGCAGGAGCTGCTGGACGACATTCAGGTAATGAAGAACTGCTGTGAATCATTTATTCAACTCTTACTCACTATTCACAGGCACTCACACTTTATATTATAGTACAATATCACGCATGGATTTGACTGACTTATTCATTTAATAAGCTACATTTCAGGGCTCTAGACTACGACCAAATGGTAGCCTTTTGCTGCCTTTTTTCCCACCGGTGCGTCTAAATTTAGTTAGAGGTCGCATTGGTGCCGTCAGCACGCTGGCCAAACGATATTAGCTGCCATTTATGTTGCATATGAGAAACATCAAATGGCTCCCTAAACAAAAGTGAAACAAAACCACGCTTTTTGTTTGAGATGCGCAGCGCTGACAGTTTATGAGCTCGGATCAATATCAGATCATGATTAGATTCACGATCATGCGACACCGTAACTACACATCGTTTAAATTTACCGCAGAATGAATAACTTCACAGCGAGATCTAGCGGGAAGCATTTAAATTCGGCGCAGAATTCTGTTGTAAACTGGATATCAGATCAAACCAGATGTGAAACCAGGAGAGACATTGTGCTGTGAACGAACACGGTGTACAAGGCTTTTCAATCCGCAGATCATCAACATTCACCATGCAGAAATGTAGCAGTGTTGACTGTAACCATGGGATTGTGGCAATGTTTTTTTTTTTTACATCATCTCAGGGTTAGTACAACGTTTTAAGAGTGATATTTAAGCACTTTAAGGGCTTTCAAGTGCTTTACACTTTTTCCAGGACTTCAAAGCTGAAAATATGATCCAATTTTAATATTATTTCTAGTGTGATGATTTATAAAACTAAAAGTTTAAAGATGTAGGAAACTAAAACTTTTACTTACTAAAACTTAAACACTTTTATAAAAAAAAAAGAAAAACATGAAGTCACCTCTATAACCAGTAGATGCCGGCAGATGAGCACCATTTCCACTCTAAGGAAAAAAGTAGGAATTAACAAAGTCTCAAGTCTCTTCAATTTGTGAATTATTTACTCATTTTATCTAATTTTACATTCATTTTATAATCACTGAAGCTGTCGGTTATTTCAGTGTGATACTATAAAAGTGGTACACAATGGTACATTTAATAAGAGTTAATTTGAAGTACTTTACTGTCAAATTTACAATAAACAAACAAGTATTATTAGTAAATGCACTTATTAATGCAATATTTTTTATTGCTTTATGTAGTAGTATAATTTTGTAATTTTTTTTATTAGTTGTTGCTCTATAACAATTTTTAACCTTTATTTAAAAAGTATATTTTAATCTGTGTATTTAATCACTTTGTGTGAAGCACATTGTAGATAAAATATACAGTAACAGAGAAATATTAAAAATAAACATAAATAAACAAAACGATATTAGTTACATTAGTTAAATTATTATTTAATTGTATCCCACAGCTGCTAGATAAGTAAGTAAATGTTTTATTTTTAAATAATTATTATAATATCATTTGTGGTGTCAGAATTTGACTTGTAATTCACTAAGTATGAACACCGTTAGTCCAAAAAGGAAATGACTCAAGCTTTCAGGAACAGGGTGGAAATGTTTAGAAAAGGACTGTCATACATGAGCCAAACTCTGATCACGTTCAGCTCTACTACTATAACAGTCGAATGGATTTGATCCGTCAGTACGTTGACCTCCGCTATACTATACACTTACTTAAAATTCCTCTAGTTTTCCATGGGAATGTATAATTTCCTTGCACACTCCGTTTACATTAACAAATTTAAGAAAACTTTCCTCCCCTTTGCAAACCGAATTTCTACATCTTGAGGTCTTCTGACAAACGTGGCTCTGTTCTTGAGGAGTTTTCCTTTGGGAGGACAAACGTCTGTGGAATGTGGGTTTCCTCTGGATTTGGGAAAACAAAAACAGGCTTTTCTTTGCTAGTGGATTACAAACAGGAAAAATAACTTGAGCTTGACAAACACTTGAGAGTGAGTTTCACCACCGTGCAGCTGAGAATGAATACGAGTTGGGAAACCTCTTCATTGTGTGACCTCAGGACCAGACCGTCACTAAACTCTTGGCTGAAGAGACAGACCAGTGTCCTAAAACCATAAATCTCTCCAAAGACATGGTCAAATAATCCAATTTTAGTGTCTGTAGTGTTTACTTTGTGGCCATTCTCCAGTTGTCCTCCTATAATGTCATGTATCAAACTGAGCAGTGTAGAGCAAACGATCCATCCGCTGGGGTTAGATCTGAGCCGTTAATGTCAGGCCTCGTGAGGCGGGACTGGACACCATACTCTCTCTTGTAGGAGACCTTGGCTCGCTCTTTTCTCATAGCTAAAAAAGAGAGAAATGATCCTACTGCTCATAAAACATTCACTACTAGGATTAAAAGATATAAAACCAGTTTAGATGAAGGATCTCACACTGACTAGCTAAAGAGTTTACTCTCGCTATACCCATTAAAGGATTAGTTCACTTTTAAAAAATCGTTTCCTGATAATTTCCTCCCCCCATGTCATCCAAGATGTCCATGTCTTTCTTTCTTCAGTCGAAAAGAAATTAAGGTTTTTGATGAAAACATTCCAGGATTTTTCTCCATATAATGGACTTCAACAGGACCAAAACGGTTCAAGGTCCAAATGACAGTTTCAGTGCAGCTTCAAAGGGCTTTAAACGACACCAGACGATGAATAAGGGTCTTATCTAGACAAACCATCGGCATTTCACAAATAAATAAAAAAGTTTAAGTTTTATAAGCACAAATGCTCGCCTTGCTCTGTTCTGTGATGTGCGTTCGTGACTCCCGTAATACACAATTACGTTGAAAAGGTCACGCGTCGGCGGAAGTACCGAGTCAGTGTTTACAAATGTGAGGAAGGAGGACCATATACACATATTCAAATGTCTTTGTGTCAGTTTATCGTTTTAAATGCCCATTTCGTGTGCGTATCCTGATTTTAATATTAAAAAGGCTAAAAGAACATTTTCATCAGGACAGAAGCGTGACCTTTTCAACGTAAGTGCGTATTACGTGACGTCACGAACGCGCATCACAGAACAGAGCAAGGCGAGCATTTGTGCTTATAAAACTTTTTATTTATTTGTGAAATGCAGATGGTTTGGCTAGATAAGACCCTTATTCATCGTCTGGTGTCGTTTAAAGCCCTTTGAAGCTGCACTGAAACTGTCATTTGGACCTTGAACCGTTTGGGTCCTGTTGAAGTCCATTATATGGAGAAAAATCCTGGAATGTTTTCATCAAAAACCTTCATTTCTTTTCGACTGAAGAAAGAAAGACATGGACATCTTGGATGACATGGTGGGGGTAAATTATCAGCAAAAGTTTTTTTTAAAGTGAACTAATCCTTTAATAATTGTACTTCCTACATCCACGGTACTCTCGCTGGTGTTGGGCGATATGCTCCATTTTCATATCGTCCTATATCGTCAGCCTGTGAGATCAACAATACACTATATTATCGTGAGGGGGGCGGGGCTTACTTATTTGATTATTAACTTGCTTATTTAATTTGTTTGTTTTATTACTCCGTTTTATATATATGAGAATCTTTTTCTATTTTGCTAGGAAAGGAGGAGCGTTTATTAATAGGCTAAATCAGGTTATTTCCCGGTATAGTGAGGTAAAAAAAGATCCTAATCATTTTTGTATCTGACTAAGAGTATTTCAACATGTCAGAGGGAAATTTACAGACACACATTATCCTCTCATGCTGTTACAGATGCAGCATTTTGACTGTAGGCCTACTTCTGCACAAGATGAGAACATGTTTTAATCATTTCTTGGGTCAAGAAAGAGTCGTAGTTTGCGATATATGTCCTCCTACCAGTGCTCTCTCTCTCTCTCTCTCTCTCTCTGTCTGCACTTCACACATGCGCACTTCAATAAGCCCACAGAGTTAAATGCCGGGAGAAATCAGAGTAACTCTCGCCTTCTCTGAAAAGACAAGCTTATTTTGATTCTTGTTTTATTATGAGCTCTGTCGCGATCTCTTTTTACCAGTTTTTTTTATTTTTTATTACGGGTGATTCCCGGAGGTTCGAGATTAAGCCGCTCCAGGTTAACCACTAACCACTTACACGCGTAAAAGTAGCCGGATCAAATTTTCTCTAATTTCTCTATTTGAGTTTTACTTGCTGCTGAAAATGTCAGTTTTAGGACACAGTGTTTCTTGTTTGGGTTATAGAGTGCAGATCGGGCCGAATTTTTCTGTCCGAGCCCGGCCCGCGTCCGACAGAGCAGTAACCGAGCCCGACCCGAGCCCGACAGGCATAAAGATATTTATGTCCCAGCCCGACCCAGCCCGACAGTTAAAATCCCATTTTTTTCTCATACTAATGACACATGTACGTTTGTTTGTGTGGAAAGCCCGCTTTTTATTAAGCAAATGTAGGAAGGCATTCGGAAATGTCAACAGGACAAGCACATCAGCGCGTACGCAGAAACAAGCGCACTTAACACAGGCGCGCATGCACGTGTTTCGTTGTCACGGCTACATAAACAAATTTCCGCACACAGGAAGACAGATGTTATGGTAATATTTTACAGGTATTTTAATCACAAAAACGAACGTTTGCATCAAGTGAAAGCATCAGGCACATTTGCTACCTACATAAGCTGTTTTAAATAAAAAATGTTCAATGCCTTATCGCGCTGATGTGACCGAGCCCGACCCGAACCCGAACATAATTTCTAAATATCTGTCCGAACCCGGCCCGGCCCGTCGGGTACCGGTGGGTCCCGTCGGGCTCGGGTCGGGTATCCATCCTCTATTGGGTTAGTGTTTCACTCACAACACAACTCTAGACACGTGTGTGCGTCTTGTTGTTGTTTCATTTCTCATCTGTGTTGACCACTATGGTGTGGCGTTATCACCTCTGGAGTCGTGTTTGATTTGAACATGTCCTCATATCCTCTCACCACAGCGCCTGAAGGATGAGATCGCTGAAGTGAACAGTGAGATCGAGAACCTGGGCTCCACCGAGGACAGGTGAGTGGACGTCCCCTCACACACTACTCATACACACTTCATTTCCATTGATGTGTCACTTTGTGAGTCATGCGTGAGGTCAAATCTGCCTAGCATCTTAGCGTCTAGCTACACCATCTTCTTGAATGTCAACCCATCCTATTTTATTGGAATCTGTTAAACTATTCAAGTAAATGCAAGTCACAGTGGGGACGTTCCAGAGAACTTGCTGAGGAAACACTGTGTTTTTTTAGTAAGTGTTGTGCAAATGAGAACCAAATTGTGATTCCCAATCCCATGTGGTTTCCACAAGACCTCTTTGTTCAAGGCAGTAGCTGCTTAATATTTGGGTCCATCAGCCAGAGATTATGAAGTATACGAAATAAACCTTATGACATCTTTTGTTAAAGGTTAAAAAAATAATAAACATCAGGAGTTCTGTTTAAAATCTACTGATCATTTTCCCCGCAGGAAAAACATGCAAAGGAACAAACAAGTGGCAATGGGCCGTAAGAAATTCAACATGGACCCCAAAAAGGTGATTAATCAGTCTATTAAAGCATATTATTCACTGAATGAATTATGTGTCTTAGACGCTAAACACCTTGAACATGTGTGTTTGCAGGGGATCCAGTTCCTCATTGAAAACGACCTTCTGAAGAACACCAGTGAAGACATCGCACGGTTCCTCTACAAGGGTGAAGGTCTCAACAAGACTGCGATAGGAGACTACCTAGGAGAGAGGTGTGTGTGGTTATTAATGCACATCCGCTGGGCCAATAAAGGCCCGGTCTAAACACGTGGGGATTTGGTGGCGCCACTTGCGCTGATGGGATCGCAGGCCTTTAAAATACAACAATGAACGGACAGAAATCAGTAGTAACAGTGATTGTTGTATCGCAGGACTAAGTGCAATATTTCATCATTTGTTAACTTCATGCAAATTTGTTCAGGTTTTAGGGATATCTAAGTGCTTTGTAACTTTTGGTTCTTTAAGGCATGGTCACATTAGTGAAATTTCAGTGAAAATCGCAGGCAAAAAGGTCTATCATCCACTGTCAATAGAGTAGTGATGCACAAAGCACTTCTTACACTAAAGTCACTTTCAAACCAAGCACCTTTCTGTTGGTCAACGCGACGAGTTTGCATGAAAAACACGAACAGGATGTGAAATTTGTGTGGAGAAATGCCATTATGGGAAAATCCAAATTGCAAAGATCACTATTGAAATGACTGGATTTTCATCAGAAGTTTCAACTCAGAAGTTCTGAAGTGTGTATGTCAGTCCATTGCTTTGGCGTTGTATATTTGCATTGCTATCTAATTACTATCTAATTAAAATCCGAATCAACAAACTATTATAAATTGCCCATTATGTTGGAATCACCAAATATGCATATCATGTAAAAATTCGACTTCTGATGATGGAAACCGATATTAGGTGGATTTAAAGGTGTAGAAGGGATCTAATGCTATCAACTGGCCCTTTTCTGGGTAATTCCTGGAAACCAGTGTCATCTTCCCACTGTAATTTGCTGAGAGACAGGGTAATGTGGATTGTTCTGTAAATCCCATCTGTCTTTGTCTTTGATTACCCTTTTATCCGGACTCTATGCTCATTAGACTCTTCATATTTAAGGAAAGCTGACTCGAACAAGACTGAAATTCAGGCATGTTATGCTAGTGGGCAACACCTAGTGACTAGCGTCTGCACAAGAAGTCTTTCTCTCTCTCTCTCTCTCTCTCTCTCTCTCTCTCTCACTCTCTCACTTTCTCTCACTCTCTCTCTCTCTCTCTCTCTCTCTCTCTCTCTCTCTCTCTCTCCTCCTGGGTTTCGTTGCCTCCGCCTCCTTGTTTTCTGTTCTTCTTCGGCCTGGGTGTGTCTGCTGATACGTTCAGGAAACAGAGCAGAGCTTTCTATGACAGCCGATCAGATCCTCTGTTAGGGAGGGGGTCTGCAGTGTTTTGTCCCATGAGTGGACTGTCACCAGATCTCCAGGAAAGGGTGTAGAGAGGACGAGATCGCCCTCATTCGTCATTCCCCATGAGGGATATCACATCCTGGTTTCGTGTCATGTCATGGTTTCGAAAAATGATGGAGGGCTGAATGATCTCAGATCCTCTTTGCCTTGAGTAAAATCTTAAGCTGCGTCCCAAATGACTCACTTATGGACTATGTACTCATCTGTGTAGTAGTGTATGCATTTTATAAGGTTATTTTGTCACTGAACATCGGAGTCTGATGCCCGTCCCCGTCCGCTACGTACTTAAAGTTGTGACGGTCGAGTGCATGTGACGGTCGAGTCAAGTGTCCAACATTCCCCACATTCCACACGGTTTCCCCGGTAATTTAGTGCATCTTCCGGATATTAAAAGTGCACCTATTCTTTTTGGGATTTTCTGTGAACACACCACTCACACTATTTATACTGAAAAACATCATAGAATCGTTCATAAGTATATGCGAATTGGGATGAGATCACAAAAGTGACGAATGTGCTTATCCGTATTGCGTGTAAAAGGGAAGTAATTATTCGAAATGTCTCCTATTGTGTTCCATGGAAGGGAGAAAGCCATACAGTGACATCAGTGTGGTTAAAGAAGTGACAGAATATGTATTTGTTGGTGAATTATTCCTTAAAGGGACAGTTCAGTAAAAAAAATAATTAATGGTCATCAATTACTCACCCTCATGTCGTTCCAAACTAACTTTTTTTGTTCATCTTCAAAACCCAAATGAAGATATTTTTAATGAAATATGAGAGCTTTCTGTTAATTCTACCAAAACTTTCAAATTTCAAAATGTTCATGAAGACATTAAAAAAGTAATATATAGGAATCGAGTGGTTTAATGCAAAACTGTTAAAGAGACATGATCTATATTTATGATGAACAGATTAAATTTAGGCTTTTATTCACATAAACATTCGTCAACACACACACACACATAGAGCACATCACTATATGGTAAATAAATGATGAACTAGAGTCTAATGGGTTTGGAACGACTTTTGAGTATTTGATGGCAGCATTTTTTTTGTGAACTTTAAACTTCTGTTACTCCAATAAAGGCCCATTCATAGCATTAGCGATAAAGATAAAGTTCAAAAGATCATCTACACCGATGACAATAATGGGACAAAGAAACTATATCATTGGTTTCACTTTTTCGATAGATCCCCCCCCCCCCAGCTGATGAACAATATAACATTTTGACAGCCAATCAGAATCCATCCTGCTTTAAAGAGCTCAAACATTTAAAGCGACAGTCGACAAAACTGCAGCTTGCTCTTATAATAGACAGAACGTTATCATCTGTTTCTGTGAATATCATTATAATTATCGCTGTAGTTATCTTTATAGTTATCATTCTTGGTGTGTACTGGCATTAAGGATGAAAGTGTCTGCTGCACAATATTACACTTGCTCTAATTTCCACATTGTTCAACAGGGATGAATTGAATCTGCAGGTCCTTCATGCTTTTGTGGAGCTGCATGAGTTCACGGATTTGAACCTGGTTCAGGCGCTCAGGTAAAAGTTGTAGTTGTGAATAACTGTAAATAATATGTATACACTGTGCATGCTTGACATTTACGAAAGGTTTAATACATTTGCCACAGTGTTTAGTATTCAACCAACACAAGCCTCATTGGGTACAATATCCTTCAATCCAGTGTGTTCAACTTGACCTTTCATTTCCAGTGTAATGTGTGCTATCGGCTGTGATTTTGAAATATGACCTAAAGTCATTGATGTTCGTCTCCACACACACAGGCAGTTCCTCTGGAGTTTCAGGCTTCCCGGCGAGGCGCAGAAGATTGACCGAATGATGGAGTCGTTTGCCCAGCGCTACTGCCAATGCAACCCGGGAGTCTTCCAGTCCACAGGTGGGTCTACTTCTTTACATTGTAGTGTTCGTGTTTAAAGGTGCGGTGTGTAACTTTCTCACTCTACTAAAGCATAAAAATACCATAATATATTTGCATATATTGAGGAAACATGCTAATCTCACATACTCGTTTCTCTGAAAACACTTCTACAGTCAGTTATTTTACTGTGAAATGTGCGTTTCCAGGCTGAAATGTTTGTTTTTGTTTCGTTCTTTGCCAGTTTTGTCCATTGCGCTCGTTCCTGTTGTGTGTGTGCTCAAACCGGCGACCCGAGGGAGAAACGACATCTGATATTTTATATTCGACTGCAGTACCCATTTCCACCACTAGTTGTCATTCTTACATACTGCACCTTTAAACCTGCATTAACAACATTTCCAATAAACATGAGCAGTGTTTCACCAAAACTGCTTTCTCTAGTAATACTCACAAAATTTGAGAGCTGGAAATATGGAATTAGACACACTCAAACAATGCATTTATCTTCAAATAAATTACCAGTACCCGCTATTTACAACACATGTGAATATAGTTAAATGAGCATTTCATGGCAAATGGCATCAACTTTTATTGTGTAATGCTAGCAGTATGTAAAAATACTCCCTTTAAGTTCTCTCTTTGGCCTATTTGCTGTAGATGTATTAGACTGTCTTCCTTCCAGAACGTTCTGGTCATGATCACCCTCCGTAACTCCTCATTAGCATTCATTGGAGTTATGAGCATGACATTGTTAAATAGCCAGTGTGCCTCTGAAAATGATAGTGTTTGAGAATGCTTAATCAGAATCAATGTCAATGTGGTTGTAACGAACTGCTTGTTTTTTTTGGTTTTTTTTGCAGACACATGCTACATTTTGTCCTTCGCCATCATCATGTTGAACACCAGCCTTCACAACCCCAACGTGAAGGACAAGCCGCCGGTGGAGCGCTTCATCTCCATGAACAGAGGCATCAATGAGGGCGGAGACCTGCCGGAGGACCTGCTCAGGGTTGGTCTCCGCTCACCTCTACTTACGTCTAGATGCGTTTATAATCTTGTGTTTGTATTAGTGTTGTAGCGCTGTATGTTATTGCCCCTTATCCTGATTCACTTTCAACAGCGCTTCTTAGAAATCCCTCACTGCACGCTTTGCAGACCGTACAATGCAAAATGCTTTTTTTTCCGTGTGCTTCATCAATAGATGCTTTTTCTAAATGGTGACTTCCAGAAACAAACCTTTGAATAAATGAAATCTTACCGCTTTTCTAATTTGCGCTGTGGTGTGATCTCGTGGTTGTTCTGTACCGTGCAAAATATTGTATCGTATTGAACCGTTTCGGTACGAGGCTTCCGGTTCGGTACGCATACAAACCGAACGATTCCTTGGAGCATTTTTCCTGCCGACAAAATCTGCGCTGGCGCGACCACCACAACGTTACGCAACATCAAATGGCAAACGTAATGAAAGCGGAAACAAACTGCGCTACTCATTATATTGTGCTTTACGGACCGTTTATCAGTTCGGACCAGCAACATCTGTGCCAATCTTCATCAAGAGACACTGTTACTACACAGCGCTATAAGAGATCCAGTAAAGAAAGCATTTGAATTCGCCACTGAAGTAATAACATCACTGCGAGATCTAGTGAGAAGCGTTCACATTTCTCCGTTATTAACCGTAGATCTCTATTAGATCAAACAGCGCTGACGTGGAAACCAGGAGAAACATTGTGGCGTGAATGAACTAGTAATAGGCTTTACGTCCACAGATCAGCAACATTCACCATGGATTTAATACAGTAACACTCACTGTAACCAGTTTGGCTGGAATAGTGAAATGCTTTCAAGTACTTCACACATCTTTTTCCAGCACTTCAAAACTCAAATATTATCTAAATATTATATATTTAAATGTTATTTTTAATGTGATGACCAAAACATTTATTTATTCATCCTTCAAAAATTACCCCCATTTATAAACCTGAAAGTTTTGAGATGTAGGAAAACTCACACTTATTTTAAAAATAAATTTTTTTTGGTATGTTAATAAAATAAAGTAAGAACGAATAAGAAGGGAAATGCCAAATCAGTACCCAGGCCACAGTGATTTCACTTTTCCCGGCTACTCCCAGTCTAAGACCGCCTTATAATTTAGCACTGTTAGATTATTAATAATAAAACTGATGGTACTCTGGGTGAGAAAGGTCATCCTCTGTGTTCAGTCTTTTAAACTACTCAACACGCGTGCAGTGTAAATGGAGCCGTTACATCAATGAAATGATAGTTCAGTTAGTCCACGGCCACAGTATTGGTGCCGCCCACGGCGCAAGACAACAAATGGACAAATATGATTCAAATGTTTGTTTCTGAAGTCACAATTTGGAAAAAATCAAATAAGAAAAAAGGGAGAAAAAGGCACATATCCATTGAAAATGTAACCAAGAAACATCTGGTTTAAATTTTTCATTTTTGCGTTTGCATTGTATGGTCTGAAAACCTGTGTGGCGTTACACGGACCCTGCACCTTTAAGAAATTTATTCTGAGATTTACACCGTAAAAGTCTGATACTCAAAGGGATTATTGGTCTGCATTTTCTAATTCGTCTTTCTCTCATCTTTCTTCGTTCGCCCATCAGGTATAATCGAGGACGTAAATTTACATAAATTACATCTCATGATTAAATTACTAAAATGCAGAGTAATAAATGACAAGAATGAGAAAACTTGTTTTGAATAGAGCTTTAATTACTTTGTTTACAGGAATAGTCCAATAGCAATGTGTAGATTGTGTGATTTGATGAATGTTAACGTGACATTTGAAATTATAAAAATGTAATCACTGAATATCTATAGTAGGCAGAAAATGGGAAACAGTGAGTAGCCCACTTTCTAGACTAGATGATCTCTTGGCATGGACTATATAGTGTCATCTGTCTCATAGTGTCATATTTGAGGCCGTTCTGTAGGTTGAGTGTGTGTGTGTGTGTGTGTTCGTTCATCTTTTGAGCTTCACAGTCTTTTGCTTTGACTCCTACAGAACCTATATGACAGCATCAAGAACGAGCCCTTTAAAATCCCAGAGGATGACGGCAATGACCTGACACACACGTTCTTCAACCCGGACCGAGAGGGCTGGCTGCTCAAGCTGGGTGAGTGGGACCACACCATAAAGGCTTCCTCACGTCACTGATGTGATGCAGATACACACCTACACACACACTCGCTTCTGTCAGCTCGTCTGATGATCCTCACACACACTGTACAGCCCTTTAGGAACCAACATCTCAAGCTGTCGCAGTCATGAGGAGTACGAGAAACTGAGAGATGGACACTATAAATAAAGCATTATAAGTCTATTCGTAAGCTTGTTCGTAATACTTTGTCATTGTCATGAACATAATACTTAATATTCATGGTTACACCGCTAATGAGTATAATACATTATAACGTCTTGAATTATGATGAGTTTCACTGTAAAATGCGATAAACGCACATCTTTCTGTGTTTATGTGCCAAGTTGGTACGTCGTATATATTACAGTTATATATTACAGTGAATTATTCTAATTTGTTCATGTAACAATTTATTGAAGATTAGCATCTTCTGCACTGATTGTTATCACGAGTAAAGCCTTATTGCTGTACTAACTTTCATTAAAATTGTTCATAAAAAATAAGTTGTCATATGAATGCAATATAGACTTTATTTTTAAATCCAAAGCCCCACAACAATACCTCCCAGTTGTTTGGGATTTACTGAATAAGGATCTGAATTAAGAATCGTAACTAAGTAGATTCTTTATTGATGTACGACATGCTTATTATTATTATTATTATTGTTATTATTATTATTATAGACCAGGCCTGAAAGGCTCTGGAACATGAACGGAGAGGAACATGATTGTGAATTGAATGTCTGCTGATTCTAGTGTACACTTGTTCTCTGATTCCCTGTTTGTTTTGGAGCGTTCCTCTGTAACTCACAGTACTTTCTTTGATCAGAGAGGCAGCGTGTGGGGAGTATGATTTCCTATTTAATTTAATTATTTTGTTTCCTTTTCTTCCTCCATTTGTTTGTTTGTTCCCATGATTTTGGCTGTTGTCTTTCCCTCAGGAGGTATGTACACCTGTTCTTCCCACACAATCGCTCATCTCTCCGCTCTCAGGTGCTTTGGTGATCAAGCCTTGCTTCTGTCCCCTGTTTCTGTTGTTAGCCACTGTAGGGCCATTACTTCCCATGGGGTTCGTCTTTCCATGAGTTTACTCTAGTTTTACATGTTCCTTCATTTGTTTGTCTGACGGCTCGTGTTATCCATCCAATCAGCGGCTCGTCCACGTGCCGCCCTGTCTCTGTATGGTGGCGGGTGCTTGGGGTTTGATTTTGTGCCCAGTGTATTGAACAGCACCTCTCTCTGTTTGCTGTGGTCTCTCTCTCTCTCTCTCTCTCTCTCTCTCTCTCTCTCTCTCTCTCTCTCTCTCTCTCTCTCTCTCTCTCTCTCTCTCTCTCTCTCTCTCTGTGTCATTTCCACTTTGGGAGCTGCAGTATTTTCTGCTTCCTCAGTCTGAACGGATCCCAACAAACACCAATGAAAACGGCAACAGAAGAAAACGAAACGCATAAGATTAAAGGAGAGTTCACCTCAGAAATGACAAACTCGTATGACTTTCTCCTTGTGGAACACATTGTTATAAATGAAATGACCAGAATCTGTCCTTATTCAGATTCATTGGAAGTAGGCGTGGGCGATATTTGAATAGATTGTGCATTTTATCTGCATTCATTTTTAAGCCTTGCATAGTTTAAACAATCGAGAGATTTTAAACCAAAAGCGTTCTCAAAATGCCCGTCTTGGAGAGTGTCCTTGTAAACGCAGTCGGTTATTTCGTCTTGAATAAACATATATACTGTGTCAATTCATTAGATCTGTGCATTCGGTCTTAAAGTGACAGCAGCCTAATAAACCTGCTGTCTTTGTTCATCAAAAAATAATGTTAATTAAACAAAAATACCACTGAAAATCACCCACTGTTCTTGACTGAAGGACTTGTAGCTTTAATGCATACACAAAAGACTATTACATTGCATGTTTTACATTTTTACATTTGATTTATTCATTATCTGTAATATTTCATAGTTTTGATGGACCCGAAAAAATTTAAGCACTATTTATTTAAATTGATATAAATATAAATACTGTTCTTTCTGACTGTTTACTTGTCTTCTACTCACATTAGTGTGACTGGTATTATTTTGTGCGGTGAATTAGTGTTGAAAACGATCTAAAAAAATTATATCACAATCTTATTTCAGGCAAAATAACTTTATCTTGAGATATATATATATATATTCATTACGTTAGAGTTGCTCATATCGCCCACCCCCATTTCTTTGGAAAAGAGCAGCTTGGACTTTCTTTAAAACGTCCTCTTTTGTGTTTTATGGAAGAAGGAACTTATTTTTGGATGATTTAATTTCTCTGTGAACTCTTCCTTTAAAAATGACATTCAGTCGTTTCACTGCTAATGGTTGAAAGACTAGTGAACATTTCCAGCGGTGTTTGATCCGTTCAGACTGAGTCAGAAAACTGCACCTGGACCAAAGACTGCTATTCGCCATGCTCTACGTAAAGTGTAGGTGTGTGTGTGTGTGCGTGTGTGTGTGATGCTGGACTGCAGCGCTGAGGAAAGTGTGTTTGTGTGTAAAACCGAATCTAAAGTGTTTCATTTACATCAGCATTCATATAATAAATTCTGCAGCTTTTTAGTTTAGGATCCAATTCTCACTATTAACTAGTTGCTTATTATCATGCTTATGACTCGGATATTGGCTTTTTATTAGTACTTATAAAGCACATATGAATGCCATGATCATATTCTACATCCCTTAATCTGAACCAATACCTGAACTTAACAACTGCCTTACTAACTTTTAATAAGCAGTAATCAGGAGTTTATTGAGTTAATAGTGAGATTTGCACCCTAATCTAAAGTGTGATGATAATAATATAAACAGCTATGAGTCGTCAGATGTGATTGCGGTGGCTTCCTGTTGTCCCGTGAGAGATGTGACGAAGGCCCGTCCGTCACCCGGGCCTGTGTCCGTGACGGTCCTCACTCGCTCCACACATGAGAGAGGACCAGTAATAACAGCCCGTGGCTCAGCCAATCAGCTTGCTCAGACACTCTGATGCGTGTTGGTGTGTTTGCCGCTCCTGCCAGGACTGGGATACGGTGACCAGGATCAGGAAAGCTTCAGGGTGCTTGTGTGCCGTGCCGGATCACATCTGAAACCGCTTAAAATAACTTTAGGCCTGTCACGATCATCAATTTTGCGCTGATGGTTTTTAAAATATTTTAATTGGAAACATTTATTTAAATAGGCCTATACAAATGTATTTACTGCTGTGAAAATTATATTTTGAAAGTTAGAAAGATTTCTCAAAATATAATATGACTTAATATAATATAATAAATGGTCAAACTTTTAAAATAATTAAGTTTTTTTTTTAAATATTTTTGAAAGAAGTCTCTAATGTTCACCAAGGCTGTATTTATTTGATCAAAAATACAGTCAAATAATAAAATGTTATTAAAATTTCAAATAAGTAATTTCCATTGTAATATATTTTAAAATGTAATTAATTCCTGTAATGGCAACGCTGAGTTTTCAGCAGCCGGTCACATGATCCTTCAGAATCATATTTTGAATGCTTTTGCAAAAATGTAAATTATTTGAATTGCAAAATGTGACTGAAGTTTAAGCTGCACAATTATCTCAAATATCTGCAATCAGACGACTATTCAAAAATAGCATTGTGCTAATTATTTTATAGCCATTATGAATGCAGATTTTATGAGCTCATATTCATTCAGAGACTTCGTATGATATCTGCACAGTACTTTTACTGTATATACACTCCCCCATATATTCTTCTTTTTTCCCCCCACTTTTTATTTTGTTATGATTAATAAATGATTAAAAAAATGCCAATGGACATGTTATGCATGTGGCAATATTGTATGGCTCAAAATTATCGATTTTTCTTTAATGCCAGAAATCATTAGGATGTTAAGTAAAGATCATGTTCCATGAAGATATTTTGTAAAGTTCCTCCCGTAAATATATAAAACATGTGGATGCAGCACAATCGCGAACACAAACGTGCAAATTTAAAGGAGATTTTCTCAACGTGTTGATTTGTTTGCACCCTCAGATTACAGATTTTCACATATATGTATCTCAGCCAAATATTGTCCTAACATAACAAACTAACAAACCATACATCAATGGAAATGGTTTGAAATCTCAATTAAAAATATATATATATTATTGAAAAAACATTCTAGAAAATGGCCCCATGTGACTGGTTTTGTGGTCCAGGGTCTGAAGTGATGCGTTAGTGGATGCCCTGGTCCCTCATGGGTCTGTGGGAGACACAGGGCTCTGCGTCAGTGGCGTGTGCTGGTTGTGCTGGTTGTGCTGGTGTGCGGTCACGGCGGGACTGGTTTGAGCATGGTGTGCTGCTGTGCTTGGGTCCTCCTGGACGTGGAGTGGCTGTAGAAGAGCTCATTGTCTGTTCATCCGTCTGTCTGTGCGTCTGCTCCTCTGCCGCTCTACTCTTCAGCTGCTCGTCTGACGGTGTGTGTGTGGAGCACTGACGCTCTTCTGTTGTTCCTCAGGAGGACGTGTCAAAACATGGAAGAGGCGGTGGTTCATCCTCACTGATAACTGCCTTTACTACTTCGAGTACACTACTGTAAGTGCTGAAAACATGTCATGCTGCAGTAGCTGTGTGTGTGTGTGTGTATAGTCTTCAGAAAAAATCTTTTATATATGTGTGTGTATATATGTGAGTCTATTACGCTCACCAAGACTGCATTTATTTGATTTAAAATAACAATTTTTATTTTGAAATGTAATGTATTCCTGTGATCAGAGCTGTATTTTCAGTCACATGATCCTTCAGAAATCAGTGTAATATGATGATTTGGTGATCAAGAAAGGTTTATTATTACAACATATATCAATGTTGAAAACCGTTATGTAAAAAAAAAAAAAAAATCAGATTTGTTGATGTTTTGATTCTAGAAAGTTCAAAAGAACAGAATTTTATTTGCAATATAATCTTTTGTGAAATTATAAATGTCTTCACTGTCACTTTTGACCAATTTAATACATACTTGCTGAATAAAGGTATTCATTTCTTTAATTTCTTTCCAAAAAAATGTACTTCTTACTGACCCCAAACTTTTGACCGGTAGTGTTTAATCTTACAAAAGCTTTCTATTTCAGATAAATGCTGTTCTTTTGAACTTTTTATTCATCTTCTATTCGTTCAAATTTACTTTGTGTATTATGTTTATTGTGTATTATGTGAAATTTCTTGATCATCAAATCATCATATTAGACTGATTTCTGAAGGATCATGTGACACTGAAGACTGGAGTAATCATCATTGATGCTGAAAATTAAGGAATAAATTACATTCTAAAATATATTCAAAGAGAAAAGTTATTTTAAATTGTAATAATATTTAACAATATTATTTTAGGTTTTATTTTTAATCGCATAAATGCAGCCATTTCTTTTAAAATCATTAAAAATCGTAACGATCCCAAACGGCTGTGTATGAGTGTGTATGTGTGTACTGTATATATATATATATATATTAGAGCTGCACGATTAATCGTTGAAAGATTGCGATCTCGATTCAAACTCAAACACCCACGTGATCTTATTCCTGAACGATTCTCCTGTCTTTTATGTTCCTGTCTATTAAACACATTGAACATTGAGATCTGTGTTCCCGCTGATCCAGAGACAGCAGTCATCATGTACAGTATCATTACTTCTGTCACAAATATGAATATTATCGCAGAAGTACTGGAATAAAAGTTTATTGTTCGGTTCTAAACCCTGATGTCTATGGTTGTGATCAAAATAGATTAAATCACCTTTTGAAAGTAACATGACGCATTGAATAACGATTATAATGTTAGACATTGTGTTGGTGGTGACAAGTGATTGTTGGAAATCATGTATTTGTCATTGAATTTGTCAAGATTTGTTTTAAAACTACGATTCATCTACGTTTTTATGAGTGAGTCATTGAATAATCTTCAAATCAATTCATCATTTTTAAATTGATTGCAGCAATTAATTAATTACCCTCTGGGGTCCTTCGGCCCAAATGGACCCAAAGCATTTAAATAATTTTTTTTTTTAAATCATAGCTTCATTGGAATGGTCTGAAATTTGGTGACTTTGTTGTTACTTGGTATATGAACACCCAAAAAAAATTTGGGACAGGATTTAAATAGTCTTAGTGGTTGTAAAAAAAAAATAGTCACACTCAGGACCTTCGGGTCCAAATGGTCCCCCATAGGAAATGAATGGGAAATTGGCAAAAATGTGAAAATACAGAGTTTTTTTGTGCGTACAATCTACAAATCAGCCACGATCCAGAAAAAAAGCACACAACAGTGAAGAGGTGAATCTATAAAACATCAAGAGTGCAAAACAGACACATCCACACACACACACACTTTTATACACGTAAACACTAATAAATTCAGATTACATATGTGTTTTGCATTTTTAAAATGCTCAGTTTGTCCACCAGATGGCATCCATCTCATTTCAAAAATTGCTTTCATGAGGCCTAGGCTTGACTCTAAAATGAAATACAGCTTTAAAAAAATAATAATAAATAAATAAAAATAATAATAATTTTCTATTATATTCAATGGGGATAAAATGGGTCATAATTATTGCATAAATATTCATTATAAATCATAAAATTATCTCAAAACACCAAAAAAGAAAAGAAAAAATATTATAAAAAACAAGTAAAAAAAAAAAAAGATGATTTTTTTAAATATATATTAATCCCACCCTTCCGGACCATTTGGACCCGAATGTCCTGAGTGTGACTCTGAAATGAAGGACCCCAGAGATCGTGGTCTCTGTTTGAAACAAACATAAATAAATAAATCATGATTCTCAATTTATCCAGAGTCGTGCAGGTCTAATATGAACTAATATTAATATTTGTGTCTTTTTTTTTTATTTATTTTTTTAAAGAAATTATGATAAACATAAACTAATGTGTCTCTTTTCCTGTAGGATAAAGAACCAAGAGGCATCATCCCATTGGAAAACCTCAGCATTCGTGAAGTGGAGGACAAGAAACCGGTAAAACGTCTTTTTGATGATGATGATTTTTGGTTTTTCCAACATAGATGCATACATAATACAAACACATAACATATTAAGAACATGGACATATAAAATAAACACACAACAAGAAAAAAAAAAAACATTTGTTGTTTAAACAACATTTCCTCAGTTTAAACTCGGAACCTTTTCCTGATTATCCGGACACTATCAGAGGAATGTGCAGAATCGCTATGATTTCGCAATGTTTGCATGATGATCTTTTACCGTCAGAGAATTCAACTCTTGGCCTGAATCCCAATAACATATGCAAACTACAGTGTGCTAGGAGTAGTGCGCCCTAAATCTCATTATATTGGGAACAGGGTCCCACAGGTGTCCGGACACAGAGACACATTATAAAAACTAATGAATTTAGCTCGATTCTAACACTCCTCTACACGTGACTGGACTGTGTGTCTCCTCCTAGTGGTCAGATATGTGATGGTCCGTGTGTGTGTGTGTGTGTGTGTGCAGAACTGCTTCGAGCTCTTCATCCCGGATAATAAGGACCAGGTGATCAAGGCGTGTAAGACGGAGGCTGACGGGCGCGTGGTGGAGGGGAACCACACCTTCTACCGCATCTCTGCTCCCACCGTCGAGGAGAAGGACGAGTGGATGAACAGCATCAAGTGAGTGTTGCTCGTCACACACATTACACGTGTGGAGTAAAGATCACACACACATTACACGTGTGGAGTAAAGGAACATTCATGGTCATTTATACACACTGAGGGGCAAGTTTGTAGTGTATAGTAAATATCCCTGTTTTATGACACTGGAGTTTCTCTCTTGTCTCTGATTGGTCAGTTGCGGAGGCGAATCTTTTTCTTGTCACAAAACTGTATAATTGGACCGTTGTACCATTCCAGCGGTTTCCTATATAGTTGTGCTAGTTTATCATTTCACTCCACTCTCTTTTTCTGATATAATAGTTCAATATTTAATATCCAAAAGTTATTTTGTAACTACGACCATCTGACGGTACATTATTCCTTATTTGAACTAGACATTATGCCTTATTTCAAGACGCATTTATTTCTATAGCGCTTTATAAAATACAGTTTAGTTTAGTTTGGATCTGTTAGTGAAGTAGCATTATTGGATATTAAGTGTCTTTTAAACTCCAAGCAAGCTTTAGCTTTAAAGTTGTTGTTGTTATGCTATTTTCAAGGTTTCTAATTTCGTTTTGGAGGTCTCCTAGAAGAGGTTTACATGCTCTGATTGGTCAGATGACCCAGTCTGTTGTGATTGGTCTACTCTGCTCTGATTGGTCAGATGGTCCAGTCTGTTGTGATTGGTCTACTCTGCTCTGATTGGTCAGATGGTCCAGTCTGTTGTGATTGGTCTGCTCTGCTCTAATTGGTCAGATGGCCCAGTCTGTTGTGATTGGTCTACTCTGCTCTGATTGGTCAGATGGCCCAGTCTGTTGTGATTGGTCTACTCTGCTCTGATTGGTCAGATGACCCAGTCTGTTGTGATTGGTCTACTCTGCTCTGATTGGTCAGATGACCCAGTCTGTTGTGATTGGTCTACTCTGCTCTGATTGGTCATATGGCCCAGTCTGTTGTGATTGATCTACTCTGCTCTGATTGGTCAGATGGTCCAGTCTGTTGTGATTGGTCTACTCTGCTCTGATTGGTCAGATGGCCCAGTCTGTTGTGATTGGTCTACTCTGCTCTGATTGGTCAGATGACTCAGTCTGTTGTGATTGGTCTACTCTGCTCTGATTGGTCAGATGACTCAGTCTGTTGTGATTGGTCTACTCTGCTCTGATTGGTCAGATGGCCCAGTCTGTTGTGATTGGTCAGATGGTCCAGTCTGTTGTGATTGGTCTACTCTGCTCTGATTGGTCAGATGACTCAGTCTGTTGTGATTGGTCTACTCTGCTCTGATTGGTCAGATGGTCCAGTCTTTGCAGGCCTTTTACATTCACAAACAGCTATATCACGCACTGCATGAATGGTAACATCTGGGGAAAAAAAGCATAATGGAGCAGTTTTTCATAATATTCTTCCTCTTCATCTCCAGAGCGGCCATCAGCAGAGATCCTTTCTACGAGATGCTGGCAGCGAGGAAGAAGAAGGTGTCGTCTGTGAAGAGGCACTAGAGCTCAGGTGTTACAGATTCAGGACTGGAGACAGTTGAGCTGTGAAGACTCCAACACAACCCCAACTTCACCAAGACCAGCGAGGTCCAACCTTGCGCCACTCGTTCTTTAAATGTCTTCTTGCTCAGCTCAAGCGTGTGTGTGTGTGTGTGTGCGCGTGTTTGTTAGAAGGACGTCAGTGGGATTTTTAACTCGCTAATGCTTCCTTGAAACCCCCAAAGAGAACTTTTTCCTCACGCTTTACCAAAATACGCTCTCTCTCTCTCTCTCTCTCTCTCTCTCTCTCTCTCTCTCTCTCGCATTATCTGAAATCAGCAGGTCTGACAGAATGTGGAAAACCAAGCGAAAGCTCCTACGTGCGTCAGAAAAAGGAAGATTTCCTTTGTGCTATGAAATGTACAGGCAATAAGTGTATTTTTACATTTTGTATCGTGCACAAAAAAAGCGGCTTAGTCCTCAGAGGTTTATTTGTGTATTTAATTGTAAAAAATGTTCAAAAGAAGCGTCTATTATTTGCGACAGAAAAGGACACGTCTGGCCCCTGACGGTAAGCGGCTCCATGGGCATTTGTTTGTTTTCTTGGCAGACGCCAGCGTTTCCCGAGATGCCACATGCGTGTGTGTGTGTGTATGTATGTATAGTGTGTTGTGTGAAGCAGCTGCAGTATATTGGCAGCGTTCACAGACAGCGAATGAATGGGATTCTGGGATATCGTCATTACGAGGATGTCATGCATTGGTACTACCTCTCAGACAGACGGGACGGTAATTAACAAGATGGTAATGTTTTTATTTTCCATGAGGTCTTTAACCCAGACCTCCCAATAAAACGCTTCTCATAAACCGAGTAAATGTGCCTAACGACAGTCAGTGAAGTCCTCGGATGCTCAGTGCCTGCTCGCGTTCCTCCAGCCTCCCTTCCTTCTTTATCAATCTAGCAGTCATTCGATCCAAGCAGTATTGGTTTAATTTATCAAAGATGTACATACTTTAGTGTATAGAGAATATTGGTTTCCATTTTATAAATGTGTGTACTGTGTGTAGCAGTATTGTACTAGTTGAGTGCCATTTTCTTTTTCTTTTTTGTTGATTTTCTGGAGGTCGTTGCCATTGTAGTGGTTGCCAGATCATGCTGAAATAAAGATATTATAGCAGATGTGGTTGTGTTTTGCTTTCTGTCTTCGTCTGATTCTGTCACACACACTCTGCGATCAGCTGTTTTTCTCTCCTCAAAAGATTGCAGTTGCTCACTAAAAATATGAACACAATTCATACGCAGTATATGATACATACACTCAAAAAAATAACTCTTTGAATGAACATAAAAATTATTTCCACATGATTAACTTGCTTTATTTCAGCATTATGCAATTCTGTTATTCCAATTTAATGTACTTACGTTGGGTCAACTTAATTCATTAAAGCTGCCGTCGGCAACTCTGGCAGATTGAGTGGATTTAGGAAAATTTTGAATGTTTACAACTCTCATGCCCCTCCCCACTATCAACGAATACCCTCCCACCGAGTTCGTGCTCGTTATTGCGCCATCACTCTTCGCTACTGCGCGAACTTCAGGCGTGTGCATGTGATTGACGTGTGCGTGCACGACTTGTGATTGACAGTCATATCTCACACCCCCCTCGCTGATTGGACACAATGAACCGGGAGCGGTGGATTTTTGAAAAACAAATAACACGCTCCAGGTGGAGTTAGAAGCTAGGGTTTTTTCTAAAACCACTTTATTTATGTTGTTCTGTCGGAATAAAGTGTCGAATTCGCTGAATATGATAAAAAAAAGTTGCCGACGGCAGCTTTAAGGTTGATTCAACTTATTTACTATGGTTGGGCACAGCCTAATTTAATAGTGTCAGTGAATTTAAAAAGGCTCCCTGATATGATTCAGGTATTCAAATTCATATATTCATTCATCCAATTAAATATAATTTATTTTAGAGTTACAGTAATAAATTTCTAGACTATAGCCAACTATTAACTAACAATAGCACTTTATTGCATCTTTATTTATAAAGATTCATCAGCCAAAGCATTTGATGTCAATATTTCTGAATCAGTGTTCAGCCTAACCAAATGCTCCACTCTTCTCCACAATGGTAACCCACTGTAATTTAAATGGATCAATAATTGCAATGTAATTGAACATTAAACACAATTGCACACTATCAAGTCCCCTTTTCTCATTTTCTCAAAAACACAAAATAACACTTAATTTCAACAATTATTCTCTCTTAATTCAGCCATATGCAAAGCATGCTGGGAACTAACAAGCACCATCCAGTTTCAGTTAATGCAACACATCATTCATGTAATCCAACACAAACGGATTAAGTAAACTTAAATTTTACATATATTTAAGCAGATTGAACACAATCAAATTAAGTTTGGACAAAATTGTGTTGCTTAAGCTCATTTTAATTAAGCAATTTGAACAAGCAGCAAAAATCATTTTTTTGCGTGTACCAGCAGGGGGCGGCATCATGACATCTGTGCTACTGGTAGATCTAGGGCATTCACTGAGCTTCGGTTACACTTTATTTGGTTACACAGTGTCCTTGTTTCATGTACTTACCATAGTAAATTATGCATAATTACATGCAACTAACCCTCAACCAAATCCTACCCTAACCCTATAGTAAGAACATGTAGTTGATTTATTATTACTCCGTACTTAAATATAGAATTAGACTGTAACAATGACATCTTAAAATAAAGTGTAACCCTTTGTCCTTGTTATAATAGTAACATTTATTACAATTATACAAGTATTGAGTAATGCTACTTAGCCATAAACCAAACCCCATTCCTAACCTTATAGTAAGTACATGTTGTGTAACATTATGAATGATTTACTGTTATGGGGGAAAATGTAGTTTGGGAAGAGCTATACATTTCCTTGTATCCTCTTACTGTACTTCCTGGGCACACCAGTCTCAAAACAGCTGACTCAATTTACAGAAAACTGTGTCATTAAAGACTTTTATGGACTTCTTCTTATCAATACTCCCAATGGTCAGTCAGCCAGCTGAGATATTTCCTCATGACACACTCTTATTGTAAACACACACACGCTCTGTTAGCTCTCCTGATAACACACTCGAGGAACAGAGGGGCGTTTGATGTGCTTTGTTGAAATCTGACATTTTCCAGAAACGAGAGCGATAGGAGAGAGAGCACAGCACAGCATGGCAATGAAGTGAAACCAGAAGGAATGTGTTTTGTTTTGGTAATTTTACGCCTAGTTTTGGGAACACGTGAGAACAGTGTGTCTTCAGCTAAAGGCCTTTTAACAAACCGGACAAGTGAACAATAGATGTGCTGGAACACCCAGTCATGTTTCTGTTGTGTAACTGGATCTGCCATTCAGTATTGGACATCTCATATTATGTTAAGGCAAAAGTGTGCATTCTTAACTCTAATGCCATATCTTTCTATGACAGAAATAGTTAGGAGTAGTATGCTGTTCTTTTACTTCCCATAAGATCATTTGCTGAATTTGAAACCACATATTAGTATACTATACTCAGAGAAATAAATAAATCTCGGGTAGATATATATGTAATGGCCGTCTATGGTCAGGTTTGCAACATCCTGACTGGTCAAACTAGTAAAAATAAACAACTGACCCACTGACAATCACTTATGGTCACTTCCAAATTTAAATTACTTGAATCATGTGATTCATGCCATCATCAATATACTTGCAGTGTTTACTGAGGATTTAAATCCCATTCCAAACCATTAAAAATATATATATACTGACCATGCATGTTTACGAAAACACACGGAAAAAGGAAGAAAAAATGGTGTGCATATGTTTGTTCTCTTATTATTTTTAACATAGGCCTACATGTCGATTTTTGTTTATGCTATAATATCAACACCAGCTTTAGAATGGATAAATACATACACATAATAAAATAAGTAGCCTGCATTAATTATCAAATTAGACTTTACAGTAAATTTACCGTGCTAAATTTACCCACTACTGGAGGGTGGTGTAATACAATGCGGTATATCCAGCTCACTTAAATATGCATCATCAGTGCCCGAACTCAGTGTGAGGGTTTCCTTGTCCTGGATAAGAAACTGGGCGGCAGCCAGCACACATTATTAGCCTACTGTACGTGCCAGCATACTGGAAACACCGAGCAGTCGATGCTCACTTACTAGCGTGAGTTTGGTGTCTTATACTGGAGTGAAGACAGATCTCTGAGCTTGCGGGATCCCTCATCCACTCCACTAAACAGATCCATGTGTCCATGTGTAAACTCACAGACTGCCAGTTGAACAGCCCGTTTCCCAGAAGAGGGAGCTCCTACCGGCCTCGCGCGCGCGCTCTCGCTCTCTCACACACACTCTCACACACACACACACACACACACACCCTCCTGTCAGCAACAGCCGATCATACCATACGGAGAGAGAGAGAGAGAGAGACTGGAGAGATTTTATTGTAGGCTGAACTCACAAGAAAGACAGTGTTTCATTCACTGGATGTATTGTGGGAATAACAATAAAGATATGCAGCCACAGCCAGAGTTTCTTGGAAACCCAGGACATAAAAAGTTCACAGTGAGGAGGTCCATGATACCTGGCGAGAGCTAGCCGCTAGCCGTTAGCATTAACGTTCATCTCAATGGCAGTTTGCTCATGGGTGCTCGCCACTGGATACAATTGTTTTAAAGAAGTCACATCACTTGAAAGCATCTAATACAATTTTAATAAAGTATTTGAAATGTATATTTATTGGTGTGTGTGTGTGTGTGTGTATTTCATCAATAGTCTATGTTATATTTATTTTTAATGACATCAACTGTCAATGCTTTTTGGAGTTAAATGTAAAAGTTCATGAAATCTTCCTTATTGCAGCCTTACGTTTATAAATGCACCTGTACTTCATGTTTATGATAAATGACTTCATGGCAAGAATTATTGCTGTTTGGAGTCCAAACAGCTGTTGAATTTATTAACTTCCGATCATAGGTTTTATAGAAGTAGGACGTCAATACGTCTATAAAACCTATGATCGGAAGTTAATGTGGAGCCATTAAAACCCAATAAATCCGAAATAAACGTATCATTATGTGACTTTGAACATCTAAGCCATGTGTCTAACGACTTTAGAAGAAATCCATAAAAATCAATAAAATATTGAAACAGTTAGATCATTCAGCAGTAAAAATAAAAACACTTCTGGATATTTTGTTAAACTAATACTGGATTAAATACAATTTACAGTAATGGTCCTGAAAAATTAAAAGCAGAAATATACAGTTTGATTATTATTATTTTTAAATTAAGCATTTACTTTTGATTATTTTATTATTTTAAATTAGTTTTTTAAAGTTGTAGATAGTTGCATCGTGCCAATGATATTTGATATTGATATATCTTGAATCCTCTTCTGTTAGCAACATTTTTAAATCCTGTAAACCTGGTAGAAATATGTAAACAAATGTTTATGGAGAGATACAGTTTACTGTATCTTTGCACAGATACACGTATTAGGCAGTTGTATCAGACCTGTAAGACTTGAAACACATTCAAAGTCAAATTCCTCGATTATATTGAGGGACTATATAGCTGTCTCTGCATAAAGCTGTGAGGTTTTGTTAAAATTGTACAAAAAATAAAGTGTTGACATTTAAGTTGTAATTAAGTCAAGTCACCTTTATAGCACTTTTTACAACACATATTGTTTCAAAGCAGCTTTACAGAGATAACAGGAAAATAATGCAACAAAGTTTGTGTCTAGAAGAATATAGCGTCACAGTCCAGCTTAAGTACGATCAGTGCATTTCTGTTGTAAAAAAGTGATTAATTTAGTTCATATATATATATACAGCAGCTCTGGAGAAAACAGCAATGTCATCGTCCAGCTCAGTTCAGTTCTCATATAATGGTGTCAATGCAGGAGATCAATAACATTGTTGAATATTAAATGTCCCCAACTAAGCACGTGAAAAAAGTGGCATGCATAGGCAAGAAAAAAAAAAAATTAAATGGAATGGAAAAATGAGAATGAAATGCTTCTTTAAGACTGTAAAAGTAAACAAATGCTTTTTTCTCTCAACTCCAAAAAAGGTGACTACGAGTAGGAAAGGCCAAGCCGAGTTGTTATCACTGGAACAGATTGTTCTGTGTTTCACAACTGAGAGACTTGGCGTGTTTCCAGAGGAGTTTCGTCTTGGCCGGAAAACCTCTTTTGTGTAAAGGGAACAGGGAAGTGTCCCGAGATTTAGCAGGCCTCAGCCTGCTTCAGTTCTTTAGTATTTGAGCTCAAAAGATTTTCAGAAGAATAAAAGAGTTGCAGGGCAACATGAGCGAACTGGGCAACTGTCAGATTGCTTCTTGTTGAACACTGCTGTACTGTTAATTCTCATTGGCTGAGAAGAGAAGCATGCTGGAGGAAGTGCAAACAGAAACGATGAGAAGAAGTTCAGAGTCCAGCAGGGAACAGTCGCACCTCTGAGAGTTTCAGACCACCAGGGCATCTGCCATACAAATACTGCTCTCTAAGGGGCCGTTTACACGACACTGCCTCCAACTAAATACGTAAACCTTTTTATGCGTTTTGGCCGTTCGTTTACACGACAACGGCGTTTTTGGGCACCTGAAAACGCAACGTTTTGAAAACGGGTTTCAAAGTGCACGTTTTTGAAAACGGTCGCTGTAAACAACAAAAACACGAACCTCTGAAGACGATGACGTATTACGTGTTCGGTCTAAAGTGTTCGGTTTCATCGCCATCTACTGGCCTGGCAGCAGAATACAGCGTTTTTGTCGTTTTCGCGGATCCGTGTGAACGGGGATCGTTTTGACGATGGTGTCGTCTGTACGCGGAAAACACAAAGGAAAAACTTCTCAGTTTTAAGCACATCGTTGTCGTGTAAACGTATAGTCTCACAATTGATTGTTTAGCATTAGCATGTTAAGCTACCTATAATAGCAAATCTCATCTGCATGATTTGGTGCGTTCAAGTCCTCCTGGGAAGTTCGTACTTACGAAGTGGGAAGTCGTGTTTTACGACGGCAGGTCGGATTAAGATGGCGGTGTACTTTCTCTTAATTAGATAGATAGATACTTTCTCATAGATAGATAGACTACAGATAGATTGTGGCTTTTTGACCATGGTGGAGGTTGTATTTATCTCCCATTTTAGGTCCTCTGAGATCCAGGCTTGTGCACAATTCAGAATTGAATTGAATTTGAATTGATGTCAAAAACAGGATCTAGAATTACGATTCGAATTTGATTTAAAGGAAGCAGAATTGCAATTCAATCAAAATTCAAGGAAATTCAAATACATATTTTAAATGAAGTGAATGAAGCTTTATGTCAGATATGCATTATGCACTTTGTGTTATTTGATTACTTTGATATTAAAACTGGAACAAAACTAATTAACATTGAGGGAGGAATTTATTTCAAGAATTGTATCATTATCTATATTTTAGAACAAAATGTGTGTAGGGTTGAGGATTGACTAGTCACGTGTAATGCATTATGTTATTAAATTACAAAAATAATCTAATCGTATTTATTTGTATTACTGAGGTAAAATGTGTAATTCAATTAGTTACTAATCAAATTAAAAGGAAATTGCTTTGCAGTGAAAAAGTAATCCAAATAAAATAACCCAAACCACATTTATAATGGGTAACTAATAATACATTTCCAAAGTAACCTTACTTAACCTTAATGTGAGATTCGTCACATTCCTTCTGTTGTGTGACTGTGTGGAATTTCTTTGAATTGCCATGAATTTAATTCCACTTCCTGTCATTCAAATTCAAATTCCAATTCATGATTTGAATGCGGGCCAATTCTGAAATTCTGAATTTTGCACAAGCCTGCTGAGATCATGATCCCCAAGAATTTAAAACAGGATACCTTTTCAAGCTCCTCGCCATTCATGATGAGGGGTTGGGGTCCTCCTTACACCTTCTGAAGTCAACTATCTCCTTTGTATTCTTGACATTTAGGGTCAGATTGTTGTCTTTACACCATCCTGTCAGTCTGTCGACTTCATCTCTGTAGGCGTTCTCATCGCTGTATTGTATTCGAGGGGTGGGTGGAGATGCAGTCATATGTGTAGTAGATGAAATAAAGCAACGGGCTCAACACGGAGCCTTGCGGTGCTCCAGTGCTGAGGGACAGGCTCACAACTACACAATAGAGATGACAATGCTAGAGTTTACATAGAGTTCAAGATCTCCTGGTAAGTTCGTACTTAAGAGGTGGGAAGTCGTGTTTACGATGGCAGTCACTTCTGTCAGATTAAGATGGCGTACTTTCTCTTTCTTAATTACAGCAATGTTCTTAAACTTTAGTAAACTTTAGTTCACACACAAACATAGAGGTCAAAACCTAGAGGTTACAACATAGAGTTTACAACATAGATTTTACAAAGGGTCTTTGATGTGGAAACGTGCTCAACATGGTCAGGGTCTGAGCAAACGTACACACCTTTCCCGAGTCGGAGAACTGCAGGTATTTGGAAATCCAAGCAATTCTTGCCGCTCGTCGTTCTCAAGTAAAGCATTGGACATTGACTGTTAATGGGGTGTTTGCGATTCACATCCTTAAGACAGGCGTACGCATGTTTTTTTTTATGCAAATGTTCGTTCTCTGAATTACATACACACATTGGAGAAATGATCGTATTAAAGCAACACCAAGTAACTTTTCCTCTGCGGTCCCCTTACTGGTTGGAAGCAGAATTGTCCATTACCGCTGTCGTAAATAATGCTACTGTCGCACGCACACTCGCTGTTTATCCTGCACCGGCTTTGGAATGAACGATGTCCACAGACAAGGTAGAGTATGTTGCATGATTTCATGAAAGTATGATGTATTGCGACATCAGAAACAAAGAAAAACAAAATAATGACTATTGTAACGCTTGACGTAAAGCAGTCGAATTTTGTAGCTTGGGTTCCTACCCGAAACCCGAAGTTACATAGTGCCAGTAAAAGCGATACAGACACCGTCAGGCTATGGCAGACGTGTCATTTAACCTATTTAACCTATTGTGAGTCGATGTACCATCACAAGGGTCTTGGAAATATATTATGAAGGTTGAAAAACGACATAGTGTTACTTTAAGATTAAAACTAGGATGGCTTCTACTCAACCTTTTATGAATGAGGCCCCTAGTCCTCTGTCCTGCTCCTGAGACTATCCTGCAAAGTTTCAACCTGCTTCAAAAACACATTAAAAGTTTACTGTTTTCAGTTAGAACGGTGTTGTGTAAGCAACCCCTGAGTTAACAACTAATGATCTTTACAATGGAAGTGAATCCATCCAAAACTAACTTTATCTGGACAATAACTTTATTCTAGAGCTGCTGGAAAGCCAAACAATCTCTGTTACTGTAATTTCCTATTATCACTGTAAAGCTGCTTTGAAACAGTCTATATTGTTAACGCGCTGTATAAATGAAGCTGACTTGACTTGAGCTTGTGGTTTCAGCTTGAAGAGCGTGATCTACTGGTTCTGGTGTGAAGCATTGGAGCTGAACTCAAGCTCAAGCTCACTATGTTCCCTCAATAGGCCCATTAGTGGAAAGATTTAGAGTCTGTGAGAGCGAAGTGTGCCAGTTGGGATTGAGCCTGTTTTACAGGTTGGAAAATGTGGTTCATTTATTTAATTATTTTGTTTGGTCAGTTCATGTAAACAAACAGGATTTATTTTCCCTCACAGAAAACTGTCCTCCTGGGGACCAAAAAATGTCCCCACAAAATCAAACAGCTGGTATTATTATAGGGACATTTTGTTCCCACAATGTAGGGTTTAGCAGGACCCCCACACACGCGCACACATACACACACACACACACACACACACACGCACACATGCACACACACGCGCCATTATATCATGCACAATAGTTTTAATGTCATAATTTATAATAAATATAACATAAAATATAAAACTAAAAATAGCATATTATAAAAGTAAAAGTTAAAGAAAGTAATGATCATGTGGTAATATGACACGTCCTGCTCTCTGTCAGTGTTTTACTGCCCAGAAAGATCAACAAAAAGGGTGATTTCAACTCGATAGGAATACAATGTTGACATTTCCCCTATCGTAAATTATTAATATTATATTGCTGATATTTTTTTTTCTGCTTTCTTTTTATATATAAATATAATTTGCTAAACAAATATTTTCTTTCCTGGAACAACTTTAAACAGTTTTCAATTTCCAAAAGGAGAAGAGGAAAACTGATAAGAGTACTTCCTTACAGTAAAGACACGCATTATCATGTTCATATAATTCACACTGTCACTGAAGTGTGTGTGGACAGTTACAGCAGATCATCGTGCAGGTGTGTTTTCTTCTCCATCAAATTATTCATTGTTCAATGAATATGAGCTTCTGCCACAATGGTTTTTTTTCTTTTTCTTTTTTTAAAATACAACATATATGTCTGAAAGCTATCTAACTTTATATCCTACACTCTAAAAAGTCTAACCATGACTTACTCAATTTTTTTGGTGAAACATTTTTACACTCAAAAAAAAATGGAGTACATTTTAAAGCGGTGAAATCAATGAAATATACTGTATGAATTGAGTAAATGCAAGTAAAAAAAATTAAGTAAATACGAGTAAATGCATCTGGTACATTAACAAATAAAATTGAGTAGAAGTAATTTAACATTTAAACATTTAAAAAACAATATTTATGAGTAATATTAGCTGTTTTTATTTATGAGTAGTATTAACTTTTTTTTTTCTCTAAACCTTTGTAAAATAGTATTCCATACAACCACCAGTATACATTTAGTCAATTATTTTGGTATGTTCAACTCAAAAAATCAAGTAAATGATATTCAGAGATTTTATTAAGTTAATAAAGTTAATTATCACTGTGATATTTACTAAGCCCTTGAATTATTTTTTAGATTGTAACTATCATCAGACACCACATGTCTTCAGTGAATTAGACTGGTTTCTTTTAATAAGCAGCACACCAGTCTGAAGACGAGGTTTTCCCCACGCATGAATCATGATGAAACACAGATGGCACACAGGAAACCTCACTGAGATATTATCACACGCAAGACAACATGCTTATCAAGTTCACTTGTGAAATATTTGACCTATTATAAGGCTCGATAAGTAATAATATGATCGATTGAGCAGTGATGCCAATGTGAACCATGCTTCAGGAAACAACGATTTGCTGGGGATTTTTATTTGTATGCAGAGAGCAATTCTACACTAAAACAAGGAAATAAGTGACTTTATTCAAAGTACATACTATTGCAAAATGTTAATGCTGCAATATAATTATGGATCTGATCAAACAGGAATCCGACCATATTCCAGGAAATCGCAGTAAAATGCTGAGTGCACTGTGAATAAATAAAATGTTAGTTGCCTACATGTTTTTCTTAAAGGTACAGTGTGACTTAAGAGGAAGACTTTAGCTAAAAATGTTTAAATGAAACATAAATTCAGTCATAAATACACTTTGGATAATATGGTACAGTAGGCCACTGCCCAGCATATGTTTAAATATTTTAAATAAAACAATAAATTTACACTTTTTAACGGTCAAAACGGCATTAGTTTGTTTCCTATAGTTTTTTGGAAGTAAATTATTGTGGTAATCAAAAGTACGTGTTAAAAATATTCGTTATACCATAACCAACTGAAACTTTCATTTCAAACATATAAGCGTTTAAATCAAAACAACAGGAAATAATACTTATGAATACATAAAACATCAAATGAATAAAGCTAGCATATTTATGAAAGCGTGATATAACTGGAAAATACTTCCTTAAATTACTTTCTTCCTCCTGTATATATGACCTAATATGTGTAATTGGAAAATAATCTATTTCTGTGTGAATATGTGCTATTTGTGTTCGTGTAGAAATGAGATAGATACCAGACATGTGTAATATATATCAGATATCATGTCCCTTTATTAGTGAATGCCAGAGCTGGAAGCAGAACAGAAAATACTGGAGATTTCCAGAGAGTGGATGTTTCTGCATTCACGCGAAACTCCTACAAATGACCAACTCATTTCTCACTAAAACTGTGAAACGTATTACAGTAACATCATCTTATCCAATCCGGCAAAAATACATTATGTTCCAATCTTTTACTCAACTCTTATCTTCCCTGACCCATATCCCTCCTTTATTCTGCAATATGACTGCTTTTATGAGACATAATCGGCCGCTTATTCTCTTGTCTGGTAAACTATAGCTTTGTTTAAATATAATAAAACCCTTCCTGGATCTCATTACAATTATCAACAGTGCATATTTGCTCTGAGCAAATGCTATCTGGCAAGTGCACTGACTTATTGTTAACACACGCATCGGTCACTTGCTCTGTGTTGATGTACAGACAGTTTGATGATGGCATCTGTGTGTGTGTATCTGGGTTAGCAGGAAAACTGAAACCAGGAAATCTTCTTGATGGCTGCACATGATACCGATAAAGAGAGTGATACTGTTGTTTTCTCTTTAAACAAGAACTATGACATCAGTTGAGCTTTAATTCCTTTCACTGTAAAACTCATACTTGAAAACGCTCTGGAAAGTCCAGTGCAGTTTTCCCTGTGAGGACGAATGGAAAAGCGACCAGCAGAGACAGACACATGTATTCTGTCCAGTTTCTAATGAGACTCGTGTCTTTCTGTTCCCTTTTCTCGGCCACACTACCCATATTTTCATAGTAATTTTAGCTTACGTTTCTGCCTGGGGAGATTAGCATTTTCAGTAAATGAGCTCCACCGCTCGCATGCTGTTGACTGTATTGTTTATCTGAAACCAGATTAGTCAAGGTGACTTATTTGATAATGATTTTTTATTTTTTTTTGATAATCAGTATGATAATCTTTTAATATACACGACTGGCATGTTTGTGAAGTGTTCGAATACATTTGAATGACAAGTTAAAAGAAAATTACCCCTCAGACACTGGCACTCAGATTACCCCTGGAATTTCCTGATTTTTTTAATAGCCTTTTGTGTCATTACCTATTAGGGTTATATATTTATTGTATTTTTTTTTAAATGTATTTTATAGACTTTCAGATACATATGATATTTAGATGCATATCATTAAAATGCATGTTTATATTTACACACACAGTATAGGGTAAATCATTTGCACACTTATCAATCTAGATGTAGCTATATTTAATGTTTTTAGTTTTATTCTATTTCTCTTTTTTGATGTATGCATTTACCCAAGCTCCTGGAAATCAGATTCTGATTATTATGAAATAAAAAGATCATGTACATACATGATTATTATGCCTGCATTGTTTAAAATACATGCTTTGCACAATTTCCATTATAATTAATTTCCATTTCAAGCTAAAATAAAATGTGTGCTTTGTACTATCTTGTTAATTTCACTAATACGTATAGCTGTATATATATTTATACAGTATCTTCTAGTATATACAAGCCGACAACATTACCGCCCTCCAGTGGATATATATTCATTCAGTCAGACTATCGTGTGTCAGAGAGAGCTCACGAGTCGTGTTATATTCAGTCATGTTGTTAGCCTCATATATGTCAAATACAATAAGCTTTGTATACACTGTATCATCTAAACGGGTCCTTTAACACGCATGAATGCACATGGCGCGAATTTGTGCCCGAAGAATCGTGTAAAATTCGAAATGCCACTGTTACTAGGAAACGGTATCAGTTTATCAACAATGGGGAGGTGTTGTGTCAGGGAATACGTTTACAGTAAGACGGTAGATCTGGTAGAGTAGAGAGAGAGAGAGAGAGAGAGGGAGAGGGGAGGGGGGAGAGAGCATGTGAAGTACCAGGAAAAGTATTACTGACTGACAACCTACCCTTACTGGAAGAGCCCTGGGCGGAGCCAAACTAGAACATGACGAGGAGGCCTCTACAAATAACACAGATCTTCAGCACGGCCAGCGAAGAGAAACACTAACTTCTCTTAACGAGACACGAGTTGAGGAGAGAGGGAGAGAGAGACTTACTACTGTGGATATTACAAACAGTTCTCATCTATCTAAACAGACTCAAAGGTAAGAGAGGTTTTCAGAATATTTTCTTGGTAAACTAATCAGAGTGCCAGCTCTTAAGACATCTTTTTATTGGCTTAACTTAATAATTCTTACTCCTTAATATCTAGATAATATACAAGACACTTTATTGGTATCACTTTATTTTACAATTGTCATGTAACATATGCATAAAAAACTAAACTAATCCTAACCCTATAGTAGGCTACATGTAAAAAGTTTGTTAATATTACTCAGTACTTAAATGTATATTTAAGTTGCAGTGTAACAAAGACACCTTAAAATAAAGTGTAACCCTTTATTTTAAGGTGTTTGTGTTATAGTGTAACATGCATGAGTAATAATAATTAACGATGTACTTAATATAAGGTTTAGTTTAGGGTTAGTTGCATACATAATTTATAGTTACTACTGCATGTAACATGTGTAACAAGTACACTGCAAACTAAAATGTTAGCCAATATAAGGAGTAAAAGCTTGTCAACCAATCATAATTATAGCTAATTCAAATAATTTTTGTACTTGGGTATCTTTACTACATGTACTTCAATCTGCAATGAAAGAACAGTATCAATTGTCTTGTTTTGAAAACTGGCTTCAACCCCGTACACCATTGACTCATTGAACGTGTGTTTCCCGTGGTACTCATCAAAGTCTTTCTCCACAGGCTCCTGCTACCAGCTTTGAGAGGTTCACGCCATGGTAACCCACAGCAAGTTTAACAACGCAATGAGCAGCAGCCTTTTTGACGCAAGCATGCGGCTGCCGTCTCACCGTTACAAAACCTTCAGCTCCAAGCTGCAATACCAGATGGTGCAACACGCCATCCGGATGCTCCAGGAGAGCGGCTTCTACTGGGGGTCCATCAGTGGAAAAGAGGCCAACCACCTGTTGAACTCGGAGACTAGCGGGACCTTTCTGGTCAGGGACAGTTCGGACAACCGGCACTTCTTCACGCTTAGCGTTAAGACCGAGTCAGGCACCAAGAACTTGCGGGTTCAGTGCGACAACAAGTCCTTTTTCCTGCAGACGGACTCCAAGAGCATGCAGTCCGTGCCCCGCTTCGACTGCATGCTGAAGCTCGTCCATCACTACATGCCCTCGCCCAGAAGCGCCCTGTCCATTGGAAACTCAAGAAGCGCGTACTACATCTACACCGGCGGGGAGAAAATCCCTCTGGAGCTTTTAAGACCCCTACCTTGCATAATGTCCTCCCTGCAACACCTATGCAGGAAGACCGTGAATGGACATATGGACGTTTCTGACAAGAGAGAGCAGCTGCCACAACAGCTCAAAGACTTCCTACAAGAGTACGACGCTCCCATTTAAACAACTGCTAGCGGATAGAGATGCACTGATCTGGGAGCTTCGTTGAATGAAGAAACGGGAAGTTATGAGCGAGCTGAAGCTAGTCGAGCCCCAAAAGGTCCTTTGAGGCTTTGGTGGGCCAAAGAAGTATTGAACTGTTCATGTGTACATGGAGTTGGCGGGTACGATCACTGATGGATTCTCACGTGACTGATGATCTCCAAGCCTCGTTCTTGCCAGTGAATGGACATTTGTACTGTTCCTTCTCTTGTACCAGTGCCAGTATCTGTGGGCATCAATCACTGCCTCTGAATCTGCAGGGAGACGGCAAGCCATTTAACCCAAACCAGCCGCCAACTCCTTCTTCCAAGTAAATATTTGTGCCTTTCAAGAGGAAAAAGGAAGAAGTGAGTAACAGCACTGAGGCACAAGCTGTTGAGAAACGACTGGGAACAAACGAGTCAAAGCAGTTCGGATAAAACACGCCCGGACTGAACGTGTATAAAAACTTGTACTTGAAAGAGCAACACTTTGAAACAAAATGTCTGTGTGTTTGTAGAGTCGACGTGTGGTTTGTGTTTGTGTCGGGAGCAGTTTACACGACACTGCTTGTTGTATTGAATGTATTAACATTACACGAGGTCTGTGTCGCCCATGTTTCACCTTGTCATACAAGACACTGTTTACATATATGAAGATCGGTTATCTTTTGTAAAGACATCTCAACCATTGTTCTGATGTTACGTATTTATATTTATATACATGAAAAAAAGAACATTTCAATAATTTATTAAAGAGCACTATTTTTGTACAAATGAATTCCATGTCTTGGGTTTTTTATCTCTCAACTGTTTGAAAATGTTTGTAATAGTTGTATATGAATCAGAGCTGCCATGATTCAGATTCCCGCAGCTCTTCTTCTCCTGGAAGGGTTAACGTTGATTCAGAGATATTCCCTTTAGCGAGCGGGAATGATCCTCCCCTCGCTCTCTCCGACACGGCTGTTCCAGTAAAACTTTGACTGATATGAGGAAGCTCAGGATTACAGTCAATGTTTTACTCAGTATTTAAAGGAACAACCTTGGACAACTGAGTAGATATAAAATGCAAGGGAGAGATAAGTGGTTATATCGCAATTAAAAGGTAATTTTAAATGATAACATTTTATGGTTACACGTTATTTTAAGGTATCTTTGTTACACTGTAACTATACATGTAAGTACTGAGTAATATTAAGCAACTACATTTGGGTTGGAGTTTGGTTTGGTTTAGTGTTAGTTGCATGTAATTATGCATAAAGTTATTACTATAGTTATTACTAAGATTAAGTGTTACCCATTTAATTTCTGGGTTACACTTAAGTTCGATTGTCTACTTTAGACATTTTACTGACTATAAGTAACTTGTAGTACACTTATTCAATCTTATTTTCTTTTTGTATAAAGTACGTAATCAGATTCTAAGCCCAAAAAGGTTACTAAACATTGAACAGTCAATAGCTTGGACACACAACTATGAAATAAAACACATTGGATTTATATTATTTTTTATTATAGTTACTAAAACTTGTATTAAAATCTAGCTTTACAGCCCATTTATATTTGTCTAGAAAACTCATTTCAAGCATTTAAGCAGAAGCCTTTAGATCAAAACTTTAATTAATTCTGTCAAGTGTCCACAGCTTTGATTAGTGTGTGTGTGCGTGTGTGTGTGTGTGTGTGTAGTAACAGCTGATCTCTTTATCTCTGAGTCTAGCTTTACTCGGAAGAGACTGTGACAAAAGGGAAGAGGTGTGACTGTTTCGAAGTCTTTTGAACTCGAAGTCTGATGGGAAACTAATCAGATGTGTAAAGTCACGCTGTGTGCATATACAGTAGTAGACAGCTGGGGAGTGTGTGTAAGGATTCGTCTGAGAATGTGAGTGCGACAGAGTCTGTATTTGTGTGAGTAAGAGAATGCGCATGTGACAATCAATACATTGGCAGAATAAATATGTCATCACAATGAGTAAAAAAATCCAGTCATTGATGAAGCTTTTTAAGATGACTTTCAGTACACACCTTTTCATTGAAAACTGCTCTACGGTGATTCACTCATGTTCAAACACAAACTTGCGCTTTGGTTTCATGCTGTGCTAAATGATCCCCTTCCAGAACTATTAGACAAACCAAATGCTTTAAGGTCACGGCCATGGAATTATCACACAACATTTTAAATCTCGAGTATTGGTCGAGAGGGGGAAAATAAATGTCACCACAGAGAAGTAAGGTGCTTCTGACAAACAGACAGTTTCGTACATTTTTACTTGCCACCCTTTGCCTCGTTCTTCTTCCTGCTATACTGACGTTTACAGTAAAGCGAGAAAAATACACGCCTGTCCCACAACACTGAAAACAATGAGAGCTATACCCAGGAAACAGTTTCATACCAGCCACACAAAGGCGTGCAACCAGCTGCCGGTGCACGCATGTGCAGAACAATCCTCCAGAGCCCAGTGATATATGCGTGTGTGCAAACTCTCTCAGCTGGAAATATGCTTTTACAAAGTAACTTATACTCCCTTAAAGGATTAGTTCACTTTTAAAAAAACTTTTGCTGATGATTTACTCGTCATTTCAAGCACAAATGCTCGCCTTGCTCTGTTCTTGTGATGTGAAAAGGTCACGCTTCTGTCCAGACGAAAATGTTCTTTTAGCCTTTTTAATATTAAAACACCCAGGATACGCACACGAAATGGGCATTTTAAACGATAAACTGACACAAAGACATTTGAATATGTGTATATGGTCCTCCTTCCTCACATTCGTAAACACTGACTCTGTACTTCCGCCGACGCGTGACCTTTTCAACGTAACTGCGTATTACGGGAGTCACGAACGCGCATCACAGAACAGAGCAAGGCGAGCATTTGTGCTTTTTTTAATTTTGAGGAAATTATCAGCAAAAGATTTTTTAAAAGTGAACTAATCCTTTAAAAGTAACTGATTCAGTTACTTTTTATGGAATGTAATGTGTTAGATTACTTTTGCGTTACTTTTTCTTGGCTGGCCGTCTTTGTTTGATTTTTAATAACACGATTGAAATTTCTATTTTTAAACTTGCGTTACTTATTTGAAAAAGTAACTTAAAAGCAGAGCTGGGTAACAAATGATTACATTAAAAAAATTAAGTACTTGTAATTAGATTATATTACATTTGAAAATAATTGTAATCAGAATACAGTTACTTTTTTTATTGATTACATGATTACATGATGTTATTCTCACAATAGCAGTCAAATATTCATAATTCATTTATTCTCCCTGCTACTTATCTTTTGTCTTTTAAAAGCCGTTGTCCTTTCTAAAAACGGCTGCTTGTATACGTTCAGAAGGTTTTCCGGGTTTGAGGAATCGCACACACTGACCAGAAAATATTCAGCCTATCGCTAAAAAATCTGAGAACTACGCAGCAATTTATTGAACACTGAATTTAAAGAAATAATTGCACTTTTATCAAGTGTTTTCTCAACATTGTATATCTAATAAACTCCTGATTCACACATTAATTATTATTTGAGTTATTTCATGTATTTGGAAGGCTTTTGTCTTTCACACATTAAAATGTACAAATTCACATAATTTCATATTTATAAGCAATGCAGGGATTCCCCCAACTTTTTTGTCTGCTGAAATTTCTCTGACTTCATAGATTTACTTGAAATACCCCCTGATATTTTAATTTGTAAGTTAGGTCAATCATAAAATTCAGTTAAATAAAAATAATATAATAAATAATAAAATTAAGCTCCCGGTTCTCTGATGTCATTTAATGGTCACATGCAGGCAAACAAATAAAGAAAAGTATATATTTTTTGTATTGTTTTATTGTTATTCTTTAAAAAAATATATTATTTATTTTTATTAAAAAATATGATTTAATTACTTGATAGCTTTTCATTAAACTCACAAGCCCCCTGCAAGTGTATCCCGGACCCCAGTCTCGGAAACCTTGACGTAATGTAATATTTAATGCACTTCATGTTGTTGATGACAAAGAATGGAATATTTTCTTTCTCTTTGTATTTTTACATCAATATGGTAAAATATTATTATACTCAAATCAATGTAATAAACAAATTAGGTCAAAAGTAATCTACAAGTAATCCAAAACATTACCTTAAATGTGTATTGTAATGGATTACGTTATAACTAAAATTTTTGTCATGTAATTTGTAATCAGTAACCGATTACAATTTGTATGTAATCTACCCGGCTCTGTTTAAAAGTAATGCGTTACTTTACTAGTTACTTAAAAAAAGTAATCTGATTACGTAACCCGCGTTACTCCCAACACTGTTTATGTGTGCTGTCGACAATGTGTTTACTGCACCCTCATTGAGAATAAAATAAAAAAGATATACCATGAAAGACAAGAATGAAGACAAACTAGGGCTGGGCGATATGGACCAAAAGTCATATCCCGATATATTTAGGCTGAATATCGATATACGATATATATTCCGATATTTTTCTCGCAAAGTGAGAACAAATGTTCAAAGCCAAATATGGACTTCACTGTATAAATTATACATTGATTCTTATTAAAACTACTGTTAAAGTTCTCCATCAAGAGCAGTGAGTGATTTCCTCTGTTTTGTTGTTTTATTAACATTAAATGGATAGTTCTCCCAAAAATATAAATTGTCATCATTTACTCTCTCAAGTTGTTTTAAACCTGAATAAGTTTCTTTCCTCTGTTGAAGTTATTTGGAAGAATGTAGGTAACCAAACAGTTGATGTACCCCAGTGACTTTCACAGTATATTTTTTTCCTATGGAAGTCAATGGGGACCAGCCACTATCTGGTTACCCACATTCTTCAAAATATCTTATTTTGTGTTCAGCACAAGAAATAAATTAATACATGTTTGGAACAACATTACAGTGAGTAAATAATGACAGAATTATTTTTTGGGGGTGAACTATCCCTTTAAGGAGAAGCGGCAGCATGTTTACTATTAGGGCTACAGTTACTGTCTCTTTAAGACCTGCACGCGCCGTGTCTAATACACACGCAGATTTCTCTACATTTTCTCGGTTTGCTTTCAGTTTAGACATAACTAACTTTATTTATGTAAACATTGTGTGTATTTGACAGTATTTGCGCAATAAGACTCGAAAGATAACTTAGTCCAGTAACCAGGCGCTGTTAGACAGGCTTTTAGTGCATGTGCGCATCATCGAATGACATGTTTAACCGGCAAGGCTTTTAAAGCACATGCAAATAATGAACTTTTGTGACCTGCAGTCTCCCATTCCTCAGCGTTAACATTTGATTAAGTATTTATATAAGCGAGTATTTGTCGCATTGTACACTAGGCTGTTGAGACGGACGCGCCAGAACTGCAACTGATAGAATGCACGATACTATTTCTTCAAAAGCAGTCAGCAGCTGGAGCAAGGATCACGGCGCAAATTTGAACTATATCGATATATGCGATATGGTCTAATTCAATATCGCATTAAAAAAATATATCGATATATCTTTTATATCGATATATCGCCCAGCCCTAAGACAAACTACAAAATTCAGCTGAATTTGTACTTGTCAAGTCATAGTCCGTCCTCCCAGTGACCCTTGATTTCAGATTTGAAACTGAAAGTTTCACATTATTTGAAGAAATTGTTGCAAGTTCATGCACAACTGATGTCAAGGTGTTATGGGTGTTTTCCAGGGAACAGCTATGCTGTGAGTTGCCAATTATTTTCAATGGAAAGTAGCTAAAGCCTGCTCAGAAACTCTCTAAGGCTGCATCATTACACGGTTCAAGTGACCCAGTTTTGATTGTTTTCCTCCCATGGCACAGATCGGATATGACCCATGAACGTGTAAGCAGAAAAAAAGCACATGGAATACGATATTCTCAGATCGGTTTAAGGCCTCATTCAAATGTGGAAATAACTCTGATATGAATCAGATATTTGCACCTGCCCTGTAAGCAGACGGATCGGATATTCCCACATCACTGAAAAAGCGAAGTGGTGAATGACCAACCGTGATCACATGACTCTTTTCAATGCCCAGGCTGCAACAAGGGCTCTCCTGTTTTTTTTTTCTCCACCTTTAGACACCAATGGTTTGCTGACCTTTAGAGATCCTGAGGAAAACAAAAGCTTGTATTATCATTTTGTGTGCGTCCATTACAAATCACGCTGTTTTTACTTCCTTTTTGGCCTAAGCTTTTCCGGGTCAGTACATCTACCTTGGGTTGTTTCGGCAAGTGCAGTGTAAATGCAGATATGGGATATGGGTCACTTTTAAAAGAAGATGCAAGCTGTATTGTCAAAAAAAATAAAAAAAAAATAACGGATATGCTGAACAAATTAAAATTGGGCATCAAGACCTGCAGTGTAAAAGTGGGCTAAACGTCGCTCGATGATGTAATGCACCTATTGGATCTTTACATCTGTTTTTTCTCTTAATCCGTGCTCATATACTATATTTTAATACAATATATAGCCGAATGTCCAACACAGCTGTTCTCATTTACATATTTTCTGTCAGACAACCAATATTGACCAGCAGTCCAAAAAGTCACTAGATTTGTCACTAGTTGCTTTTTTGATAAAAAGTCGCTTACAGGGTGTGAAAAGTCACTAAAATCACCAATGTTGCTAAGATGTTCTCATTGAGTTGCTAGGTCTCGCCCTCAGGTCTCTATGATATTCTCGTCTCTAGATGTGGATCAGTTTCCTCTTTCAGTGGAAGTCTATAATATAATTGTGCCCATTTTATTGTCCACTTAGGAAAATTAGAGCAGGCCTCTCTCTAAAAGAGCAAAATGAGTTTGGGAAAGAAGTTTAACTCTGAGGATTAAGGGTGTGTTCAAATCTAAACCATTAGCATGTTTTTATTTTCAGTTGCTGCGATAAAAGATCCTTTCATGATGTGTTTTTTTTTATTTTTTTTTATTTCTAAGCCAGCTGCCAGAGCTTTCCAGTGTACTCGTAATCAAATGTGAAATTCTCTAGTAGCCGGTTGAGTGATCATGTGATTCCACAGAACTTCTTTTGTAATTACACAACACAAGCTGTCGTAAATACTTCACGACGTCTCTTGCTTTTTCCTTTTTTTCTCTTTCACAAGCCGTGTGCCTCCATGCTTTTATCTCTCCTGAGCTCGACGTGTGCTGCCTTGGCAGGGCTCTTTTCGTAAGAATTAAGGAAGTTGTGGATTTAAAGAGAACCCATTCAATGAAGTATATATGACACTAAATCAAATGCAAAGACTAAAATATCAGAGGTGAATTGTTCCCAAGTGGAAATATGAGGCCAAAATGATTAAATCGACAACACTGAGGTCAAATATTAAGGATTTTTCGGAAAAATACTGAAAAGAAATAGCAGGTTGTTGCAGCACTTTCAGTAACACTTCATTTTAAGGTGACATATATTTAATATATATAATATATTTAATAATAACTATAAGAAGTTACTAACCCTAAACCAAACCCTAACTGTAACTCTATAGTAAATACATGTCGTGCAGTAATATTACTCAGTACTTATTTGAGTAAGTAAAATAAAGTATAACCCTCTTTTCATATTCACATGAATTCTTTTTTTTTATCAACTTCCAACCCAACTTTACAACAGATGTAATAACTTCCCAGAACACTTATCTCAGATGTCTATGAAAATAAAGTGGTGCCTTTATGGACACCTTTTGATAACCGAAGCTTACGACATGAAGGGCTGTAGTAAAATGAGAAGACGCCGATCACGACCGGAGGGACGTCCCCTTACAAGCACCTCATTGTCTTTTTTTCTCATTTGCATTTGCTTTTCCGTATGACGGAAGGGAAATGATGTAATCTCTGTGCAGAGAAGCGGCTGTGAGAGGGTTGGCGTCAATATTTCGAAAGTCTGGAGCTCTGCCTGTAAATGGCTGGTTACTGCCCAAACGTGTAAAGACTTCATAATCCAAGAAATGCATGAAATGCACAAATGCTTGTTTGGCATGTTTATGTTACACAGCACAGCCAGTGGATAAGAGTGACTCATGCAGGGCACGTCTCACTCCTACTCATAAGTGTAATATGTAAACACACCTACATATACTTAATCATGCTCATTGTGCGTATAGCCTAGGACTATGACTACTTTAGCCATGTGAGGACATGTTGCAAAATTATGCAACGCCCTGGACTCTCAGTGACGTAATGACTTTTCGAGACTTTCTTTTTAATGCGTTTAAAGGGCAACATACAATTTAATGTTTTAATTAAAATAAAGTTACACAATAATAAAACTAAAGCTGCATCCAATTTCTTAAAGGCTCACTGGAGTGTCTTGAAAAGCATAGCATTATTCAATGTGTTGATGTAATTTCCACTGAAAAAGGAAGACAGGGCGGGACATATCTAAACATTCTCAAATCAACATATACTTTGCTTGATAAAGAAAATGGCTCAAGGCGGTTGAGTTCACGAACTCTCACATGACATATAAATGCCACATTAAAGTGCTCCAGGCGCAACGACGCATCCGCCATCTTGGAACAGTCAACATTTCAGATGCTGTCATCACTCACAGTAAAATGTTATGCTGTTTCCAAGATGCCACAGCATTGCTGGTTTTAAAAACTGTAAAGATTTAAATTCCTGAAGAAGTGGAATAACCTTTCACAGGTGTGAATGTGTTGGTTTGTGTTTTTATATGTATTAACTCAATATTACAGGTTTTAAACTGTGGTAACTTTTTGATATTTTGATAGCTAACTCCATATTGTTTTATGTTAATGATAAACTAAATCCTATGAAAATCATCTGCACATGTTCAGACCTATGGTTGCAGATGCTCTTGAGTGTTGACGGACCAGCTTCGACTGTTCCAATGACGGACGGCTAACTTATAGCGGCCCACAGAAACAGCCGCTAATTTATGCATATGTTATGTATATATATCTATGGTTGGGAAGGTCACGCATGACGTAAGCAGCAAGAATCAACCCATTGTTTACTATAGGATTTTACATCCAGGATACACACACAAACTGACAATTTCTAACAATAAACTGAAACAAATACTTATATCCAGCAATGAATATTCGTTTTTGGCAGCACTCCTTTTTCTCATTTGTAAGAAGTTATTGGCGCATACGTCACGCGAGAGGTTGTGAACTCTTGTAAATGTGACTCGCAGAGCAGGACAAAGGCTGTGTGTCGGACAGGTTGATTTTAATCTGCTGATTAAAAGTGATCTACGTTGAGTACCATTCATTTGCATTAGATGGAGAAATATCCTGGAATGTTTTCCTCCAAAACTTTAATTTCCCTTCGCCTGAGGAAAGAAATTCATATACATATAGAATGGCCTTGGGGTGATTTAACGATCAGGAAATGTTCATTTTTGGGTGAACTATTCTTACACACATCCCGGACTAAAAAGTCCCTGTTTGGATTTAAATAGGCAAATGCTTAAGAGTCTATATGACTGGATCCTTTTTGTAGTGATTATTATGTTTCTAGCATGTTATATGTTTGGCAACAGTTCTTCTAAATCTAATTAATGGAGTGTGTAGCTTTTCATTTCTTAAACAACCATGTAGGAAGAACATCATAGCCATATTCCAGGATGACAATGTCCAGATTCATCCAGCTCAGATTGTGAAAGAATGGTTGTGAGGAGCATGAAGAATCATTTTCACACATGATTTGGCTCCTGTGAGTCCAGATCTTGAATTTGTTGAAAGTCTTTGGGATGTGCTGGAGGAGACTTTACAGAGTGCTGGACTCTTGCATTGTCAATAGAAGATCTTGACCAAAAATGCATGCACCTCTTGATGGAAATCAACATTTATTTCTATCAAGAGGTGCATACATTTGTGGTCAAGATCTTGTATTGACAACGGCCAAAACACATAAAAAGTGTTCAGTTTTTAATTGAAAACTGTGTTGTGTAAACGGCCCGTATAGTTGTGCTGAAGCAGGTTGGATATAAACTTTGCAGGGCAGTTTGTCCCCAGGAGCAGGGTTGAAGACCTGTCACATTTAAAAAGAGTCCATGATCTTCAGGTCTTTAGATATGGCTTGGGTCGCTCCTCCAAGTCTGTGAGATTTTCCAAGCAATGTATAGTCTACGGGCAAAATCGTAAGAATCACAATCCTCAGCACTATTTGGGACAAGTTACATGCCAAAGATTTTCTTTCGCTCACTTTATAAGCATGAGCAGCTAAGCACGAGTATTGCATTCCTCAGTAAGCTTATCTTTCTCAAAGAGCACTTCTCTGAAATGGCTAAAATGCTCTCATCTTAAAAGACATTACAGCCCTGTGCATATCTGTCAGCGTTGCTCAATATAAAGCCGAAACGAGCACTGCAACATCCTGCTCACGACAGCATGCTAAAATAGCAGCGCAACAGAGTTCATGGAAACAGTGAAAAGCGGATGACATCATGAACTTATCCTAAATGAAGAACAATTTGCATGACTTGTAAAACAATGGAAAAACTTTTTATACTTCAGAACAAGTAGATAAGCATGTTACATTTCTATAGGTGGCATGTGTTTCAAGTTTCCATAAAACTTTGGATGCAGTTTTGGTTTGAGACTTAATTTGTACACTTAAAACGGCAAATGTTCCCACTTTGTATCTAAAACATTTAAAAGATGTTTTCCCCCTGAAGGCATAGCAAAGTGTTCCTTGATTCAGACGAAATTCAAGGGGAAGGAGGGTAAAAAATACCAGACGGACCAGTCAGAAGCCTCGAGGTGATTTAGTTCTTCTTTAGAGTTCTGCTGTTTTGATCTGAAACAGAGATAAAGAGCTCGCAGGAATCCCCGGCGCTCCAGTGGAACTGTGACAATAGATTCCTTGCTCATCTGAGAGAATATTTCTATTTTTAATGCCAGAAACAGTAATGACAGCTTCGGGCAGACAACCGCATCAGCTGGTTTGGATCTGTGTTTCACAGAAATACAGAATTAGCAGTGAGGACATTCAGTACTTTATTATAAATAATGCGTTGCTATTACGTAATGAGTTGACCACACCTCACGACTGCTGAGCTGGGCTTTACGCCGCATTTGAGTATTAACCATGAAAACTTTATTTATCTCCTTACACAACACATTTTGGTAATTAAATAGTAATTTCACAGTGTTATGTCATTTAAGACAACACAATGTTGAATTGAGCTGTTTAAAAGATGACAATATAAACTGTTGCTGAATTGGGAACCGCATACTAGTATACTACTCGTACTATGTTTACTATATCTTTCTATGAAAGAAATAGTAAGTATGCTAGTATGTGGTTCCAAATTCAGCATAAGACAGTTAGTATGTTTACATGGACAACAATATTCTGATATTATATTACAGAACCGGGCTAATATGGTCATACTTCCTGGTTCTGGTAAGGACTCGAGCTGCTGCGTTTTGAACTAGCTGTAGTTTGTTTATTAAGCGTGCAGGGCAACCACCCAGTAGAGCATTACAATAATCTAGTCTTGATGTCATGAACGCATGAAGTAATTGTGCCGCATTTGTCATTGAGAGCATATGATGTAATTTAGATATATTTTTAAGATGGAAAAATGCGGTTTTACAGATTCTACACACGTGACTTTCAAATGAAAGATTGGTATCAAAGAGCACACCCAGGTTCCTAACCGATGACGAAGACTTAACAGAGCTGCCATCAAGTGTTAGACAGTATTCTAGGTTATGTGAGGAAGCTTTTTGTCCAATTATTAGAATCTCTGTTTTTTTCAGAATTAAGAAACTACTATGTGACTGGCAATTTCCACCAACTGCAGAATGGCTGCGGATCAGCTCCGGAACGTTCCAACTCTGTCCCAGCTCCGGCGATCCACAGCCCTCCGGAGCAGATACGCAGAGCTTCTATTTTTGCCGGATGCCGGAGAGCTCCACAGCAATTCAGCACTGGGCAGATTGTTATATCACACGATCATACGTGAATTCGCGGGTCTCGTGGGTCCTCATGACTTCAGCTGTCAGTCATAGCCGCAGCCGTTCCGCAACAAATCCGGACCTGGTGGGTACTGAAGGATTGGCGGATCACGGAGCCGAAATTGTGTGTGCGATTAATCGATATATGTTCTATACATGTAAAACAGGAAAAGGAATATTCTAAAAACACCTTAATCAGAATATTTTCTTATTCAGAATAAGGTCAATAAATTAGATTACTGCAGTCCGTGTAAACGTAGTGACTGTGTTATGGTCAGTTTTACATTCTGTCCTGTGGACTTTGTATTTGCTTTTCTGCTTCTGTTCGGCTCTTCTGCTTCTTTTGTTTGTTTTGTTTCCTATAGGTTACCGATTATGCCTTATTTTTTTTTATTTTTTTGTCAGGGTTACTGATTTCTTTGTGCACCTGTTTCTTGTTCAGTTTATCTCCTGTGTATATAATCCCTCGTTTTAGCTCTACTCGCTGTCCAGTATTGTCTTTTTGTTTGTGAAGCTGTTATAGTGATTTTTGACTCATGTTTGGATGACTTTTTTTGTTTACTAATAAAGTAAAATGACTCCTAATTACCTCTTCATTGCCTGAACAGTTATCATCAGTGCGGTTTAATCAGCTGACGTTTTGGTGAGTTTAGAGGGTGTTTGAAGTCTGTTCTCTTCAAGTTCACACAGGTGAATAACCACAGATGTAGAGAATAAATATCAACATGATTCACTAACTTACACAACCACAAATGTCTCCTATATCTATTTTTTCAGTATTTCTAACCTACACTCTTAGAAGAAAAGGTTCTAGAACCTTAAAAGGTTCTATCGGCGCTACGTATTTGGAACCCCTAAAAGGTTCTATACAGAACCCTTTTTAAGGGTTCAATAAAAATAACCCTTTAGGGTTCTTTGTAACCAGGAAAAGGGTATATGGAACCTTTTAGGGGTTCATTCATTATCATTTGTTTTGTCCTTTCCGGAATAAATATTTCAGATTATTGACAAACATCAAGACCCTAAAATGTATTTATAAATGCATGTGAATGATCACAAAATTCAAGATATGGGGGTTAGAAAATGTACATATTTATATCATTTTCTGTAGTTAATCAATATCACACGAAGAGTGCCATTTCAGTTTTTCTTCTCCAAAAATCAGCATGATTAAAATGTGATATTAAGTTACTACAACAGATTAATAAACAATAATTTAATTACAACTACAAAATGTCGCAGAATAATGTAATATTTGAATGAATAATAGTCTATAAAGAACCTTTGTGCCAAAAGGGTTCTTTCTTGTCATTATAGAACTTTTTTTAGCATAAAAGGTTCTTTGGATTTGAGTAAAGAACCCTATGGTTCTATATAGAACCCCAATGAACCCTTTTTTCTAAGAGTGTGTAGTGATCTTTGAAATGTGTGCTTGTACTATCTTTCTTTAAAATACCAGTTGCTTCATTATTTTGGCATTTACAGCAATGACATTTTTGATTTTTCCAAATGCCCTTTGGTCCTCCTACATGTCTGTTGGTATAACATGTATTGTCATATGATTAGTTATGAGTTATATTTAGTAGAAAGGGAACCAATTTAAAATTTCACTATGAATAAATAGATGATTTAGTTTGAAGGGATTGGAGTTTCCATGTACTGTAGTTACACAGAAAAGGTTAAATGCTCACATGTGTGTATGTGACTCCAAAATGAATGCCAAAACCAAACGAAACAAAGAAAAGTTCATTTTGTTGAAACAGTTGTTTCATTTTCAACACAGTCAGGCTGGACAGTTTCTGCTTACTGTAAAAGTGCTTAAAGCAAAGCAAAGAGATTGAAGTAGAAAGTGAAAAAGGAAAGAAGAGAAAGAGTTAAAAGGTGATTCATAGCGATTCTCAAAGACCAAGGCTTTATTGAATATCCTTCCTTTGTATGATAATTCAGCGTGATGTATATCATGTAAGGGGTGTGTATAGTATGAGAACTAATACATAATATCATTTCTAGTGATTCTATCAACACAACTCATTAAAAACATAGAATAATTAAACAGCCTTTTAGCTTTTCCTCAAAATAAGTATTAATATTTGATTTTGCACCACGGAAGGTTGTGCTTCAAATCCGACTTAATAAAGTAAAACAAAACAGTTGAACATGTACAACTCAGACATATAATAAAGTATAGCACTGAGTCTTGTGACTTTCACACGTAATAATTCCCCTCTGCAATTCCCCTCTAGTACTTCCCAAATATCAATGTTAATCGACCTTTGACCTTTATTCAAATATTATACAAATTTCGTAAGGCAATATATAGAAGTTTTAAAAATAACCAACATTTTCCCAAAATGTTAAAACATTTTTGCTTAAAGGAGCATTGCGTAGGTTCTGAAATTTCTAACCGTCACTGACACCAGTGGCCGTTAGAGAAACTGCAGCCAGTCTCATGCTCGTTCTCGAATGCGCATGACGTCACATTTTTTTAATTTTCGCACCAATTCGAACCCGACTCCTCCACACACAATTGAGCCTACAGGCTGATAAAGGCAACCGTGGTGGACATTCTTTCTATTACATCATGGTTGGCTTATAAATGTACAAATGAAAACTCTATCCAGAGCCGGCGTCAGACTGCGCTCAGCAGGAGGGCATTTATTTTCAATGGGTGGGCACTAGGTATGGGGACTTTTTTTCGGATATCCGATATCCTATATTTATTATTGCTACTCCCTTTTCTGTTAGCTATTACCATGAAGTGATGCAAGCCATACAATAAACACATAAACCATTACACATCTAAATAAAATGTTAAATAGGCCTATACAAAAAAATTGCAAGACCGACTCTGACCACAGCTTTATTATAAACAAAGCTAACGGACATGCACACAGCAGTCTCTCACTGACATGACAGTATTTTAACTGCTATCTCACTGGCGGAAGAGAGAAAAAAAGCTACACATCTTTATTCTGCTTTGCTCCAACATAAGCGTTTACAGTAGCCTACTAGGCCTATTAAAAAAGCATCATGTAACGTTAGTTACCTTTATCAAAACAAATCAAAAACAGGTGCTTAACGTTAGCTTGGGAATGTTAGCGGCCACGGAGTCACAAATGTTAGCCGGGCTCTCGTTGTCTTGCAGCAGAATCGTTAATCGACGTGGAAGGAGAAACTGTGGTTTGAACCATTTTCTAATGTACATTTTTGGAGAGTTTTCATCTGTTTGCTTTGTTTTGAATGCAGCCAGGAATCTCGTGCCAACTGAAAAGTCATTTCATTCATTTATTAACGTGCAAGTGATTAGGGGGGCGGCAGGGGGGTTTCCTCACAGCGCCACACTGTTGTTTTATGTTGGCTTTATTATATTTTCAGCTAATGAGCAGTTTGTAGACATATATTTTTATTATTTCTTACTGAAATGTGAATTAAATTAAACTGATATTATTTTGTAAATTATATAATTCAATTTTCCCCCTAATGCCCCCCCATACCGCCGGCCCTGACTCTATCTTAAAGATTTTTTTAAGTAAAAACCTACACAATGCTCCTTTAATTTCAGTGTGATCTCAGACCTTTTGATCCCACTATAATAAATCTGATCTCTCAGCACAGGCCAAACACTGAACTCAGAAGAAATGACGACATTATAATGCCTCCTGCATTTTTGCAGTGTGAGATAAAGGTCTGTGTAAGATGAGATGAATCTCCCAGACAGTGACGGAGAACGCCGTCTCTCCGTGATCTAGTGACACTTATCGTAACAGAATCACACTGGATCTCCGTCATTCACCATTCTGCTCTCTTTTTCCGGTTACACTTTATTTCGATAGTCACTTTAGACGTTCTACTAATTATAAGTAACTTTTCAACTACATGTCAACTAACTCTCATTAGAGTATTAGTATATTATAGGAGACTGTCAGTAGACTGTTAGGTTATGGTTAGGTGTTAGGGTTCGGGTTAGGAGAATAAGTTGACTTGTAGTCGCCAAGTTACTTATAGTCAGTTGAATATCTGTTGGGGGACCAACAAAATAAAGTGTTAGCAGATATTAAGCTGACAGTCCACTAATACTCTAATGACAGTTAGTTGACATGTAGTTGAAAAGATACTTATAGTTAGTAGAATGTCCAAAGTGGACTATCGAAATAAAGTGTTACCCTTTTTCCTACAGCACAGTTTGCTGGTACACAATAAAACAAGAGAGGAGATATATTCATAACTTAATTTAATCAAATTCTGATATTAAAAGTTGCCTAATTTTTTTGATTGTCTCCAGTACCAAAGCATATATCACAGATAGCCTTGTTTTTAGTGTTAACGTTTTTTTTCACTTCTCTTGTTCAAGTTTTCTCTAAACAAGTACCTACAGTAATTATATACCTGATCCAAAAAAAGAGCGAAAGGGAGAGAGAGATAGCAATGCGCCTGCTCGTTTCAACTGGAAAAGACAAGCGGTCGCTTGGAACGACTCCCAGAGAGAGAGAGAGAGAGAGAGAGAGGAATACACTGCAACCATGGTGACCGCTCCAGATTACAGCCAGAGACTCTGACGTCAATGGAAACCTCGCAGCACAAAGCCCAGCACAAACACAGCCCTCGTGCATCCATGGAAACAAGCTGCCCACCTGAAATATAAATGTCATATTATTGTACCGTTGCTGTTGCCATAGAGATGCCACATAGAAAAGAGGAAACTTTAAAGAAATATGTCTCCAAAGAAACTATGTTTAAAAGCCATTGAAACTCAACCTGACGTCCCTGACATGACACGAACAAACCGCAGGACTATTTACTCGTCCTCGTGTCAATCCACATCCTTATCTTTCCATATAACAAGTGTTAGTACCACATTTCACAAAATAACCCATATATAACTTGTGTTACGTGGCAGAATCGTAGTTTCTTTCCGTTTTTCCCCTCCGTTTGGCCTAAAAAACTGATCATTTTAAATCAAATTTCAGATTTTCCATTGTGCCGTTCTCTCCGTATTTACGATTATTTGCAGCCTTTCCTACAACGCACTGGGCTGCGTTTCCCAAAACCATCGTAAGCCTGAGTTGATCGTAGAGACCATTGGTGGCAATTGTTCTACGATCAACGTAAGCTTACGATGCTTTTGGAAACGCAGCCGTGGATCTTACACTGGAAACCTAAAGTAACTCACTACCGCTAAACGTTTACTCTTGAAATTCTTGAAACGGAAACAATACAAGTCAACACCATTATGACTAAAAGTTTGCTAAGAAGAATTTCCTACAAAAGCAAGGCGATATCTGACTATCAAGACAGCGCTGGGCCCATATTCGGTTTAAAAGGCAGGGCCTATTTGGACGAAGGGAAGACAACAGCCTTTTTTCTGTTTTCTCTAAGCATAGCCTGATTCACCTTTCTACTGAATAGGCAACCACGTTTTATTTAAGGCCCATTTTGCCAGCGGTGAAGTATCTCTTTAACCTGTCATATGAATAGCAACATTTCGTCACACAACAGTGGAGGATGCCAAAGCCGCGGATTATTTTGCTTTAGTTGGTTTACACATAAACACTGTGTTCTTAAAAAAGATTTGTAAAGGCATTCTGCCAAGATGTTCTCTCGTAACAGTGGAATACTCTGAGCGTTGGCCAATATTACAAAAACTGGCTTGCATAGCATGTGAAGATATTGTGTCACTGAGTGTCATTGATCAATCTACAGTGCAATAGAACAGATAAAGGTTAAAAGAGACTTACTGCAAAGACAAAAAGCTGTACTGCTGAACTCTGAACTTTGAAAAACATTGTTTGTGTTTTGATATGGACTGTGTGTATGTGTGTGTGTGTGTGTGTGTGGGTGTCAGATAAAATAAATAAATAAAAGAAAACAGCCGTTGTAATGGCGTGAATAGCGGTTGGCGCTCTGACTTTATAAAGCCGCACTGAAAGACAATTCCACTGAATCATTCTTCCTCAGACCGTTCACGTCACTGTCTGAACAAGCCCGACACAGACACTATATTGTTTAGCCAAAGCATCACTGAAATATTGACATTTTTTATTTAAATGAAATGTTCTGATGTATTATTGTCTCATACTGTCATATGTTTCAACGAATCAATAACATTACAAAGTGAAAGCATGTGTTTTTTCCATTGCACATATGCAATTTATAAAAAACTTTCTGTCTTTATTATTTTTAGTGAAATTATTTGGTAGTCAGAGTGTGTGTGTAATGAGTGAGGGGGAGGGACAGGTTTTTTTAAAGGTTTGGGGGGGGGGGGGGTATCAATAAAATTTGAGAACCACTGGCGTAGATGAAGTTTATTGTGAACAACGTCCCACTTCAGTCTGGTATTAACAGTTTGCGAATTAAAAAAAAAAATGGAAATGGTATGAAAAAAATACATTAGCCCACTTATAAAAATAAAACCATAAGAAAAGTAATAACCTCATTCATACATAATAAAAGTAATAACTCAATGGAGGTTCACTCCATTCAAAGACCAGAAACAAGTACGCAAAGACATTACTGCATTCTGACAATCACAACATCAACTTGAAGCATCTGGGTTTGCACACTTGCACACATACACTCACCGGCCACTTTATTAGGTACCCCATGCTAGTAACGGGTTGGACCCCCTTTTGCCTTCAGAACTGCCTCAATTCTTCGTGGCATAGATTCAACAAGGTGCTGGAAGCATTCCTCAGGGAGTTTGGTCCATATTGACATGATGGCATCACACAGTTGCCGCAGATTTGTCGGCTGCACATCCATGATGCGAATCTCCCGTTCCACCACATCCCAAAGATGCTCTATTGGATTGAGATCTGGTGACTGTGGAGGCCATTTGAGTACAGCGAACTCATTGTCATGTTCAAGAAACCAGTCTGAGATGATTCCAGCTTTATGACATGGCGCATTATCCTGCTGAAAGTAGCCATCAGAAGTTGGGTACATTGTGGTCATAAAGGGATGGACATGGTCAGCAACAATACTCAGGTAGGCTGTGGCGTTGCCAAGTTTGGTACCAAGGGGCCCAAAGAGTGCCAAGAAAATATTCCCCACACCATGACACCACCACCACCAGCCTGAACCGTTGATACAAGGCAGGATGGATCCATGCTTTCATGTTGTAGACGCCAAATTCTGACCCTACCATCCGAATGTCGCAGCAGAAATCGAGACTCATCAGACCAGGCAACGTTTTTCCAATCTTCTATTGTCCAATTTCGATGAGCTTGTGCAAATTGTAGCCTCAGTTTCCTGTTCTTAGCTGAAAGGAGTGGCACCCGGTGTGGTCTTCTGCTGCTGTAGCCCATCTGCCTCAAAGTTCGACGTACTGTGCGTTCAGAGATGCTCTTCTGCCCACCTTGGTTGTAACGGGTGGTTATTTGAGTCACTGTTGCCCTTCTATCAGCTCGAACCAGTCTGGCCATTCTCCTCTGACCTCTGGCATCAACAAGGCATTTCCGCCCACAGAACTGCCGCTCACTGGATGTTTTTTCTTTTTCGGACCATTCTCTGTAAACCCTAGAGATGGTTGTGCGTGAAAATCCCAGTAGATTAGCAGTTTCTGAAATACTCAGACCAGCCCTTCTGGCCAACAATCATGCCACGTTCAAAGTCACTCAAATCACCTTTCTTCCCCATACTGATGCTCGGTTTGAACTGCAGGAGATTGTCTTGACCATGTCTACATGCCTAAATGCACTGAGTTGCCGCCATGTGATTGGCTGCTTAGAAATTAAGTGTTAAGGAGCAGTTGGACAGGTGTACCTAATAAAGTGGCCGGTGAGTGTCGAAGATAATTAAAGTCATTAATGCATTTGTAATAAAATAACATCAACAACAAAAAAAACATAAGGTAACACTTTATTTCGATAGTCCACTTTAGACATTCTACTAACTATAAGTATCTTTTCAACTACATGTCAACTAACTGTCATTAGAGTATTAGTAGACTGTCTGCTTAATATCTGCTAACACTTTATTTTGTTGGTCCCCCAACAGACATTCAACTGACTATAAGTAACTTGGCGACTACAAGTCAACGCGTTTAAAGTCTGTTTAGAGACATTCATATTCATTTTTATCTTCAGTTACTGTAAATCCGGCGTATAGTTCATAAACGCCAGAGGAGAACTGGCCCCCGACTGAGCCTGGGTTCTCCCAAGGTTTTTTTTTTTTTCATTAGGTCACCTGATGGAGGTTTTCGGTTCCTTGCCACTGTTGCCTTTGGGGATATTCAAATTAATTAATCAATCATTAATACCATTGATCAGCCCTACCAAACGTGGAGGTTGAATATTGTTTTGTTGTTTTGATTGATACTGTGAAGCTGCTTTGGTGCAATCTATGTTGTGAAAAGCGCTATATAAATATACTTGACTTGACTTGACTTACTCTCCTAACCCGAACCCTAACACCTAACCATAACCTACCAGTCTACTATAATATACTAATACTCTAATGAGAGTTAGTTGACGTGTAGTTGAAAAGTTACTTATAATTAGTAGAACGTCTAAAGTGACTATCGAAATAAAGTGTAACCAAACATAATATTTATGAAAGAACCTGTTGCATGTAAATTACCAGTAAATATGACTCTGGGTTTAACAATATTTCACAATCAGCAGAAGATGAGCAGTCTGATGTCATTTCTTGTTGCTTTCTCAATTTCTCAAAAAGAATTTAAGCAACAAGATTGTTCTGATGAAATGTTACAGATGTGTACCCTTAGTACCTCGTAACGCCAAATCCATCTCACGCTTTATATTTTTGAACAAACAATAAAAAGAAAGCAACTGACGGGCTCTTTACTTGAAAGACCACAGAAAGTCACGGCCCTCATGTTTAATTTGGTTGAATGCAGCATAAGTGGAGTTAAAAGAACCAGCCATGGTTCTCACACATCAGCTGCTGTGTCAACAGCCAGGCACTTCCTCTTTCTCAGAAATTATGTACATGATGCATGCTAACTTCACGTCACCGAGGTGGGCATCGGTTTGATTTAAATTTTTTTTTCTTCTTGTGAAAGAAGAAGAAAGCCAAAATATTAAATGTCACGAAAGTATATTTACTGAGTAATTCACTGTTTTATCAAGGAGGTCAAAATGACCATTTTCATCAGAGATTTGGTCAAATTACAGAGCGATGACTTTAGAAAGATGACAGCATAATTTTTTTAAATGTTTACACAGAGATTGGTAGGTCTATTAGTTAAAGCTGTTGACTTTAGTAATCTTTGTTCTATTATATGCCAACGCTGACAATGGCAAAAAGCACTTCCGGTTAACATGCTCAAGAAGCATTAAAAATATCTTAATATCCTTTTAGATTCATGTTTTAAAGGCCCGATATGGTTCAATCCCAGAGATATGGAGATCTTAATGCGGCTCCATGAATAAATTGGTCAGTTTTACACATTTTTAGTGGTTGAAAACCAAACTTTCCATACATCTGATCATTTTTATTTATATCTGAGGAATATCTGAACAACAAATTGTGAATTTTTGAAAATAGTGATGTATCTCGTTTTTGTTTATCAACACAATTGCATATGATATACCTGTTTGAGTGCCATAAATATTATTTTTCCAAAGTTTGCGTGCCTGCAACTCTAACAGTATTAAATATATCTTAATATTCTTCTAGATTCTAATTCTTAATTAACTTTTCTTTTGGAATCTTAATTTTTAAGGCCCTATATCAATCCCAGAGATATTGAGTTGTCAGTCAATAATAATAGAACAATGTGAGCCGGGGAAGCTTCTGAAATGTGGTTGATTTGACATGGAATGACCCTTTAATCCTTGATGTGTGTATACTTGATACAGTTTACAGATAGCCTATGTGTTCAATCTCTGATGTACTCCACAAACACACTTGCGTCTGTCAACACAAACAGGACAAATGGAGTCCAGTTTAATCAGCTGGTTTGTGTGTACAGACTAAGGATCCCAGCGTCGGAAACAAGTGGATGGTTTATCTTAATGGTGTCCTGAATCGCATTGGAGGATTCTATGTTTGTTCGGAGCATTTGACCACAGATAGTTTCACAAATAAACTTTTGTTGACAGATGAATCACCAACTTGGATCTGACAGCAGCTGCATCACAAGCCATAATTAAAAGCTTGCATAATGCTTTTTCTGTTTTATATGGATAATGGGTCACACTTTAGTTTAGGGTCCAATTCTCACTATTACCATTAACTATGACTTTTGTTTCAAACTCCTAATAACTGCTTAAATAGTTAGTAAGGTAAAGTATGGTGTAGGATTGAGGGATGTAGAATAAGGTCATAAGTCCAGGCCTGTTCCTCTCTTGATCTTCACTGTTGTCGCTCCTCCTTTTATGCCTCCGCTTCTCCGTGAAAGATACGAGACCGGTGCGTCGCATAGGTGTCGCTCACGCCCTCGGCCTCGTCCTGATCGCCACAATAAGCAAATAGTTAACAGTGAGAATTGGACCCTAAACTAAAGTGTAACCGGATAATGTCTTCAAAACACATACAATAGTGTTGATACTGTGTCCTATGTAATAATATTAGCCAATCATAACAGAGGCCGCTTACTGACAAGCCTTAAAGGAGCGTCTTAATAAAAACGAATAATTTTTATACAGAGGATCAGAATGAAGATATGAAAATAATAGTTCCCTTTCGTTGTCACTCTCAATACTCTAATGAGAGTTAATTGACATGTAGTTGAAAAGTTAAAGTGGACTATCGAAATAAAGTGTAACCAAAATATAGGTCACTTGCTTATTCTTTGCAATCGTTTGTGACATTTACTAGCAATTTCTACAGAGAAAATTTTTTCTACGCCTATTTTTTTCAGTCTATGTTACATTCTCATTTAGGAGAGCAAGATAAACAATTACTGTCATCTACATTAGCTAATCAGCAACACAGAATGTTTCCATCATTACTTGCATTATCGTAAGACACACCACACACACAGAGCCGTGAACACACATTCATCCGAGTAACATCTTTTTTATACTTCTCACACTAAGTCAAAGCTTTACAGTAACTAAACGTTCAGATTTCCTCTCATGGAAACCCTGATGAGAGCCGTATCTCGAGTGGTCTTAACAAGCCCCTCTCTTGTGGTTTCACAGTCTTTTTGACTCAGTCTGTAGAACAAAAAAGACCCTCAACACACACTGTACTAAACACCGCACACTCTCTCAGTCTTCATCACTTCCACTACTGCGGTCATGTTTCTCTCCATTATATGTGAATGTGTGTGTGTGGGTGTGTGTGTGTGTGTGTGTGCGTGTGTGTGTGTATTTCCACTACTGCAGATCTCTCAGTGCCATTATGAGACCTCATCTACTGTAACGTCCTGTCAGTTTTCCAGGAATCAGAAGCAAGCCAGGCAACAGGTGTTCACACATTTTTGCGGTTCAGAAGTTAAGCAGAAGGAGAACAAGCTCAATAGCACGAGGTCGATCAGGTGAAGACAAAGCCTCAACTGGCTGTGTAGCAAAGATAAGAGATATATTTAAACGCCAGCCTCGGGCGAGAGCGTTTGAGGGCGAGGGCATTGAATCAAAGAGGAGGATTTTTCAGAGGAAGACAGTCATAATGCTGTGAGAATCTACATCTGTTAGAGACACCCGGAGAAAAACTGTATTACTCACACGTTGCGCTGTCGTTACTCAGGAGACTTATAGCTCGTGGAGTTCTTGTGTTTCATTTAAAAGTGAATGGTATAATTTTTATCATTTCTGAGACTATATGTAGACTGATTTGTCTCTGATGTTTCTTCTAAGTATAAAAATCAATTGTTCATGTACTGTACAGTAAAGGCACACCATAAAAAAAATCCACCGGATTCAACTTCAAGTTCAGTTGCTGCCATAAAATTTGAAGAATAATCAAATTGGCTGCACAACTTTAAATTATTATGATTTGAATGAATTATTTTGATGAGTTAAGGCCAATTCACACTGCACCGACATACGCTGACCAACGTGGACCATTACCAGATTACAGTCACTTCTCAGACTTTCCACAACCCAACACCGATTGAATGTGCCGAAAACAAGCACAGACTAAAACCAACAGACACCAATGTAACACACTGATCCGACAAAACACGACAAACTGTCTGTTGCCATCTGTATTGTAAAAAACGCTATATAAATAAAGGTGACTTGACCTGACATAATCTCTTAGGTACTTACTTTGAAAAAGTGATTACTTCACGACCGCTAAAAAAAGTATGGTCTATAGTATGAATTGTGTATTTGTGTATATATTTTGTATAATCTGCACACTTCAGAATCTCACCTGAAAAAGTAGGTCATCTGGTTCTGGTCTTTTATTAGTACTGTGAATAAAATAAAAAAAAATGTTGTGACACATACTGTTTTCCGCCAACTGTATAATAGGGAAAGTATGCAATTTCGAATGCACCCATATAAAAAATGCAGTCACGTACAGTCAAAAGTGCACTCAGTCAAAGTGCAAATAAGCCAAAAAGATTCTTAAGTACAGTAACCATTTACATTTACTCAAATACCTTTTACTGCTGGAGGCAGTTCATATTGTTATGAAAATAGTTGCATATTGGAATGCTCAGGTAAGATTAAGGGCCCTAACGATCTGAAAGTATCAAACGTGAGCGCAAGTAACTTTGTGGGCGGATCTCGGGCGCTGATGCTATTATACCGGCGGGATAAATGACTCTTGCGCCTGACGCAAATCTAAAATGTGTTGGTCTGAAGTCGCTACATTAGTCATAGGTGTGGTTTGGGCGTAACATGCAATAAACCAATCAGGGCGACATCTCACATTCCCTTTAAGAGCAGGCGCGCTTGTTCCACGGCGGATTGCTATTATGACGGCGGATTTGCCAGGAGCGGTTCACAGCCGAGGAGACTGACGCTCTCGTCAGGGCCGTAAAACACCCAAATTAGCTTCAGTTAAACAGGCCTATAATAACTTGGGTAAATGTGTAAGCTAGATGTATGCCTATTTTTTCACATCTTCATGGAAACCACAATGATTTCCCTCGTGTGGTAATATTTTTCCTTGTAATTATGTATGGTTTGCAAAAATGGGAACTGTTGCGTCTGTGTAAATGAGAGAAGCAAAGTGTATGTGAGTTGTGCACACGCTACATTATGGCCAAGCATTTTCACTGAACCGCCCCGGGAGCACAAGTTCATTCCCTAATTCACCGGCGTGCGTCTGTGGAGGGAAAAGTCTGCGATGCGTCCGGTGCGAAAAAGGAATGATACATGCGTCGCTGTACAAAATCAATTGCGCTGGGTGCAAGATAGGGCCCAAAGTCAAATTAGCTCAGACTTCTGTCTGTGCTGTCTACACTTTGCTCGCTTTCATTACTTTCGCTTTTATTCTCGTGCGCTCTTGTTCGCTAAACTGAACAGCCAATCACAGTTCTCTCTCACCGACTGCCAACATGTTGAGTCGTTTTACTCATTCACCACAGATTATTTTGTGCTCACACATTGTTACGTGTGGGTTTTTGTTGTGTCTTGTATATCACGTGATTCCCTGTTTGTCATGTGATCCTGCCATGTGTATTGTCTTTTGTTATGTTGTTGCTCAGTGTCCACAGGTGTTCCTCGTCTATGTTTATTAGTCTTCCCAGGTGTCTCTCATTAACCACGCCCCCTTGTTATCTTGTTTAGCTTGTTTGTCTGTGTATTTAAACCCCTGTGTTTCAGTTGCTGGCTGTCGGTTGTTGTTTAATGTTGCTTGTAGTGGTGTTTTGTGTTCCTAGTCTGAGTTCCTTGCTCCTGTCTAGAGTTCCATGTGATGTAATTTTTAGTGATGGCCAAATGAAGCGTTTCGAAGCATTATTGCTTTCCGATACAATTGTGTCGAAAATGGTTCATTACTCGAAGCTTCATTCAGATAGAAATTGCAGCACCATCTCCTGGTGAAGTAAATGTAATCCAACAAAGCTGACAACCATAAAATGCAAGTAGGCTTATGTTAACGCCCCGTTTATGACGTGTTTACCGAGGCGATCAAAGCTGAAACAGTGTTAGTGCTGTGAAACTCATTTATGTATGAATTTCATGTGTTCACCTTGATAATAAAACATTAAGCATGATGTGTGTGTGTTTGTGTAATTATTTCTTTAGACAAGGACAGAAGATCAGACCAGCTTAAAAAAAGTTGGAAACCATCATGGTTTCTGTTAAACTGGCTTTTACTACAGATTTTAAACCACTACAGAATTTTTTTGTAGTGTGTTTGGCACATATTCCATTAGGATTTAATGCCCCCCACCAATAGAACCCAACACATAATCAGTAGAGACCCACAGACACCACTATAATTTCCATTATAACCAATAAAATTCCCATGAAAACTATTAAATCCAATAGAATTTCTGTAATGGTGTCTATAGTTTTTTTTTTAGCAGGGCAGTATCAAGCTTTATCTTGTTTAGCTGTGGGAAGCAGAACTCTATAACTTGTTAACTGGTGGGACTGATATTTTTGTATGTTGAAAAGGATGTGCTTGTGTAACTGGTTGTAGTTGTATAATGTAGCAGAGAGTTATTGAAGTTTCTGTCTTTGATGTATATTTTTATGTAACAATGTTCATATGTTCTCAAATTAATAATAATAATAAAATGTGTCAGAGGGTGTGCTTTAGGTAGGCTACATCATACAGAAGGCTTATAAGTGTTCATTAAATGGTATGGTTTTTATTCAGAAATATTATTTTCGCCACAGTCTTTGGTGAAAGGCGATTTCTGTTTTTATAAAACAATTTCACCAGCTTTAGACAATATCCTCTCGCATGGAACAGATGATGCAGGAGTACACAAAAACAGCTTCACTTTTATAAGAAATACAGCCGCCAGGTTTCAAACCTGTCAACACTGGATTGGCCTGTCAAAGCAGTCAGGTGCTTCACTACAGGAATGAAGCAGTGTGTTTGCTTCAGACGTCATTTTCACGTGACTAGTGACGTAATGATACAAGCTCCGAAGCAGTGGTTCATTGCAAGGACCGTTCGAGTTTGAAGCAAGCTTCGGAGCGTCGGTGTCAGACATAACATCACTAGTAATTTTCCCTGGATTACCTGTTCGTTTAATTAAAGTGCTTGCGTTTGGATTCACTCTCTGCGTCATTCCTGCTACAGCGTAACAGAACAACCGACCAAACTTGAATCCAGCAGCACAGGTCTTCCCAGCATGAGCCGGGAGTTCGCCGGTCAGATCGCGGCCTTGGTCCTGGATAGCCGCGATCTGTTCCAGTACACCTGGGGGTTTGCTCCTCTCGCTGCCTCCTGCTCTCTCGGTGATGAGGCAATCAAGCTGTGTTACCGGCTGGGGGCTAAGGAGGTCAACCCGAGGGAGCTCCCCGATCTCTCGGGTCTGAACTGGAGAGAGGCACTCGCATGCAACACGTCACTTCTGCCGATCCAGAGACTGTTCACGTTACTTCCTCCGAGCCAGTGTCTAAGGACAAGATGGCCGCCTCCGAGCCAGTGTCTACGGACAAGAAGGCCGCTGCCACACAGTCTGTTCCTGTTCCAGTGTGTGTCTGTTCCCGAGCCAGTGTGCGTGTCTGTTCCCGAGCCAGTGTGCGTGTCTGTTCCCGAGCCAGTGTGCGTGTCTGTTCCCGAGCCAGTGTGCGTGTCTGTTCCCGAGCCAGTGTGCGTGTCTGTTCCCGAGCCAGTGTGCGTGTCTGTTCCCGAGCCAGTGTGCGTGTCTGTTCCCGAGCCAGGGTGTGTGTCTGTTCCTTCTCCCGAGCCAGTGTGTGTGTCTGTTCCCGAGCCAGTGTGCGTGTCTGTTCCCGAGCCAGTGTGGGTGTCTGTTCCCGAGCCAGGGTGTGTGTCTGTTCCTTCTCCCGAGCCAGTGTGTGTGTCTGTTCCCGAGCCAGTGTGTGTGTCTGTTTCTTCTCCTGAGCCAGTGTCTATTCCTGAGTCTGTGTCTGTTCCTGTCCCCGAGACCGTTCCTGAGTCTGTGTCTGTTCCTGTCCCCGAGACCGTTCCTGAGCCAGTGTCTGTTCCTGAGCCGCCGTGGCCGCCCGAGGGCTGGCTATGTTACGTTTGGGTTTTTGTTGTGTCTTGTATATCACGTGATTCCCTGTTTGTCATGTGATCCTGCCATGTGTCTTGTCTTTTGTTATGTTGTTGCTCAGTGTCCACAGGTGTTCCTCGTCTATGTTTATTAGTCTTCCCAGGTGTCTCTCATTAACCACGCCCCCTTGTTATCTTTTTTAGCTTGTTTGTCTGTTTATTTAAACCCCTGTGTTTCAGTTGTTGGCTGTCGGTTGTTGTTTAATGTAGCTTGTATGGTGTTTTGTGTTCCTGAGTTCCTTGTTCCTGTCTAGAGTTCCATGTATGTCATTTTCCCTAGATTACCTGTTCGTTTAATTAAAGTGCTTGCGTTTGGATTCACTCTCTGCGTCATTCCTGCTACAGCGTAACACACATAAAGCCGCCTGTCAGTACTAAATTTAGTTTTTTTTCTCACACTTATTGACCTTAAACAGTCAAATACACACAAAACAGTCAGTTATGTTTTAAGTGAACTTAAACAATTGGGAAAGAAAACATATGTGTAGCAGAATAATGGATCTCTGCTTCAGATCTTAAAGTGACAGCGGCCAAAATATGTTTGACATGACAGTTTTTCCCCAAGGTATCAATGTCAAAATTGTGGCCAGTGAAATGCTGAGTGGCTAGAAACCTTTAAAAACCACTAGCCACAGTGCTGGTGAACAAACAATGAATGTCAAGCCCTGTCAACACCACAAAAACGTGCCCAACGGATGCTCACCAGCAACCCTAAGAATAACAGAGAAAGCATGGAAGAGATAATCTGGTCTTTGATGAAAGTGATGAGAAATGGAGATCATACTGAAATCGTGCATGTTTCGTTCTAGACTTATGGAAAATCTGAGATCTCTTCTGAACCTCTAGAGGAGGCAATGTGAGATTACTGAGGTCTTTTTTTTTAGAAGAAACATCTTAAAGGCTGGATATTCTCCATTTGCTCTCCATTGTAGGTCGGTGAGAGCTGTCCATGAGTGAGTGAACATATTTCTTCAGTGATTCAAAGAAGTGTCTGAGAAATGTGACTCATATGTGGTATCAGGAATCCCTTCCGATGATCACAATGTATCATCAGCTTATGATTCAGAAAGTAATGCCATGTTTCTTTTGTTCTCAGTTAATTTCTTTCTGGTTTATGAAGCAGCTCCCCTATAGCCCTTTATAGCCTACACTATATAAGTTATTTAAGCGATATTTCATAAGCAAGAATCCTGTACTCAAAATTAGCCTTGTGTTGACATTCACACCAGTTCTATTTTACTATTTTTATTAGCTTTTATATTACAGAACATATGAGTGGTGCTTTCACCGCCTTTCAAAACTCACCGCCATGATGCTGGAGTCCTGACAACTTTACTAAAATAACTGACACGCTTTTCAATGTAAATCTATTGGATTATTTCATCCATTGGCGAGAGCAGTAAACCTGTCAGCTTAACAGAATTTAGTCATGTGCTGTCTCTGCTGAAGGAAGCAAAGTTTCATATTTACACAAGGTCTTTAGTCATAACAATTCAATGCAACTGTATGACCCAGAGAGAAGACATCCTGGCTACTCACCACTCTTACAGGAAATGACATACACACAGGCCTTGGCACTAACCGAACACTCAAAAACTCACAGGCACATCATCCTGAAAAGCCCTGCCGCTCCTTTTGAGTAAACGTGAGCTGGATCAAAGAGTTTGGATATGTGTGCAGTGACACCTCAGAAATTGATTTTATCTTACAGGGAGTATTCATTTGAAGCTTGTAGGCTCCTTTAGGCTTAAACGTTTAAAGTTTATATATATATATATATATATATATATATATATATATATAGACACATTTAAGCAATATACATAATTGACATTTTGGGCAATGTTGACAATCTTGTTTGCTAGTTTCAGCCTGAAGCGATTATCATTTTCACGCCCTGCGACACGTTGTTTAAATAACAAATGTATTTGTGCTGCTGGTCTGAAAAACAGTGTTCAGGCACATTGTTGGCGCGTTGCGAATCTGCCATTGCGCGAGTGCAACTGACATTTAAAGGGAATGGGAGATGAGACTCTGGTTGGTTTATGGCACGTTAAGCCCAAAACACACCCATTACTCATTAAGAGAATAGGGACGACCCTTTTAGACCATGTGTCATGCCTCATTTAGTGCTTTTTATACAATACAGATTGTTTCAAAACAGCTTTACTGTGATAACAGAACAATTATGATTCAATGACTTTAATTCTGCTGTAAATCAGCTCTAAAAATGTAATGGGAAGATTTAATTTAAAAAATGTAATATATTTATGGGAGGAGAGTATTTAAATGAATCATGCAAAGTGTAGAAAAGGCCACCCCTTGGAATTGGACTCGCCCGATCTCCCCCGCCTCTGTTCGTGAGTTGGACTGTGCGAGAAAAGTTTCGGGAGAGTTAAGAAGCCAGATCGTCTCAATAGAGGATGTGTAGATGTGTTTATAGTGAATAAGTTTATAGTGAATAACAGTTAAGTTCGATCGGAGTGCTGTCGTTCAAGGATTTAAAGATTATGTGTGTGCGTGCAGCTAATAAACCACATACATGGTCACATACATGGTCACATACATGGTCACATGTCTGACCTTTGTACAATAAAGCATCTACAAGACCCCCCTGGTGTGAAACATACTGTTCTAACCGGACAACCTGTAGCTGTTCAATTAATCCGAACCAGAAAATATAAAAGAGGGGTCAGCAGTTCTTACATGGTCCTTCGAGCCGGATAAGTGGACTGCTACAGCTATGTCTCATCCAGGAAGAGAAACCCCTGTCGCACGACCAAGGAGACGAGTTTACCCTCCAGCTTACTTCGAGGATTATGAACTCAGTGGACCTGGGTCTCGTCGACAGCAACCACTGTCGTCTAACTACCAAGCTGTACAGGAGGATGAACCGCTGAGTCTTACAGGTCATTCCAGATCCACTTCACCAGTCAGTCAAGCATCAGATTGTTCAGAATGGAGATCGATTGACCGCTGGGACAGCACTGCTGTAAAGCTGAGAGAAGAGAATGCTACATTGCAACGGCAAGTGCAACAGTTACCAGAGTTTATGGCCATGTTTGAAGAGATTAAGAGGGAGAACGCAGCTTTGCAACGACAGGCCAGCCAGCTTCCTGAGATCATCACAGCATTACAAGAGATGCGTAAACAGAATGCTGTACTCTGTCATGAGCTTCAAAGTCTGAAATCTGAGCGTAGAGCTCCACCTGAGTCAGTCACTTTACCAATGCCATCACCACGGTCGTACTCTCCAGCAGTCAACATTCAGACTTCACGGTCATACCGCCCAATAGCAGCCCCACGCTCCAAGTTGCCATCACCTGCTGTTAAGAGACAGCCATGCTCAGCTACGCCAGGAGAAAGCTCCGAGCTGAATGACGACCTAAGAAACATGAACATTTCTTCCTCCTCACATGAGAGAATCCCGAGCACATGAGAGAATACAACACAGTGTAGTGACCCACTACAGATCAGGTATGTCAATTCTACCCCGTATTCTCTTCCACCTCAGCTGCCTGAATATGTGGTCCCATCACAGGACTTTAGGAGGCCAGCCCATGCAGAATACAGTTTAGAGCATTTCGTCCCCTCATCTTCCAATGAGAAAACCTACAGAGGTCCAGCCCCTACCATCCCATTCCTTACGTCTCCTGACCCTAGAGAGTTTTCAAGGCTGAGAATTGCTTTGGAGAACATCCTGCCTGACGATGCTACAGAACACTTTAAGTTTCAAATCCTCACAGATCATTTGAAACTGGAGGAGGCCCTCCTAGTGGCGGACTCTTACACCAATTCGAGGTTTCCCTTCACGAACACTATGAGAGCTCTGAATAAAATGTATGGTCAACCTCACCAATTAGCCCTGCAATGAATCTCTGAGCTGATGGATGGATCCAACATACGCAGTGGAGATGTTAAAGCCTTTAGGATGTTTGGACTGCAGGTACGCTCTCTTGTCAGTATGTTGCAACAGCTGGGCCACAAAGGTAAAGTAGAGCTGGAATGTGGATCACATGTTTCTCGCCTTCAGAGTAAACTACCACATGACCTTAGATCCAGTTTTAAGAGATATACCCACCCACTGCAAGTTGCTATTCCCACACTGCTAGACTTTGCAGATTGGCTGGAATACGAGCTTCAAGTGCAGGAGGACACTAGCCAGTATGCTTGTCACCCAAAGCAGGATTCCTCTGCACATATCAGAGAGGTGAGAAGAGAGCCTAAGCAGCCTCGCAGACCAACTACTGTTCTCCTTGGGACTGAAAAGTCACCGTCCACGCTGACATCGTCAGCCACGTTTAAACCAGCTCCAGTCAGAGCAGAGAAGGTAAAGGCTTTTTGTCCATACTGTGACAATAACAAGCATTATTTGAATGGCTGTGACAACTTCAAGCTTCTCAACAAAGACAGGAAGATAGACTGGATAAAGACCAAAAACCGATGCTGGCGTTGTGGTCGTGGACATCAAGCAGCCAACTGCACACTAAAGACTCTATGTCCAACTTGTAACAGGAAGCACCTTCTGGTACTGCATGAAGTCAATGATCAAGTCAAGCCATATCAGCAAAATACGGTTCCTTCTAGTGCAGTTTTGTATGTTGACCGCCCAACATCCGGCAGCAAAGTGCTTCTCAAAGTGGCAAAGGTACTGATTCGGAATGGTAACAGAGCGATTGAGGCTTATGCTGTGTTGGATGATGGATCAGAGCGGACCATCATTCTGCATGATGCAGTAGAGAAATTGGGACTTGTGGGGAAACCCGAGGATCTTATGCTTCGCACAGTGAGACAAGATACCCAGGTAATTCACGGAGCAGCAGTGACTTTTACGGTGTCTCCAACTGTTAACCCCAACAAAGTCTACAAGATTGGTAACGCCTTCACAGCCAATGTACTTAGCCTGGCAGAACATACTCACCCAGTCAGTGTGCTGCAAAGAAAGTTCAAGCATCTTGCCGGGTTACCACTACAACATCTGAACAAGGTACAACCTGTGCTTCTCATTGGCTCTGATTGCCCACACCTTATCACACCTATACAGCCAGTCAGACTGGGGCCCCCTGGTGGTCCGGCAGCAGTGAGAACCCGTCTGGGATGGACACTGCAGGGTCCAACTCAAGAATTGAACAGTCATCTTTCGTCTGATCAATGCTTCTTCACCTCGCTGCGGCCCGTCAATGACCTTTATGCAAACGTGGAGAGACTGTGGCAAATGGATGTTCTACCTTACCAGAGTGAAAAGACGATCACCAGGTCACGCCAAGACAAGGAGTGCATTCAGCTTCTGCAAGAAACTACAGTGAGAGTGGATATTGCTGGTGTTCAACGATATGCTACTCCTCTGCTACGTGTCAAGAACATGCCTCGTCTCTACGCACCTAAGGAAGCTGTTTTACCCCAGTTAAGAGCAATTGAGAAACGACTTGAAAGGGACCCTGATCTGGCTGCAGTATACCAAGAGGAGTTAACCAAGCTAGTACACGCTGGGTATGTTGTCAAACTTAATCAGGAACAGGTGAACCGAACAAAGGAAGCCTGGTACATTCCGCACCACATGGTGCAACATAATGAGAAGAAAAGGGTGGTCTTCAACTGTTCATTCTCATACCAAGGGCACAACCTGAACGAACTCCTCCTACCTGGTCCAACACTTGGTCCGTCACTTCTGGCAGTCCTTCTGCGTTTCCGGGAGCACTCTATTGCCATCAGTGGTGACATCCATGGTATGTTCTAGAGCTCGACCGATTTATCGGCAGGCCGATATTATCGGCCGATATTAGGCGTTTTCCAAACTATCGGTATCGGCGTTTATAATGGCCGATAAATGAATATTAAAAAAAAAAAAAAAAAAAAAAAAACGGACGAAACACCCTTCAACCATGTCATGAGTGTTAGAGTTGTATTGTTTGTCAACCAAAGGGCACTCTACACCGTCCCTGTTGGCAACACTCGTGTATAACCTATGTGTATAACGCGCCACACATCCTGCAATCTGCTGATCCAGCCAGAGTCGGGCAGAGAGAATCCGTTATCCGCGAGTGAGATCATCAGTGAAGTGTGTTCATGCCATGGTGAGTTGGTCACATACATTGCTTGAATAACAATTAAAAGAACATCCCCATCAGTTCTCTTAACTCAAATAAGCATGACAAAATTTGTGAGTATCATGTCCAGTTTTGCTGCTGTTAAATAAGCCGAGAGTGAAGCGGAATTAGCTAGTAATAATTACGTTACGTTGTTACAGTGTAGTTGACTGACTGTCCTTTTAACTTTTGACAATGTGACTGAAGTATTTCTTTAATAGCGCGTGACAGTTATAGCAATGAGACGTATCATCTCTCCTTGGCCTGTTATATTGAAAATGTTTTCAGGGTTTCCCGCAGCACTTTGAAACTAAGGCGGCCGCCTATGCAACACGCACGCCTGCCGCCTTAACTAACGTTACGTCGTCAAAAAATTTTATATGAGCGATATCCGCCGTGTTACTGTTTTGAGGACAACCAAATAAAGTTTCGGTTCTATATTTTTCTCTCTCAGCACGTCATTCGGGCATTAGCACTCCGGGTGTAAAAGGAAATCCTTAACAGGCAGCCGTTCGCACAAACAGCGCAAGCGGCTCGTTAACACAGACCGACTGAATGACACTTCAATTTAAGTTGAAAATCTCAAATGAAGATTGCTGAACTCCAGCTTGTCTGTGTCTTCAGATCATCCGTGCTTCTTCAGCAGTGTAGAGCGCACGCGCGCGCGGTTGCTGATATCCAGCAGTGTTTTTAATGTTGATGCAATGTTTCCCGAATATCCATCCACACGATTTCACACGTGACATTGATTTTATACAACAGTTAAAAAGCTAAACAAAAGGGTAACATTAAGTGATTTACTACATTTAAAACGGTATACTCAGGCTTATTGCTCTATTTTGCAACGAAATCTGTGGCTTTGAACGAATAGTGAGATTAAATGAATGACTCGATAACTCACACATAAAGACAATGAGTTACCGCCACCTACTGGCGATTTTAGTATAATATTTTATACTGTTAGCAATTTATAGGTAGTATATAGTTCAAAGTTATATTTATGAAGCTTACCAAGTCTTTTAATACTGGTAACTTTGATTTGGTTGTTGTTGTTTTTGTGTTTTTGTTCAAAGGACTTTGTTTCATATCTTAAGTTTGTATTTTTATACAGTTTATTTATCAGAACTTTAATATATTTTGATGTTCCTCTGTTCTGTTGTGACAATAAAAGAAACAAATTTCCTTTAAAAATGCATTATCATATTATTTTAGTTAAAACTCATAAATAACTACAAATAACTAACGTTTGGGAAATCTGTTAAATGTTTTGTTGCGCGTTTCTGGAAAAAAAAAATATCGGCCGATATATCGGAATATCGGATTTTAAAACCAACAAATATTTGTATCGGTATCGGCCTTCAAAATCCTTTATCGGTCGGGCTCTAGTATGTTCCATCAGGTACGCCTCTTGCCAAAGGATAAACCACTGCTGAGATATATCTGGAGAGATATGCAAAGAGACCGAACCCCTGATGTCTACGAATGGCAGGTACTGCCTTTCGGGACTACTTGCAGCCCGTGTTGTGCATCTTTTTCTCTCCAGAAGCATGTAATAGATCACAGCCACCCTGGAGAGGACACACGGATTTCGGTGGAGAAGTCATTTTATGTGGACAATTGTCTTCAGAGTTTTGCTTCCCGTGACATGGCCAAGAATCTGGTTGACAAACTGTGCAGCCTTCTAGCATCTGGTGGCTTTGAGCTACGACAGTGGGCTAGCAATGACCCTTCAGTCATCAGCCATCTGCCAGATGATATTCAATCTCAGAGCAGCATCCTCTGGCTCCGTGAAGGTCACCAAGAGGCTCAGGAATCAACACTTGGCCTACACTGGAATTGTCAATCTGACACTCTTTCGTATAAACAACGCAAACCTGACTGTCAAGTGCCCACAATGCGAAGCATATATAGAATTCTTGCTCGCCAGTATGATCCACTTGGCTACATTGTACCATTCACCACTCGAGCTAAAGTGTTAGTACAGAGGTTGTGGGACAAAAAGAGGGAGTGGGATGACCCACGGCTACCAGAAGACCTAATAGACTCTTGGAAACACTGGGAGAGCGAGTTGGAAGGTCTACAGCATATCGCTCTGCCCAGATGTTATTGCAGCAAGGAACTAGACTGCTCCACTAGTAATAGGCAGCTTCATGTCTTTTGTGATGCCTCAGAGAAAGCTTACGGATCTGTGGCTTACTTAAGAACAGAGAACCCTCAAGGTATAGTGGAGGTGGCCTTTGTAACGAGGGCGCAGCTTGCTAAAGTCCTGAAGACCGAGCTAACATTACCACTCAATAATGTCACTCTGTGGTCTGACTCCACTACGGTACTGACTTGGCTTTTATCAGATTCCTGCCGCTTTAAGGTTTTTGTGGGGACCAGAGTGGCAGAGATACAGGACTTAACTGGTTCTGACACCTGGCGTTATGTACAATCAGGTGACAACCCTGCAGATGCCATAACGAGAGGAAAGTCTCCCTCTGATCTCAACCGAGACAGCATATGGAACCAGGGTCCAGCATTCCTCAGACAGCCAGCAGGAAGCTGGCCAGAGATGCCACCATCAGCTCACATAAACCAAGACAGTGAGCTAAAAAAGTCAACCTTCTGTGGACTGTTAACCTCTACTCTGCCACTGCCCGATCCTCAGCAATTTCACACATTCACAGACTACTTAGAGACTCTTATGCAACCATCCAATGAGAGCCTTCCCCATGTTGCGACTGCAGAGGAATATAAAGAAGCTGAACTTAGGGCCCTTCGTCAGATCCAAATAGATTCCTTTCCTGAAGAGGTGTTTCATCTGCAATCTGGTAAACCTCTACCAAGTAACAGTAGACTGCTGTGCCTAGCCCCTGATCTGGATCCTGATACCCATCTCGTACGTGTTGGCGGTCGTCTCCGACAGATCAGTGAATTAGAGGAAGGGGCCATTCATCCTATTGTTCTTGATCCACATCACCCATTAACCAAGCTGGTCATTAAAGATTACGATGATCGTTTGCATCACCCTGGACCAGAGAGGGTATTCGCGGAGCTCAGAAGGAAATACTGGGTATTAAAAGGACGAGCAGCAATCAGACATCATCAGCGTCAATGCACTGAATGCCAAAAATGGAGGGCTAAACCACAACCCCCAAGAATGGCTGACCTCCCACCAGCAAGGTTGAGAATTCACCAGCCAGTTTTTTATTCGACTGGCATAGATTGCTTCGGCCCTTATCTCATAAAGGTGGGACGGAGAAATGAGAAACGTTGGGGGATAATGTTCAAGTGTATGACCGTCCGTGCAGTGCATATTGATCTTCTCGCAAGTCTGGACAGTGATTCATTCCTTATGGCCCTTCGTCGCTTCATTGCTCGGCGAGGCAAACCCTTCGAAATCCTTTCAGATCACGGAACGAATTTCAAAGGTGGAGAAAGGGAAATTCGGGATGCCTTCGCAGCTCTTCAGCCTGAACTCCAGGCTCAACTGGCAAGCCAGCAAATTAGGTTCATATTCAATCCACCCAGTGCACCGCACTTTGGTGGATGCTGGGAGCGGGAAATTCGATCTTTGAAAACAGCCCTGCAGGTGATCCTCGGAACACAGACTGTAACTGAAGAAGTGTTGCGGACTGTTCTCATTGAGATAGAGGGTCTACTGAACGCTAAACCAATTGGCTATACGTCTTCAGATATTGCTGACCCAGATCCTGTTACACCCAACATCTTGTTGATGGGGCGGCGGGACGCCTCACTTCCACAGGTGACATACCAGGATTCCGAACTCCTTAGCAGAAGGAGATGGAGACATAGTCAGCTGCTAGCTGATCACTTCTGGAAGCAATTCATTCGCAATTACCTACCTAGTCTTCAAACCAGACAGAAATGGATGTCAGAGAAGGAAAATCTACGGGTAGGCGAAACCGTCATGATTGTAGATCAGCAGCTACCTCGCGCACTGTGGCCTGTGGGAAGGATAACACAGGTCTATCCAGGGAATGACAAACGAGTCAGATCAGCTGAGATCAAAGTAAAGGACAAAGCTTACATAAGACCAGTGACCAAGATCATCAGTCTACCCCCTCTGCCTGAGTAACCTACCGATAACCCACCATTTAATTTAGTACGGCCTTTTAGTAGTTCAAATTCACGTTGTGAATTTGGGGGCGGCTGTAGAAAAGGCCACCCCTTGGAATTGGACTCGCCCGATCTCCCCCGCCTCTGTTCGTGAGTTGGACTGTGCGAGAAAAGTTTCGGGAGAGTTAAGAAGCCAGATCGTCTCAATAGAGGATGTGTAGATGTGTTTATAGTGAATAAGTTTATAGTGAATAACAGTTAAGTTCGATCGGAGTGCTGTCGTTCAAGGATTTAAAGATTATGTGTGTGCGTGCAGCTAATAAACCACATACATGGTCACATACATGGTCACATACATGGTCACATGTCTGACCTTTGTACAATAAAGCATCTACAAGACCCCCCTGGTGTGAAACATACTGTTCTAACCGGACAACCTGTAGCTGTTCAATTAATCCGAACCAGAAAATATAAAAGAGTGGTCAGCAGTTCTTACACAAAGGGATTTACTAAGGTTTACGCTAGTCAGTTTACTGGTATTTGCCCAATCATTTAGGCTACTGCCCAAAAAAAAGCATGTCTTAAACCAGAAGCTAGTTTGCGCTGCTCTTGGTAGCAGGCTTGTGCAAAATTCTGAATTTCAGAATTGGCCTCCATCAATTCATGAATTGGAATTTGAATTGAATTGACTCCGCCCCACAGGAAGTTGAATTGGAATTGGAATGACAGGAAGTGGAATTAAAGTTATGGCAATTCAAAGAACTTCCGCACAGTCACACAACAGAAGGAATGTGATGAATCTCACATTAAGGTTTAGTAAGGTTACTTTGGAAATGTAATTCCTTACTGTTATTAGTTACCCATTATAAATGTGGTTTGGGTTATTTATTTTATCAATGCAAAGCAATTTCCTTTTAATTTGATTAGTAACTAATTGAATTACACATTTTACCTCAGTAATACAAATAAATACAGTTACATTAATTTTGCAATTTAATAACATAATTGCATTACAAATGACTAGTCACTCCTCAACCCTACACACATTTTGTTCTAAAATATTGATAATGATAAAATTCTTGAAATAAATTACTCCCTCAATGTTGTTTAATTAGTTTTGTTCCAATTTTCATTTCAAAGTAATCAAATAACACAAAGTGCATAATGCAATCATATCTGACATATACTGTAAAGCTTCATTGTTAAACACTTCATTTAAAATATGTATTTGAATGTCTTTGAATTTTTATTGAATTGCAATTCTGCTTCCTTTAATTAAAATTCGAATTGTAATTCTAGATCCTGTTTTTGACATCAATTCAAATTCAAGAATTGAATTGGAATTAAGGAGTCATTCTCAATTCAATTCTGAATTGTGCACAAGCCTTCTTGGTAGATTGTGTTGGCCATTATGGAAATGTCCCGGCTGCGTCTGTGTTCATTCATTTGCGTGTCGTCAGTAGATCACGAGCAGAACTTTCCACTGAGCGCTTTTATGAGATTATACTCTCTTGCTAATTTGCCCTGTTTAGTCAACCTTGCCCCAGGTGTTGTTGATGAAGTTGTGGAGTGATAAATTCTGCTTATTAGTTGACGGTTTGAGGGTGAATAATGTCAGATTATTATAGCTAATTTACATGGACAAAAGAAAGTCGTTTTTTTAATCTTTTTTTATATAGATATACATTGTTAGCTTGTTTATTTAGCTCAAAATAATGATTTACTTAAGTCCACACACCAAACCTAGCAAGAAGCTATAGGGCCGTTTACACGATACTGTTTTCAACTAAAATCAGAAAACTTTGCATGTGTTTTGGTCGTTCATTTACATGACAACAGTGTTTTGGGGACCTGAAAAGGCAATATTTAGAAAAAGCATTTCAAAAGATGCAAGTTTTTGAAAACAATACCGTCATCTCAATGTAAACTATACGAAAACACACATTTGTGGAAAAATTTGCGCGTAATGTTTCTTTACAAAGTGACATCGCCATCTACTGGCCTGGCATAAATAATACGGCGATTTTAGTCGTTTTCATGTATTTCATGAATGTAGTGCATCGTTGTTGTGTAAACATACCTTAACCCAAGCTTATAAACAGGTTAAGAGCTGTTCTGACCTCACAACTTTGCAAAGCTGTCCTTAAATGTTTGTTAAATGTATTGTTTTAAGAAATACCAAATCGTTGACCTATGTTGGAAACGACAAAACACGAGACCCCAGGTCAGGCTGCTCAAACAAACAGTGCAATGTTTAACCTCTTTTCCACCGTCAACAGTTTTTGTTGTAAGACTGTGTCCTTCCTAGCTGATCCAGGCCAGTTGGCAGATTCACGGTTTCATTTTCCACTGTGGTGCTGTGAAATAAGGATTAGAAAATGCATTAGCTTGCTGACGCAGGACTGGGCGATGGTCTGATATTGTAGGTAAACATTGGAGTGAGCGCACAATAGAGGATGATTATATTACAACGTATAGGTAGGAAGTTCCCAGACATTCACATACTGACAAAATATTACATGAGTAATATGTTGATATATTGTATGTGTTTTAATGAGTTAGCTTACATAATGGACCTCACTGACGATCATCAAAGCATAATTAAGCCATAACCATCCTCACGTCTCTGCAGGTTCTCCACCAGCACAACAGAACACGATTAGCTAGCATGCTAAGAAAGCCAGGCCATGAATGGTTTGTAATTGTACTGTGCCAAATCATGTTCAATTCTTCATTCTGTTCAGCCCGATGGTAGAAAAGCACTTTTTGCAGGTCTGTGGTGCTATCTTTTTGGGTATCCAATCTAGAAATACAGTATAAGCTGTGATTAGACAAAGTACAGGATGCCAATACAAAAAAGTACACACTTTACCTTTAAAGAGCCACACAATGAGTATCAAAGGCTTTAAGTGAATCAAGGACACTTTTTGATTATTAGCAATGCACCAAAACATCTTTGGTGTGTATTCAGTGTAGTTTATAGTGTTTTATACTATTTTGTCAACCTACAGGAAACATTGTAGCTCAAGGATATACAACCCACTAACTGCGACAGTTTCGCCCACACGTTCAGATGTTCACGTGGGCGCCAAGCGCACCCTAATTCTCAAAACAGCTCTTTCTTAACATTCATATCTGACTCGGTTATAATTAGTCAAACCTCAGCTATACCTGGAAACGCTTTGAACAATTCTGCCATTGAGACTTGTTCAAATAATCACAAAGGCTTTCCCACAGATACTACAGTCTGCCTGAAACAGTACCAGGGACATATTTAAATTCAGAGAAGCATTTGTCTCTAAAAAAAATCAACTCTCAATCATACTGAACACACATATTCCATACAGAGAGAAGCACACAAGCTCAATTAATAACAATGCAGATAGTATATCTATTCATTCATGCGTTTATATATCTACCCTTTTCCTGGAATCTGCAACAGATACTTTTTTTCCTATTCAAATCCATTCAAATTCATTGCTATGCCTATCTGGAGATAAAGCCATGAGGTCATGTGTATTTAAACCAGTTTGATTCATGTATTTTTATGAATAGGACATTGTATAGTGGAGCTGGTCAGGATAAAATAGTATAACACGGTAACAAAATTGCCATTCATAAAACAGTTTTAATTAATTTACTTATTTGAAGTAAAATATCCACAAGCAAACTAAACTGAACCAGCTTTATAGTAGTGATGTAGTTAGAAGTGTAAGACATTATCTAAAAGCAGCAGACTATTTTTTAAGTAGCCAAATTTCATGTTAGAATTTTACAATATATTATAAAATGATCTATTTGTAGATGTAGATCCATTTTATTCTGTGATGATCAGCGATGATTCAGATGCACAGCCGGTGTCTGTGAAGTTTCTGGGAGGTGTAAGGCTATATTTTAACAGTTCACAGTGATAGCACACAGCTGATATAAACTGATAATAAATTGACAGTCAGTCGGATTCAAATTATGAACCACATGAATGCTAACGCTCAGTATGGCAGGAGCACACGTGCAACCACTAGACCACACATCTAACTTTAAATAACCACATTTTTACTGAAGCAGTCAAATCTGCTGTAGTCTACTGCATTCCAGTTTACTGTGGCAATGCATTATCCAATACATATACTACATGTGCTTTTTACTGCACACATTGAGGTAATACTGCAGTTTTATTGCAGTTTATATTTAAATGGGAAACCTGGGCCTTTGTTACCAATTAGGTACGCTTTCATGACTTCCACTGAAACTCCTGTTGGCAATGAACACAGACGACAGATGGAGAACCTATAGAGAACCACAACCTATTCATTGCACACCAGCGGAGTGGAAGGAAAAAGCCTTTAAAAAAACGTGTGTAAACACAGGACACAATTGCACGTCGGGTAAAAAAAGACATGCCCTTCATTTACTGTCATGGTATGCCACTGTTGACAGAGCTGTACGCACAGCTGTCATACTGTCTGCACTGTGAAGAACAGTGTCTAAATAATTTATTATTAAAGGGTCGTGCTGTCTTGCTTTTTTTGCTCCAGGACCCAAATTTGACATCATCCGGTGACACAACATAGTGCTGTTAACAATATGCAAAATCACAGCACAGTGCAAATGTGCATGAAACATATCCTTCTCGAGAAAATGTTAACTGACGGGAAAATGTTTAAAAGTGGATTGTGTCGAGATTAATAACGTGCTGTTGAAGAAGGCAAAAAATAGTTTACTGAAGAACCTTGACAGGCGATGAACAGAGGATATAGATTTGCTCTTTGCTGTCATGACAACTAGATGTGGTGAGATGCGAAGCGTAGGCTCATATAGGCCGTTGGGAAAGGATTACTAGCCTAATTCTACATAGTATGCACTTTATAGTGTGAGTGAACCAGTAGGCATTAAGTAAGGAATAATTGATGAAAGGCCATCGAATTGTTGGAAAAATAAATGCACACCCTATGTTAGTGTGTAACCACCAGATGGAAGGAATGGTTGTTTTCAACAAAAAAAAGATAAAACTGAAAAAAAAGAGATAAATAATGCTGTTAAACCTCGGGTGTGAGTTATTTTCCACTAATTCAATGGACCGGAGTCAATTATTCCATTTATACTACGGTTACCACACCTCATTGTTCAGATGTTGTATTTCAAGAAGTGTGTCAGGTTGTTGTACTTAAAACGCTCTTGTGTGTAGGACTCATTTCTTGCACATCTAATTCTAGTCCTCCGTTGCTAATTCCTAAACGTCATTTTAGAGCTAGTAATGGAGGCTTCAGCCATTGATAGCAAACTAATGCAGATTGATTGATTGATTGATTGATTGATTAATTGTGTATTATTCCCTGGGTCTGTGCGGTTTTCAATAGTGTTCAGCAAAAGCATCTTTAAAAAAAGCCAAGCTGTAAGTTTAACTGCTTCAAAAACAGCGATACACAACCTCGCTACTAAGAGTTGCAAACATATTTGATTGATAAAGTCCAAAAAAGCACTGAAAACAAGTCACTGTGTGGATGAATGTTGTGAGAGCGGGAGAAAGAGAGCGGGATTTCCATTAATAATGAAATGTAATTTTGTGGGGAAAACATGAATATTTGGTCATTTTTAACCTATTGTTTGTTATATCTATTTATTTGCTTGTTCTGTGGTTTTTTTTGGTGTTTTTTGCTGTGTAAGCTCAAGGACCTTTGAAATAACTGAAATCATTTGGTGGAGTGATATGTGATTAAAACCTGCCTGGAAATACTTTAGCCGTGCGTTTACTGGAAAATAACTCCACACTTCATAATGTCCACCAACCAGTCAAGCATTCAAGAGCCCCATAGACTTCGTTCTTGGTGATTTGTTTTTGCTCTTTTATTTATTGTAAAAGGTTTTTGGTCATTGATTAGTGATTACAGCACTCGATAGATGCTAAATACACAAAACAGTAACATGTGCTAGTAACAGCTAGCAGCCAATGATGTACATCACCGCACAACACCCTTTACAAACCAAACAAAGGACTTAACAATCTGCAACTCTAAGCATGTGTGAGATTCCTCAGGTCTGAGAGTGTCTTTCGAGGTACCCCCGTCCCGTAAATGCCTCCCTGACGTGGACACACAGGAACTCTGTTTATCAGACCATCATCTGAAGAATTCTGCTCAGAGGAATTCCACTACATTGTAAATTAGTACGCAACCATGTTAGGAATAACAATGCTAAAACATTCCTGGCAATCCTGCTCACTAACCTTCTTTTTGTTATGTGTCAATCAACACACTTAACGTCATTGTATGAGCGAAGCATCTAAAACCATTCCCGTCATTTATCAAAAACGAGATTTGCTGTATACTTCCTATGACACATTTACAAATATGTTTCATTTTATTTAAATGAAGCCTGAATTTAAAGAACGTTTTACTTTCTAAATGAACGGCATCATCTACTGTAGTCTCAGTCTCCCCCTACAGCCTGTGCCACTGTTCTCATTTATTTTGAATCGATTCTTAATTCATTTCTGTGCATTACAGGTGATGGCTGCTGTTCAACTGATTCCCGGGACACGAGAACTCCTTCTCCCTTCAGAACCAAACAAGAGGGATTGATGTGAGCTGATGAATGCTGGGAACACATGCTGGGAAATTTTGAGCTATTTTTCAGGGGCTTTTTGTGAAGCTCATATCCCTCCAGTCTGTGGTAATGCCTTCTGCTCTGAGAGGAAGAGTTCATTCAAAGCACAAAAAGAGATGTGTAAAAATTCTTCAAAAACACATACCGTACTTCTGGGGTTCACAGAAAAATAATACAGATTTAAAATCCACGAGGTTGAGAAAATAATGACATAATTCTCATTTTTGGGGGATTTTTTTCTGTACAGCCAAGACAATAGCTAAATCTACACACACACACACACACAGTGCCAAGCTGCTGTATAATATAGTTGCATTATGTCTAATTAACAGCCCTTAATTGGGATCATGTCATAATTGAATCTAGCCAAGTGAGTCATAGAGCATTTTATGGTGGATTGAGTTCAATTTAATCTACCTTACATTAGATTCAGGTTTCCCTTGAATTTAGTGTTTATGGCATGTTCAAACTCTTCTAAGCTAGTGTAAATATAACAGTCAATATTCCGAAGAACAATTAATCACTTATAAACAATGACTCATTGCTTTGCCAGAACCACAATTGTGCACACATACTGTGCAAACACACACACACACACATTTATTAGGAAAAACACAGACACCCACACACATACAAAGCTATCCATTAGCATTCCTATTCATCTCAATAGAGCATTTGGGAGTAGATGCCACAGTTACTGCTGCGCAGAAACTGGTGGGAGAAAAACAAGGAGGGAAACGGACGAGCTCAACGGAAATAAGATTAAAAAAGGTCTTGTTGTGCATTTGGATGTCACAATCGGAATGCAAAAAGGATTTTTATAGAATACCGACGTCAAAGTCAAGTCAAGTTACTTTTATTTATATATAGCGTGAAGCATGAATTTGATGTAAACAATAGACCTAAATAACATTCACATATGCAGTTCATAAGGGGGTATAATATACTTGCCCTGAATGAAATATTTTGTGAGTTTATATCTCACAATTCTGAGGAGAATATCTCTAGTATTGTGAATAGAAATAAAAAAAAGTCAGAATTGAGAATATACATTTTTATCCTGTGACGGAAACAAGCTTCCATAGACTTCAACATCTGACCTGTCAATTGAACACGTCATCACTCTTTACAAACATCAGAATGGTGCTCACTTCCAGAAACATTTCTTAGCCAGTCACCTGATCCGTGAATGCCATCAGGCCCAGTCCCAAACATGATCTGTAATCTCAAAGACAGCAGACAGGGAAAATAAACATTTAAATTTTCACATCAAAATTCTTCAGCCTCTGTCCTTTTGTATGCCAAGCTATTTAAACTCTCACTTTCAATCATAATTTTGTTTTGTAATATTAATGCGAGCTGTGCTAATGCTCTCGTGAGTCCAGGCATTATGATGTGCTGACTGACTGCAGATTTACCCTGTAAAACCAAGCCATTCCCTACATTCCTCAATAATCCTTTCTTTGTCAAGAGCTAGCAGAATTGGTAACAAAGAGCTCATTCTTGGAACAATCGATCAAGCTTAAACTTTGAACAAGGCAAACAACTCTTCGTTCAGGCCTGATGCATCATCGTGAATGAGCTCAGCTCAGTGTCCCTGAAGGAACGAGGAGGAGCGGTTTGGATTCAGAAATATGTTAAAAGCTTTATCACAAAGCATTATGAGTAAAGTGAAAGATATAATTAAATGTTTTTTTTTTAATGCATCTTACATATTTTCTATTGAAACAGAAAGCTGGGGGCACCAAAGTCAATGGTTTTTTGAATGAGTTTTTGGTAAATGCCTGCAATAAGATAAGTGGTGAATACAAGCTCAATACTCCCTTGTGATTTTTTCTTAGTTTTACAAGTGTCTAAATGGGACTACAGAAGTTCATCAAACTTCTAAACTCATCGGTTTCATTTTATTTTGATGGTTCCTTTAACACGTTCTGTTGACTAAGTAACGTTGGACCTTCATGTCTACTAACTCTCATTAGAGTATTAGTAGAGTATTGTAGAGTATTAGTAGAGTATTAGTAGAGTATTAGTAGAGTATTGTAGAGTATTAGTAGAGTATTGTAGAGTATTAGTAGAGTATTAGTAGAGTATTAGTAGACTGGTAGGGTTAGAATAAGTTGACATGTAGTTGCAAAGTTGCTCATAGTCAGTAGATTGTCTGTTGGAGGACCATCACAATAAAGAGTTATCAGATATTAAATAGACAGTCTACTAATACTCTAATGAGAGTTAGTTGACAGTTAACAAAGTTCAAAAGGGACCATCAAAATAAAGTGATATACCAACTTATATAGTCGCTTTCACATCCTCACTGTGTTTAAAATCGCTCTCTTGAAAACTTTTAAAACTAGATTTTAAAGAGTTGTCCGAAGCCTAAAGATGTGCTGACAAAACACATACAGTCTCAAACAAAGAACGCAGGCAGCGGGGAAAATAATCGATTACTGCTAAATCATTTGATATTATTCAATATTTGAGATTCGTATGTTAAATGCATTATCAGAATAACATGGCCATTTAAATATATGACACTTTATAATACAACCTTGATGACATTAACTCAAAAACAGTTTTTTTTCTTCAATAATTTAAACACCAAAACTTGTTCAATAAAGAGAGCATACTGTAACAGACCGCTATGTTATTTTTTTCATGTAGAAAGCACTGACATTCAACAATCATCACGATATCCCAATCTTTTTAGTCTGAAGTGATCGTGTCGGTGAACTGAACACTCAGTTTTCGATATTAGATTGTCTGTTCATCCCACAATCTTCACATTTACTTTGCTTTTAAACTGTAAGCTGGGTCGGGCGAAAGAAGCTTGCCTGCATTGGAAAAAATATATATTTGAGAACGTCTGAGAAAATCAGTCATGTACTGCAGTAGTGCGATGGAAACGGACATTTTCCCAAATAACAACCTAACAGGACTGCCCTGCTCTGGCTCCCGCTGCACATGTTGAACAAGGACCTCAGAGACGAAAAGCTGCAGATGGGATGTGTTCACGCCGGGACGGCCTGCCAGTAATGGACTATTTCTGAAATATTCCTTTCACCTTCCATGGTTAACTACAGTAGGTTTCGCACAAAAGATTTAATAGATATTTTAATGAACATAATAGCATGTGAATATTGCTTTAAAGTTTGGGGATGTCTTGCTGAAGACTGAATCCTCTGACGAGCGTTTGCATGATTTTAGAGAGACATCTAGTGGCTACATTATTATTGCCAATTAGGTCAAACAGGTCAACCCTGACACAAAGATTCACTTTACCTGTGATATTGGTGGTACGTTACCAACATAAGGAGTTTAATAAATGCACATTTTATATCATTTGATAATTAAGTATCAAAATATTATTGAAAATAGCTAAATTGCTTCCCACAAAACAGGAGCAAGTACATAAAATATTACAAAAATGTATTAGAATAGAATAGAATAGAATAGAATAGAATAGAATAGAATTTAGCCTCTGCTGCAATCTAGAACACATACTGTTGATATGAGAAGACCAACATAACGAATTGTCTGTATAAACAACACCCAAGTATTTATATGATGAAACTTGTTCAATAATATAACCATGTATTATTACAGCAGGGCTATCATTTCATTTTTTTTTAAATAAATAAATATTAACAGTGATTTACAGGGGAAAACACAGTAGTAACACAAGGATCATTCAGAGTATCTACTCAGCAGAAAAACACACTCAACATTGGGCAGACAAGTGTGTTGCATTGCATTACAGCACAGTCAGCATGTCGAGAGCCAATGAAACTGCTGATGACTTCAGTGGGTTTGAGATCTCAGAGGACTCATCAACCACAATACTACATCACGCTCTTTGACGTGCTGGTCCAGTATCTCTGTCTGTTCCTCCACTCTGAAAGACATGAATCTGTTCAGGAGAGATCGCTTCAACCCTGGCACTAATATCTTGCTGGTGTCTAATAGAGCCGGAGAGTGGAGAAATGCTGCCGCTGTCTATTGCAGTCGTTTTGAGCATTGTAATCACATTGCACTATATTTCTCTTTATAAATATATAAAACTGCGCTCAGTAGAGAGAACCAGAGTGATTTTAGACTGGTAATAGTCAGGTAAACAACATTCAGCAGTGTTACGTCACAGTTCGTTCCTCAAGTCTCAAGAAAAACTCCAGAGCACGAACCATTCTGGTTTAAAAGGAGTATGAGAGTTCTTGAGCTGATTGAGATTTCATTCTTCCAGTGTTTCTTCTTGAAAATAGCAGAGTTGTCTTTACTTTTCAAATCACTGGCTGCAAATACACACTGTAAACCTTGCTGTAAAAAAAACTGCCAAATTCAGACAGTAACATACTATTTTCCATTAAAACGGTGATACATCATAGACAACAATGCATTCTGGGTAATAAATGGATTTTCCTGACAATAGCCTACAGGAATATACTGTGAATTAACAGAGCTCAAAGTCGACACTCAGAGGCTGTGTTCCCAATCACACCCTATACCCTCATTCACTATTCCCTTCATTAGCTCACTAATATAGTCCACTTGACTGAGTGAATGGAAAGAAGTGATTGAATTCAGACAGTGATGAACATCTGATAAGCAGAATCACTGAAAGACAAGAACAGAAAAAAGAAAAGAGACGAGCAGAAACACAAGAAATACAACTGACTTCCAGTCAGAGTAATAAACCAGTTTATAAACCAGTTTAACATTATTTCTTTCATACATGTACAGACGTTCTTGTTGAGAATGAACAGAGATTTAGATGTTGATGTTTTATTGAAAATAATACTGTTTGTTGTCACCATTATGGTGATCAGCGTTACTTTAGTTGGTCCCTTGACTCTCGATTTTATAATATTGGTTTTTCTCTTGCTGGTGAAAACGTGAGTTTATAAAACACAATTGCTATGGCAAGAAAAAGCCAAAAGGACTTTGATGAGGTGTTTTTGACTGTTCATCTTGGACTCTAATTTACTGAACTCTTCCTGTGTCTAGTATTTGACTTTATGTGTATTTTTATATTTCATAGTATCTCTTTGATAAGTTATGAACAAACATTCTTCATGTTTTGAAGCCTGTCACATGGCAAACTAACTTTTCTCTTAAATTTATGTAAAGGTTATGCAAGGGTTTTTAAAACAATGTTCATGAAATCATCAGATATTGCCATTAGTATTGGACGAATGTTCTCATAATGTTGTTGACAGAAAACATTGTTTGAACAACATTCTTCAAACATCCTTTAAATATCAAGGATCACTAACCTTTTGGCTTTTTGTTAGTTTTTGTCTGGCTGCTTTAACAATATGTGCAGAAAACACTTTTACTGTGTTAGAGAAAGTCAAGACAGAAGAACACCAGCTGTTAATTAATGTCATCATGAATGGTCTAATTCACTGTTCGTCTCTGAAGTCTAATCACTGATCAGACGTTTGTTTTGTCATTATTACATTTCAATATTGTGCTACTGACCCTACTTTAGTCCTCAGGATTACTAAGGCTACAGAGTTTGTGTCAGGGTTGGAGCTAAACTGGAGGACAGCAACACTCCAGGACTGACGTCGCCTGTCGCTTCTATACAGTCTGAAACTCATATGTGACTCCCAGCATGCATTGCCACATGAATAATTTATGCAGCCGAATAATTTTATATTTGAATATTTTTTTCACCATTGTTGAGGTTTCTATGATGAGTTTTGATGCCTGTGTCTCAATATTTAATAATAAAAAAAAAAAAACCTGTAGCATTTTTGAGAGATCCCACACGATCTCTTTATCTTTTCAGTGTTAGTGCATTATTGTGATCTTTTGATCTCAACAGATGAATTTATTACTTTTTTTAACTCATTAAATCTTAATGTAAACAAGTCATGATAACAGAAAAGCAGTCATTTGACTATCAATTAAGGAGATATTAGGAGGAGGTGGACTGGACTCCACTGCTGCTTCAATGTATATGTAATGAGTGATTAATAATCAAGGATAAGCATTTCTACATAAATCATTTCTATATTCAATGAGTGGTTCAAATATACTTTTATATTTTTTAGACCCTCAACATGTGTTGTCGATATATCTGTTTCTAGCTGACGAGTTAAGGTTAGACTATACGTGACTTCACCTGATTTACAGAACTGTACCTCGTTTACAACATTTCAAATCCCTCAACCATGTGTATTTCTCTAGAAACTAAAGTGAATAGTATCTGTACTTCTTCCTGAGGAGGGAATGTATTTTCAGTATGTTTTGGTAGTTTGTCCTGATGATAGTTAGCTCAGGCCCTCTTCAACCTTGGAGAAACAGCGATTCCCTAGTGCTTTTGTGTGTGTGTTGGATGTGTGCAGGTCTTGTATAGGAGCTATGGGACACTTCAGCATGCAACAACAGACCCGAAGATGCCTTTCTCCGACCTCTGAGGTCACCTCACACCTAAATCTAGGAATCGTGCGACTACTATCTTGACTAATGGCGACATACTCTCCTATCCATGTGTGGAAATTTGCTTAGACTATATGTTTTCTTACCCAATCAGAAACTGCATCCTGAAGCAAGGACATAGCTTAGACCTTGGTGAAGGGCATAACTGCTGTGATCTGTGTGTGTGTGTGTGTGTGTGTGTGTGTGTGTGTGTGTGTGTGTGTGTGTGGTGAAGGGCATAACTGCTGTGATCTGTGTGTGTGTGTGTGTGTGTGTGTGTGGTGAAGGGCATAACTGCTGTGATCTGTGTAACTGTAAGCGGGGCGGCCTACGAACTCCTGTGTCCTGAGTCTTGAAGCTAACTCCTGCTGATGAAACTGCAAACTATCTTTAGTAAATTTTTCTACAATTTATTATATTTCTGACTCCGGGTCTTCTTCAAACATCGGGTCCTTGGGTCCTAAACTGTTACCCTCTAACAACATGTTGAACAGCCTTTTCATTTCAGAAATGTTCTCAACAAACAAAAGTCTAGGGTCAAGAGCCCAACTGAAGAAAACACTTATCACCATAATGGAAATATTCAAGAAAACGTTAACATCTAAGCCAATAAGTCAATAAGAACTTCTGTAGAAGTCAAAATGTAATCAATTATCTCATTAACTGCAGTTTCTTCAGTGTTACTTTAACACTGTAGATTCGCCCATATAGAGTTGTTAATAAAAAAATAAGATGAAAGAATGTTTCAAGAACATAATAATATCCCTAAAAAAAGAAAAAATAATTCCACTAACATTAAAGAATACTGGATATTCCCATAACAAAAAACGAATGTTTGGAAACCGTTCTTAGAACAAACTTTAGCTGCATTTGCACTGAATTGTTTTGGAAAAAGATGTCAAAACGTTGGACATGTGCATTAGGCCCTGCAGTGTAAATGAGGCTGCTGATTTGTATCAGTTGTTGAGTAGGTGAGTGCACATTTTTTTCAATTTCAAGTCTATATATAAAGCCATGCCCATTGAAAGCCCCAGGAGACTCTCTACAGGTTAAATGATATGGTTCTTTCTGAGAAAACCAATTTCACTGCTTGTCAATGCTTTACTTCACTCTATTACTCAGTATTTTATTACACAGTACCAGACAGCACTGACATTCAACACAGAAAACTTCAGGGCATTTTGTCTCAGGAAGAACAGGGTTTTTTTTGTAGGGGAAATTTGGTTGAAGTAAACATGACACAATAACCACAACATATTCAGGAGAAAATGTAGGGTGGGGATCCATCTGTGTTACTGGTTTAGTGGAAAGCATTGAAAAATAAGAGAGTTATTTTGTGAATATTGTCATTTCAGATCAAAACCGAGTTCGAGTTTTATTGAGGAAGACATTTATTATCTTTGGGATCAGGCTTGACAATTTTGCTCACTAGTCACTGTGCCAATGGTTTTCCAAAGTTACTTGGCACTCAGAATTTTTCCGGACCACAATTTTGACAATAATATCATAGGGAAATACTGCCATATAGATATTTTTTTATATTATCTCATAATTTGGCAGCAGAATTATTTTGCTGTCACTTTAAGACCTGACGCACAGATCCATTTTTCTGTTACACATGAATTTCCTTGCATCTGGGGAGTAATAGTATGCACAATCCCAAGGCGAAATTCAAACCCTGTAACACCAACAATATTCATCCGGAGATAATGAAATGAGTGACTGAAGAGAGAGAGAGAGAGAGAGAGAGAGAGAGAGAGAGAGAGAGAGAGAGAGAGAGAGTGAGAGTGTGTCTTTAGTATTGAGTGGAAAATTAGTATTGCCAGCGTTTCAGATATTTCAGTATCAATATGTATTTTGAGGACACAACATTGCACTTAGTTTATTACTTCAGATGCCTTTATAAAAGACTACAATTGAAAAAAAAACCCGGTATATATTATATATATAATTCAACTCGTCAAAGTGACTAGAAGGAGTGACTATGTTACACAGATCCAACCGCATTTGGGTTGGTGGTGTTAAGGTGCAGTACGTGAAATTGACAGCTAGCAGTTGAAAAGTATCAAAGGTATACTTGAAAACCCAAGTATAGGTTTCTGCAGGAGAGTAATAGGAGTTGCCAGATCAGTGGGCGAGGCCATTAACAGAGAGGCGTTTTCGACTGCGTTATCTGATTGTCCCAAGTCACAGTTAGGGTAGGGTAGGTTAGATTAGGGTAGGGTTAGGGTTAGGGTTAGGGTGGGGTGGGGTCAGGTGAAGGGCATCATTTTCATTGCATGATTTATAAACACCCACCAGTTTGAAAACACCCGCAAATTTAGAATCGCCCACTTTTGATTTGCAGAGACCCCATACTCCCCTCCTGCTCAGACTCGACGCTCACGCGGGTTCGGAACAGGAACGAGTGCAATTGAAAATGGACTGCGAGAGACTTACACACTATAATCTTGATGAGCTTTTTTATGATGAGTTCATATCGCGTTTTAATGTACTCCCATTCATAGAGATTTTTAGATAGGAGCAGAACCTTTTTAGGTTGCATAGAATCTGCGATCTCTGACCCAGTTTGTTCGCTGGCTTCCATGGCTGCAATATGCTGTGTTTTCCGCCAACTGGCAACCTGGGCTGGCGAAATACTATTGGGTACATTGGCAGTGGGCGGAGTCACAAAGACCAAAACAAAAACAGACATTTCAACACGGAACACACACTTCAAAGTAAAATAACTGGCTGTAGAAGGGATTTTCAGAGAAACATGTGAACTCAGCATTCCTAAATATCTGCAAACATGTTATGGTATTTTTATGCTTTAGTAGAGGGAAAAACAGGGAAAAGGTGTTTTTTGCAAATGCAAATAGCAAATGCTGGTCGAAACCGAGGGGTGTTCAGGCGCATTGTTAATATGTAACATTTAACATGCACCTAGGCAGCTCCACAATGCGCATACACTTTGCTTATTACACACACAGTGGCACACAAACATGCCAAATATTAAAAAAAGGATTACAATGTAAAAGATTATTGGTGTGTACATACAGATATAGTGGAATCCGCTTGTCCTATTGATGGCATAAATCTTGCACACGAGCTGATCCGTTTCCTCTCTGGAGACGCGTTTAGTCTTTCCGCTTGCAAATTCTGCCATGTAAATAGCGAACCCGCCATGGCGCAAGTAAAGTTTGATTCTTGTTGCAGTTTTTGCTTTTAGCATGCATCATAGTCTGTCAACATTAAGCAAAGCCATCTGAATTCTTTCCTCTCAATGGGGAATTTAGCTAAATGATGAACTCCAGATGAGAGCAGTATGTGTATGGACTGGAGATATGACAATTAGCTGCTCTGAATCTGTTCAACTCTATATTTGACTGGATTTATGTGTGTAACAATCACCTGTTATTCCTGTGCAGTGATTCTCAGTGACTATAGGACCGGGACCCAGATTTTGATTGGATGCCCAACCTTTCACATCAATAGCAAAATGAACAGGAAGGATTTTTTTTTCTCTACCAAATATATACAATTATGGTACATGATTAATTCTGTTGTATTATTTGTATTTAGCACGTTTTTTTCCTGCATTTCGAACTATCAGAAGAGACCTTCAACCCATTTTTGGGTCACAACCCGCTAATTGAGAAACACTGTTCTTGAGTATTTATGTAGCTGACAGGAGTAGAGATTAATTGATACGCTGTTATTGTCTCTATTCCTGAACCTTTTGATTGTCAGAAAACTTTCCTAATAACGTAAATGCAAATCTCTCTTCTGATCATTCGAACTTACATTGTACATTTTTTACAGTGAAGTAAGGCTTGTTAACTCACAACAGTAACAGCTTGTTGAGCAGAATTTCTGAATCCTAATGGGATATGTCAGACCCAAAGGTAAATTTCTGTCATTTGGTGTGCACAAAAAGTGAACTGAAACACTGAAACAAAATGATAACCTAAAATGATATAATCTAAACCTAACTGTTTTTACTGAAGTCAAAATATTATTTTAATATCACTGAATCAACATAAATACATTAATTTATACCAACAAAACTAGTTTTTTTATGGGTTAAATCAGGTATAAATAGCTTTTTACAGTGTTTCAATTTAAATGTCCTTTTTAAAGGTACACTATGTAACTTTATTTTAATATATCATCAAATCCTCTGGTGTGTGAGTGGCAGTGATAAGTTGTCACAACGAGCGAGAAAGGTTGACATGGAGCAGCTAAATCTCCAACATCCAGGGAAAAAGAGAACGTAACAGAGCTCGTAATAAAACAAGAAGCAACATCGGCTTGGCTTTCAGAGATGACGAGAACTGAGGGATTTGAAATGTTGTAAAAGCGGTAAAATTATGGTTGTTGTAGCGCTGTGCTGGATTTTATTTTCAAGGAAGTACCATGTCTATTAATGAGTTTATCTACAGCAGTGGTTCCCAAACCTGTCCTTGCGCACCCCCAACACTGCACATTTTCTTTGTCTCTTTAATCAAACACACCTGATTTAACTCATCAGCTCATTATCACATGTGTTAATGAGCTGATGAGTTGAATCAGGTGTGTTTGATTAGGGAGACAAAGAAAATGTGCAGTGTTGGGGGTGCGCAAGGACAGGTTTGGTAACCACTGATCTACAGTAACATCTTCAGCTAGTCAGATTGAGTCGTGCAGAGCCTAGCACAACCAAAACAATGTTCTTGTCAATGTACATGCAGTTTTGTTTTTAACCACAAGAGGGCCAAAAGTAACATAGTGTACCTTTTACCAACTCATTTTTCTTACACATACAGTATTAATTTACTGTATTATGTGCAATAATCAAAAAGCATTAATAGTGTGCAATATATGTATTGTGCTTCTGAAAATCAGTTTTTTTTCTGTGGTTCAAGGCTCTTTTCTGAACTTTTCAGAGATCTGGCGCCTAAAGCGGAGGAGTTTCTTAAAGCAAAATTTGACTCCACACTCCTCAAATCCGCCTCCACACACTGTGCTCTTCAAACATCTTTACTTTAATTTAGAGGTCACATAGAGACTTAGAAATAGACCAAATGACTGATAATGAATGATTCAAGAGGAGACATCAAATATATTGAGGAGATGAAGGACATGAGATTTTGAGCACGTTCAGTCAATGGTAGGAGAACATAAGTGGACCAAGATGAGAAAACATCTGAATAATTTCTGATGAGATAAGTTATATTTGATCCCCACTTGACTTCATCTTCAAATTGAGTTCTGCCACTGTTTTCACAAGATGGCTTTTGTGTGAAGTGCTGTGAAGATCTCAGGAATGACGTTTATATGCAAATGTGAAGAACTAATCTTCACACCTCCTCCGAATATCTCTTCATACCTTCATATTACTTTTTGATGGATTTCAATCCATAAGAGCCATTTAAAAAGGTATACATTCTGCAGGAAAAAATAGATGTTGCACTTCAAATGAGAGGTGTAAAGTACTTGAGTAATTTTACTTGATTACTGTACTTAAGTATTATTTTGGGGGATTTTTACTTTACTTGAGTACAATTAAAAATCAATACTTTTACTTTTTAATTTTTTTAAGAAAAAAAGAAATTTTTACTCCTTACAATTTAATTTACAGTCAAAAAGTACTTATTTTTTGGAGATCACTTCATTCTATTTTCCCTTGCTATTACCAAACCAATTGAATTGCGCTGATGCCCATTTTAATTTAAATGTTATTTATTCTGCCAATGAGATTCGTTTTCACATTCCATGAAATTGTGCGCGTTCGTGACTCGCGTAATACGCAATTACGTTGAAAAGGTCACGCATAGGCGGAAGTACCGCGTCAGTGTTTACAAATGTGAGGAAGGAGGACCATATACACATATTCAAATGTCTTTGTGTCAGTTTATCGTTTTAAATGCCCATTTCGTGTGCGTATCCTGGGTGTTTTAATATTAAAAAGGCTAAAAGAAAATTTTCATCAGGACAGAAGCGTGACCTTTTCAACGTAATTGCGTATTACGTGAGTCACGAACGCGCATCACAGAACAGAGCAAGGCGAGCATTTGTGCTTATAAAACTTAAACTTTTTTATTTATTTGTGAAATGCCGATGGTTTGTCTAGATAAGACCCTTATTCATCGTCTGGTGTCGTTTAAAGCCCTTTGAAGCGTCACTGAAACTGTCATTTGGACCTTGAACCGTTTGGGTCCCGGTGAAGTCCATTTTATGGAGAAAAATCCTGGAATGTTTTCATCAAAAACCTTAATTTCTTTTCGACTGAAGAAAGAAAGACAGTAGAGTAGAGTAGTAGTCTTACAGTTTGATAACTAGATACAGTTCTAAAGCAGGATAAACCTTGTATGTGGTTCATTCACTTTATGAGATTAAAAGCTTAAACTGAAATCTCTATTTTTCATTCTTGCTGTTACTTTTACTTCTTTAATACTCAAGTACAATTTTAATGTGGTACTTTTTAACTTTTACTCAAGTACGATTCTGGGCAGAAACTTTTAATTGTAATTGAGTAAAATTTTCCCTCAGTACTTGTACTTCCACTTGAGTAACAATTTGGAGTACTTTATACACCTCTGCAAATGATATGGTCATACTCTCATTTGTGAGGTTCAAATGACAAATATTATGAGAGGCATTCAAGGTTGAAGAAGAAAACATACAACAATTCCACCTAATATTGGGAACATTCAGTTCTGTGTAAAACTGGAGTGGAAACCACAGTCAGTCTAAGCATAGTCAACCATAGTCAATAACTACACAGCAGGAAAGATAGGTGACTTCGATTCTGTAAATAATGATATGTGAGAAATATGAAATGAATGTGAGAATCAATCAATGGGTCGTTATGTATTTTGCGGTTTGAAAGGAAAAAATCCCCCCACCTGAGGTCTGGATGTAAGAAAAAGCTTTCAGAGTTCACAGATGTGTGTGGGGGGAAAAGAAATTGCACCGATCTGTCAAAGCCAATATAGAGAAAAGAATAATGTGTTTACCCCGTGCTCTGCTTGATTATGCAGCAAGTGAGAGAAGAAATATTATGTACCATAAATGTTTAATGCGTTTGGTCCAGGTTCAATCTATAACAGAGGTCCTATCAATCTCCCCAGTCATTCGCTCTCAACCGGCGAGAATTCAGTGAAAGCATGACATTACTGTATTTCACCTGGAGCTATTCTGTTTCTACCGAGACATGACAAACCTAGCTTACACTAACCATCAAAATTTGATATTTGATAATCACAAAACTGTTCCAAAAGGAAATTCACACATTAGTTGTTTTTCTCATGCTAAAACTCTTCAAAACGCTTCAAATAATTTAATCAATTACTAAAACATGATCACTTATTAACAGTATTTAGCCATTTTCACAAATTGCAGCTCTTAAAACTTTTCTATACATAAATCTATTAATAAAGAGTATTACCATCATGCACTCCTATAGGAAGCACTGCCAATAATTTATCAAATTATAAATAGAAGATAGAATGGTTCCATAGAGAATCTTTCATGTGAACCATTCTTAAAAAGAACCCTTTTTCTTAGTGTAAAGAAAACAATCCGAAGAATCTTATAAAAAGGTTCTTCTTAGGAACACTAATGCCAATAAAGAAATTCAGGTCAGATTAATCAAGGATGAGGGAATATTTCAAGTAATTGAAAAAATCAGCATTAGCCACACACACACACACACACACACAGCCCTAATACCAGCACCTGTCCCTCATCACCGCATCAATCAGCTCACACGCACACACACAAACACACACTCTCTCTTCAGTCAGTATGGTCTCCTATATAGACACCTGTGCATTGCCGATTTCCAGTGATACTTACCATCGATCTCCATTCCCTGTCTGTCCTCTCCTCATGTGTCCAGTCTGCTATTCATGTGTGTTGGCCCATTAAATACTCTCCACTTACTGGTGAACGATACACAAAGTTACTCATTCTCTCTACCAACACTTGTTGTTATAGTCACCTGTATTATCGTGTGTGTTGTTAATAAATACCTGCCATTGGGTTCTAACTCCATCTTCGTGTCTGAGTTTCCATTACAACATAATTTTCAGTGTGTATTATTTTATATTGAGCAGAGAGAGTTGGGGAGCCAGAGCCGTCATGCTGTGCCACTAACTGGGATGTGGTTCATTGACTTAGGCCATGGCCACACTAATACGGTTTCGTTTGGAAACATATATTTTTCTCTCCGGTTTGGTCTTCTATCCACACTGAGACGGCGTTTTAATTAAACAAAAACGTATCTTTTGGAAAACACTCTCCAAAGCGTTGTAGTGTGGACTGTGAATCCAGAGGTATTTGAAAACGATGACGTAAATTTAGTCTCGTGATCCATGTTGTACCAATAGATATTCATGTTTACCGGTATCTGCCTGTTAATTATGTGCGATTCACTTTTACACTGTTGCTCAAATATGTTAGTTTGCACACTCTTCATATCACAGTAGTAGCCTACTACAAAGATGACAGAAAATGTACTCACATTTGCTGTCCTGCGGCGATACAGGAGAGCAGTCGCGTTTTAGACCAAATATGGTGACTGAGTGCGACCTGGACGCATCAGTGAATGGTGAGATATTTTGCTAAATAAAATTATCCTGTTAGAAGAATTGCACGATAACTTTATTATTTATTTTTCCATCTGAATCATCCCAGTAAGCTTTTGTGAGGTATCACGCATGTAAGGTGAATTTAGAAGTTTCTCATCCACACTGAAAAGTTAGAAAACGCCTGAAAACGCTATAGTGTGGACGGAGAGCGTTTTTAAATGAAAACTACGTTTTCAAATGTATCCGGATTAATGTAGACGTAGTCAGAATGATATATTTTAATGTGAGTCTTTAACCCTCTTGGCCAAGTGTTAAAGCATTATCTTAGGTGTTGAAATAAAAGAAACTTTCCAAACCTTCATTGATAACACTTTATTTCGATAGTCCACTTTAGACATTCTACTGACTATAAGTAACTTGGCAACTACAAATCAACTTATTCTACTAACCCGAACCCTACCAGTCTACTACAGTCTACTAATACTCTGATGTGAGTTAGTTGACATGTTACTTAGTATAATGTCTAAAGAGGACCCTCAAAATAAAGTGTAACCTCTTCATTAAACCAGGAGAGTTGTTCACAATCAACATTTATTGTATTTTTAACATTGTGGGAGCAGAAAAAAGTTTACAAAAAAAATAAGAACCCACAGAAAAAGAGTGTCAAACTGAAATTTATATAATTATTTGTGGTGTGACCTTGTGATATTTATTGTGTACCTGAATTTGACACATTTACACTTTTGCATTAATCCATCTCAGACCACCCCAAATGCATTTACATTTATCTTTTGACTTGGGCCAGGAATCACCAAAGCAACCATATTTAAAAAATCTTTCTTTAAAAAAACAACAAAAAAAACCAGCAACAATGCAACACTTTGGCACTGTTTGCTCATAGAATAAATTTTCTAGTGTAGGTAATGGAGAGACACTTCACTCAGGCTCTCTCCTCGCTCCATTTATCACCAGGTCATTTATCAGCCTTTATTTCCACTTAAGAGCATGGCTTTCACGTTTAATTGTGTCTTGAATGCAGCTATTTTAGCCTCCACAGGAGCAATCAGGATTTACAAGCACCCATTCGCAATTTAATATTATTACACAGACGTATTTCCCTGCAAATAATGAAAAAAGCGTTTAATCTTCTGGAGAAGACTTTCCTGAAATTGTAATGAAAATTTACTCTTTTGTGCTCAAGAAAACAGCACACTCTGTTGCTATGAAACTTTCATAAATGGATCACTCACATTGGTTAATTACTGACAAACTGATATTTTAATTGAGATCACATGGTGCATCTTGGATATTTAGTCAAATAAAAGCCATAGGGAGATATATAATTGCCACAAATTAAAACATAATTATAACTAGCTTCATTTAAAATTGGTATATGCATTGCAAAGTATCTTTGAGGACACAAAGTTTGTATGGTAATGATCAGACAGTATATATCATTAAAAACAACTCCCTACATAATGTTGTTAAAAGGATTAAATAAGTTGTAACAACATGCAGTGTAAAATGCTGGGCATAAGTCATGTTTATCCGGGCTTACTGAGACAGTACATGAAATGTTGGTTACTATAAGTATAACAATTTTCTATGAAGAAATAATAAAAACCAAAAAAAAATACAATTTAATGTATTAAATCTAAGTATGCACAAATATTAAGTGTAAATTAAGGATTTGATCATTATCTGTATTAAAAGTCCTATAAACACATGAGGTGTATGGGTTTCAAATTAGCTACCGTTCAAAAGGTTTGGGTGGGAAATAATTTTTCAATGGTTTTGAAAGTCTCTTATGCTGACCAAGGCTGCATTTATTATTTATTTATTTAAAATACATTAAAACCGTAATATTGTGAAATATTATAATACTTTAAAATAACTGCTTTCTATTTGAATATATGTTAAAATGTAGTTTATTCCTGTGATCAAAGCTGTATTTTAAGCATCATTACTCCAGTCTTCAGTGTCACATGATCCTTCAGAAATCAGCATAATATGATGATTTGATGCTCAAGACACATACAGTATTATTATCAGTGTTGAAAACAGTTGTTCTGTCATCACACTGACCCCAAACCCTTGAACAGTAGGCCTAGTGTACTTTTTATTATGTAGCATGTTTACTACAGATATGGCTGGTAATGTACAAATGAATCTCTTAATAGTATGTAAGTAAAAATTTTATATTATAGCAACTTTTACCAAAAATGTCATTGCTTAACGGACATACCACCATATGAGTTATTATTCTGTTTTTGGACTATAGAAAAAAAAAACGATACTGTAAAAATGTGTACCATAGAGATACCGCATGTAAAAGCTGCAATTGCTTGATTCATCATGGTATCATGAGTGCATGACACATGACATTGGTGAGCAGAGCAAAACAAGTTTCTAGAAGCCTTGAGGAAGATGTGTGATTGCACAGACTCAGTCGAGTGATGCAGACATTTGCATTCCTCGAGTGAGCCTCTCCTTCAATAATTGATGCAGCTGTGCCACCCGGCACTCTCCATTTCAACTTTGACACATCACAAACTCATTCCCTGATCAAGCTGTGGATGAAGTGCGTGTGAACGTAGACCACATCATCCTCATCACTGCAGTCTCAGAAGCTGTGGCGAGCTCTGGCTCATGAAGAACACTGCAGCAGGCTCGTGGTGGCACTGCCGGCGGATGAGACGGGCCGCTAGCAAGAGCAGGATCCCCGCCAGCATCTCCAGGCAGAAGGACAGACAGGCCATGGCCAGAGACCAGCCGAAGGACATGTGGACGTGAGCCAGGGACTCCACATCCACCATGTGCTGAAGCTCTTCCAAAGCCTGCTGAGAGTAACTGATGTAGATGCTCACACCAGACACCGTCAACAGACCTGTGCACAGAGAGCAGTCATTACACTCCATTCACAACATACGGCAGCTCTCAAAACAACCTGGCAGCAACAGAATTTACATTCTTTAAGCATATGCTTTTAAAGTATATTATTTCATTAAAGGAGAACTCCGGTCAATTTTAAAGGCCCGTACACACCGGGACGAATATCAGCACGCGTTATTCGCCAGCGTTTTTCAACGCGTTTTTAGTGTTCACACCCAAGCGATTTTCGCTGACGATGAGCTGAGTGAACATGCAAATTCATTCCGAGACATTAGATGTCGCTTAATGTAAAACAGAAATACCTTCTGCAATACCACTCCATAACAGTTCTCTTTTATCAAGATTTTTGTAGTCGCTGTCGCGTTTGTCATATAGTTCTTTATGTTCGGACACCAACGAGAACAGCAGCTCTACATTCATCTTGCCTTGCATCTTCCTCGTCTATTTCTTACCGGCAGTGTAGACGCTACTTGGCGTATATCTTCTTCGCCGCCGGTCGGCAAGACCGTTTAGTGTTTGAGCGCCCCCAAGTTGTGTTTTAATGTAACTTCAGAAGCTCCAGACACGTGAGCAAAAGCGGCAATCTCATTGGTCGGATAGTTTTTGACGCGGCGCGTCAAACAAAAAAAACGAACCCGAGGCGTTTTTTTAAAAATGACGCTTTTACGCGTGGCGTTTTACGCGTCGGTGTGAACACTCACATTGGCGCCATTTGTTTAGTCACGAGGCGTTAAACGTCGGCGAATAACGCGCGCGAAATTCGTCCCGGTGTGAACAGGCCTTAACATTGAGCTCATTTTTTTTTGTACATTTGGAGTGATGTCAGTACAGAGAACAACGACAAAAATCGGTGTTGCCTACACCGTGTTATCGTCTTTTTAAAATGTGCTCCCTGTTGACTTCAATGGGGCAAGTTTTAAACCTGCTTTTAGCCTCTTAACATCCTTGATATGTCATTACAAGTGCACAGCTATGTGAGGGGTGTTATTAAGAGTGAACACGGTCAATCTGACTGCAGTAGATGTGAAAGATATTAATAAAAATTATGTTAATTCAGCCAGCTCACATACCTGTATTTTCTGCATGTTTTCGGTTTAAGTCCACAGTAGTCAATTGTCGAGTTCACACGCGCGATCATCAAATGCAAAAACCTCCTCCGTGTGTTCAACATCTGATTCGGATGAACTATCCATTTGAGCTGATATTCTGGAACACACACAGCACCGTCATCGGCTGACAGCTGACAGTCTGAGTCTCTACGCACGCGAACTCCACAATCGACTACTGTGGACTTCGACCGAAAACAGGAAGAAAATTCAGGTATGTGAGCTGGCTGAATTAACATCATTTTTATTCATATCTTTCACATCTACTGCAGTCAGATTGACCGTGTTCACTCTTAATAACATCACTCACATGGCTGTGCACTTGTAATGACAAATCAAGGATGTTAAGAGGCTAAAAGCAGGTTTAAAACTTGTCCCATTGAAGTCAACAGGGTGCACATATTAAAAAGACGATAACACGGTGTAGGCAACGCCGATTTTTGTCGTCGTTCTCTGTACTGACATCACTCCAAATGTACAAAAAAATGAGCTCAATATTAAAATTGACCGGAGTTCTCCTTTAAATAAGTGGTATTTTTAAAAGTATGCTAAAGTGTACTTGTTTTTCACAAGGAAATGTGATGCACTGTTTCCTTCCCAATAAGATTCTTGTTTAATTACGCTGCCCCTATATGCACCATTTTACGTTTTTCAGGACATTTTGATCAACATTGAAGATTGTTAAAACTGGTGCAATGGGAACACCACCCATGACACCCAATCATGGGTTCCTTCAGTTCAAGCAACGGTCATGAACACAGGTCTCATTGTAGATAAAAAATCCTAACTGGGATGAGTAGCTACATGGAGTCTATCATTTACAATGAAAATAAGCAGTGCACAAGCACAGAATATGATGGGGACACCAGCTAGTGGTAAGAATATTAATAAGAAAGGAGAGAAGACCATGTTTGAGGGAACTGTCATGAACTCAGTCATTATTACTGTAATTATCCCACTTACATGAAGCTCAGAGGAGCCCTGACCTTTCACAGTCACTCATAAGAACAGAGGAGAGGTGTTTCTGCTGCTCTGCAATTAAACACAATATTTCAGTCGTCCAGCTGTTTTTCTACTCATTTCCAAGTCAGATACTCTGATCAACGGTGCATTGTTTTTTTCAAGATGATAAATGAAAAAAATGAACTAATAGGGGTTTGCCCATGTGCTTGTCAGAGAGAGTGACAGTTGACAGACAGAGATGAGAAAGGTATAGAAAAAAACAGGGAGCATTTTTAACCATTTTGTGAAAGAGGTCTTGACCATTTTATGTTTCCTGCAAAACTTTTATAATATTAAGAGGATTTTTACATTAAAACTGTCATAATATAGAAATAAAAGGCAATTTTCTACACTGATTTTAGTACTTAAAGGATGTGTTTAAAGGGGAAACACAATGTACATAAAATATTCATTGAGCATATTATAGACGGTATTATTAATAATAAAGGGAGTTTAGTGCAGATCTCAGTCACTGATGAACGCATTTTATGGGCTTTAAGTTTGTATTTTATTGTTTCCCAGTGTTCTCTTCTGACTTCCTTTGTTCCTTATTTTTCAGTTTCTGAGGTTACTGATTATGCCTTTGTTTGTTGTCTGGTTATGATTGCTTTGTTCACCAGTTTCTTGTGCTGTTTATTTTCTCCTGTTTATGTAAGCCCTCATATAAATTCCACTCTCTGCACAGTATTGTCTTTGCATTAGTGAAGCGGTTGCGTTGATTCCCACCTTCTGACTAGCTTTCTTTGTTTTTGTTTTATAAATAAAAGTAAATCTGCTGCAATTGAGATCATCTTACATTGCATGTGCTGTGACCGAATACTGGACCAAGAGAGTTGAACTGAATGAAAGATATACAATGTCTGATTATGCACTGCTGGCTTAAATTAATTTATCAATGCAGGAATTCCAAACATTAGAAAGGTCTTTAAGATGTATTTGATCAGGTGGGGATTCATGATTCATCAGTGTCGTGAAAGGAGACGTGCGGCTACATTTCATTTTTTGTGAGAGTTGGAGAACAAGTGAGGCAAGAGCAGATGGAAACACCATCACCATCTTCTTCTCTGTCATGTCTTCGTATTCCAGAGGGATGCTCATGCCCGTTATTTTTGTGAAGAAAAGTGCTATGTTTACAGATGGGATCACTCAGTAAACTCCTTTGAGACTTCAATCTTTCCGCTGTTTTATTCCAATCCATCAATCGTGTGCAATTTTCAGTCCTCAATGGCACAATTACTGCAACAATAAACGCTACTATATAAGCACACTAAACTATAACATAGACAGCTGTGCAAAGTTCACATGCATATTTGTAAAATTGTTCTGGGGAAGATTATTGATATTTTTTCATCTCAGGATCCCCGTTCTGAAAACAGAATACAAATAAAAAGCTGTAAATGTCTGTGGTGACCTCAGGGTTTCAACCTTTGCAGATCCCAGTCATTTTCTCTGCTCCATCCCTCCATTAATTCACACGCACTTCAGTTTTCTGTTGTGCTCAGGCTTGAACACAAGCACCTGTTACTGTGCCTCAAAAGAGCCCAAACTACACCATCATCATCACATCCTATCATAACAAACATAATACTATAAAATACATATACTATAAAATAAAATAAAATACATAAAAAACAAACAACCCAATGATACTATCACACTAATATTGAGGACGGAGGAAACACAGGTAATCTACTGAAGATGTAAAAAAAACTGATGTAATTCCCACTTAAATTAAAATGTGCTCTACAACAACTCATTTGAAAAACTATATCACACACACAGTGTCAATTCTGATTTATGTTATTGTGATGCTGTGACAGTGGAATGGGGGTGTGAATTAATTATGTCATTCAAGATATAATCAAATCCTGTTGTTGTTCTTATTATATTTTAACACCTTTTGCGGACACAGGAGCATTAAATGTAGAACTTTTCTATAAAATCGGCTGATTACAGATATACACACTTTCAAACATGTTTGATGTTTTGAGCTGATGCACAGTCTGATGCATTTAGAATACATTGTCTTACATTTTCATGAATCTCTTAGCAAAAAGGAAGTGTTTTTGTTTGAGTCTGTTGTGTTCAGATTCAGAATGACTCTGGTAGTATGCACAGGCCATATTTCTGTTTTAACCCTGAAATGGCACACCTGATTCAAATAATTAAAGGCTTAATGAGTCGTGTGAGTACATGGAGTCTTATCATTTACAATGAAAATAAGCAGTGCACAAGCACAGAATATGATGGGAACACCAGGAACACCCCCGAAACACATCTCTCACTGACCCACACACAACAACATAAACTCCACTGAGACCTCACTTCATTTCAGTTGCTGTCTGTAGACGGGTAATGCAGCTGTTCACGACACTCACTGCAGATGAGGAAGTATGCAGCGATGCAGGAGAGGAGAGAGAAGCTCTGAGCCAAAGACGCCACCAGACCGAAGATGCCCCCAAAGACCAGCAGCACCAGGCTGAGGGGCAGCAGGACCACGATGACCCTGTGCAGGTCTGAGAGACACAGACAAGCCACAGAGTTTAAAGCTGGAGTTCAGGGGCCAATTTGCCCTTTCATTTTCAGTTTTGAAGTAGTGACCAGGGCTGTGTACAATAATAATGCATTGTATGTATTGTCTACATTAATATCGTAATTGTTGTTTTAACCATGTGGAGGCAGACATGCAACACTGTAAAAAAAAAAAAAAAAACTCTCCAACATAAAAATTTGTAGTTACCCGTTGCACCTAAACATTTTTGTTGGCCCAATTTAAGTTGCGGAAATCAACTTTTTTGTGTTGTGCTGACTACACAGCAAAATCCCCATGTGTTAAATTAACACTCTGAGTGTGGACTCATATAAACAATGAAGCAGTGTTAAAGTAACACTGAAGCAGTGTTAAAGTTAATGAGATAATTAAGAGTTAACAAGCAGAATCATGGAAGGAGAAAACCATAATTTTAATCACCATTATGGGGATCAGTGTTTGCTTTAGTTGGGCTCTTGACCCTTAAATATTTAACTTCACATTTTGTTTGATTGCTGTAACTTAGGCCCTGTTTAAACGAGAACGCTCGCGGGTGAAAACGTAAAAATATTTGATCAGATCTGCCTTTCTTTACACAGCGACAGCGTTTTTGGGGCTTAAAAACGCAAAAAAGTGAAACCACCCTCCAGAGTGGAAATCTTAAAAATGCTCCACCGTCGCATTCCCGTGTAAAGGGTAAAAACGCAAATCTGCTTACGGCGGCTCTCGTCGCGTGCGCGTTTACGTCACAGGCATATGCCAGTACAGGAAAATAACAACCAACATGTCGGATTATTTCCATACGTCGGACCTTCAAGTTGCCTTGAAGCGCTGATAAACATACAAGAGTCTTTTCAGCAGTTGTACAAAATATTCTCAGATATTGGTGTTGTTGTGTGGCAGTGCTCCACATCGCCCCCTAGCCGCCAGGAGTGCACACTACATCGAATCTCACACACTTTTGCGTCACCATATGCACGCAGATTTCCCCCCATAACGCTTGTCTAAATGCAGAATAAAAAGTGATAAAGCAACGCCACTTTTGCGTTTTCTCTTCAGATCGTTTCCGTGTAAACATAGCCTCAGTTGTAACAGCCAGATGAACAAAGAGAAAAGGTGATCTGATGGTGTTGGTTGTGTTTTAACATAATCATTATTTCACAATCAATTGACCTGAATCACTGCACTCATATAGAGCCCAATTTAGGTTTACTTTATTTATTATTTTTTTTAAGTTTTCTTTTTATTATCTTGATCATTTGGTGTCATTGAAAAGGCTAAAAATGATGCCGTACAAAGACAGTGCTGCTATAGTTAATAAAGAAAATCTAACTCAGAAATTGGGCTCTATAAGAGTTCAGTGAATCAGGTCAAATGATTGTGAAATAATGATTATGTTAAAACACAACCAACACCATCAGATCACCTTTACTATTTGTTCATCTGGTTGTTACAAATGAGTTACAGCAATCAAATAAAATGTAAAGTTAAACATTTAAGGGTCAAGAGCCCAACTAAAGCAAACACTGATCACCATAATGGTGACTTAAAATTATGGTTTTCTCCTTCAGTGATTCTTCTTGGTGTCTTCAATAATTAAGTTTTATTGAGAATTAACAGAGGTTTAGATGTTGATGTTTTAAAATCACCATTATGGTGAACAGTGTTGCATTTAGTTGGCCAATTTGACTCCTTATGTAAATGTAAGGTCTTTGTAACAGTGTTACCAAAACACAAAATTTGTTGCAAAGGAAATCAGAGACAAAGGTGGTCTGATGATAGGCCTATAGTTTGCAACATAATAAAGTACAACAAATTAGGTTATATGTTATTAACATATTTCTTTTAATAACATTAATTTCTTTATACAGATCAGATATCAAGATAATTTTTTTATACATTGGTAAGTAATATTTGGACACACACAGACATCAAGAATCCACATATGAATCTCAACAATAGTGACATGTTTTATGCCGCAATGCATTCTGGGAGGCACCATAGTTTAAAACTCTTGGCTCCCAGCATGCATTGTAGAATGAAGAATGTCACAATTTTTGTGATTCATATGCTGAATCTTGATGTCTGTTTGTTTCTAATAAACACTGATTTAGCTCCAATGTATATCAAAATTCAGAAAGTCTGTTATGTGTCAAGAAAGAGAAAAGTTACTTATTAATATCAAATTATAACTTCTGTTCAGGGATAAGATTAGTGAATCATTCTACTTTCTGATAATGAAAACTATAACACATGAACGCCTTTGCCTTTGCTTTTGCTTTTGCTTTTGCTTTTCTTTGGAACAAATTATGTGCTTTGGCAAATACTGTTACAAAGACCAACATTGCACTTAACAATGCCAAGAGTCAAACTGCCCAACTAAAGAAAACACTAATCATCATAATGGTGTGACCAAACATTTTAAAAAATCGACATCTAAACCTCCGTTCATAGACATATGACAGAAATAAAGTCAGTCTGAGAGATTTAATGTCTTCTTTTATCTACATCTGATTTAATCTAAGGCTGTGACTAAAAGTCAGTTGTAGTTCTTGTGTTTCTCTTTTCTTCAGTGATTCTGCTTTTTAACAGCAGGTGTTCATCACAAATTCTCAATTAACAATCCTTCTCATTTTATTTTTTTCTTCAATATTGCACACCCCCCAGTGTGACATTACAAATCAAAGATCATCAGCTTTGATAGTTGGTCAATCGTCCTTACTGTATAATGATGGGTCGGGAGGGTTAAATATCGTGCTGAGAACACAGCTCTTAAACAGACAGAGAACACACTAACCATACATAACAAGCCTATTCCCAGTGCCATTCTCTGATTGTGGTAAATGTACAGATGGCAGTTTCAGAGACTCACTTAAAAGGTGCTTCTCCTGCTCAGTGTGGTCGGAGGTGTCCGTGTAGAACGAGATGTCATGATAACTGCCATTCTCTCCTGTGGGTGACATTGAAACACCATCAAGTCAAAGCTGGAAACACCCATTATGCTTCACACAGTTGCCCGCAAATCAATTTTCTTGGCAATCTCTTCTATACTACTACAGCCTACAAGTTCAAGGCATTCAATATAATTTAAAGGTTTAGTTTATTTAAAGGAAAAGCAGCATTTGTGTAAGAGGGAAGAAATCATTCTTACAGCAATTTGAATGAAATGGAAAACAGTATTTTTTTTCATACAACAGATTTAGTAACTTTCATCACAACGTGTGTCACATTAAACATTTACAGTTCTGTGATGAACTGCTTCTCTTTTTAATAGTCTCAAGTGCCATGAAACAGCTACAAAATTAGACGAGACATTAATTATGTACATAATGGAGCCTCAGCCAGTGATGAGGACTGTATCTGTGAACATTTGAGAAATGACTTTCTTTGCAGCCAGTAGAACCGTTTGACAGTTTATATGCTGTGATTAAAATTAGATAAAATACTTTAATCTAATGAGGCACATGAAATGACTTACTAAACAGTAAGACAAGGGAGATGTGGTGACACCTATAATATATATATAAAATGCGTTACACAAATTAAATGTCACTATATGCTTGACTCATTAATATGGCCATGAACAAATGGTACATTAAGTCCATGTACTTCATACTCTGCATTACTCAGTAATATGTATGTTAAATGTATATTCATATGTGTATATTTGGTTATAGTGAGAACTTAGTCTGGATATACACATTATTGGAACTGGAAGAATCTAAATGTGTGCAACAGCTGCACAATAAAATTAGACATAAAACTTAAGTTTAAGTTGTGTGTGTTGAGCATCTTACCTTCATAAATCCTCCAGAGTCCGGAGTGAGAGCTGCTGTATTCCAGGCTGGCGTTCTTCCCTTCATCCACATCTATAATGTACCAGTATTCAGTGCCGATGGACACGGCGAGCAGGATGAAACTGAGCAGCCCGCACAGACCCGCGCTGATGACCACTGTCCCAAAGGTCATTTTCATCAGCGCTCAAATCCCTCTTATGATTCATTGAATTTGAGCACCTGTTACTGCCATTCAGTTCTTCTAAAGCCCAGAGTGTTTCGTTCAGGCACATTAAAGCATCATTCTGTCGTTAATACTCCAGTTGTGTCCAGGGTGAAGGAAGAATCAGCTCTCAGCACATGCTGGATAAAAAAAACTCTGTGATTTTCCTCTGCATCTCTCCTGCACAGCTGTATATGGAGTGAGAGCAGAAGCCTCTGAACACTGAATCTACATGATTCTCTCGCCTCAGTTTCAGCTGCGATCACTCACTGTGGTTCATTTGCTCACCTCAGCAACGAGGTTGTTTCTTCTCCATCTTGTGTAAATAGATTAATCTGTATATAGTGGGATATGTATTAGTGTAGAGCTTTTTTTTTTTTTTTACCTGGCTTCATTTTGTCAGGAGAAAGAAAATTCCTCATTTCAACACGTGAGAGAAAATTGCACATTTTTATTTAAATTTTTTATTTCCGGTACTGATATCTAGGCTATTAAGTGTTGTTTTCTGGATTTTATATATATATATATATATATATATATATTGTATATATATCAATGTTTGCATTGTGTTGGACTGCTACCTCTGTTGGAATTTACTGTGTAAATTAAGACTGCTATTCTTCATCATCTTCACTGTGTGTTTGTTTACCACACAACCTGTGACAGAAGACCCGACCCAAAAAGAAAAGGAAAATTAAGCGGCGAATAGTTTGTATTTGTTTTTCTTTGCCTCTCGTTTGTGTTTTGTCTAGCAGGGAGAACGCTCCCTTGAGGATCACATGGAAGAGTTCCTTGATCTTGTGGATCAAATCACCTTTGATCTGCCTCTGGTCATTTCTACGAATCGGAGGGTAAGAAGGAGATCCTCCCGCCACTGAGAACGAGACTCTAGCAGAACCACATTCAGACCTTCAGTTAAGCGATTCTTCATCTGTCCTGTCAGTCCCACCTAGCCTCCCTCTCCCACCACCTCTTCCAACCACCCTAGAGGACTTAGACTGTTTCTCTCTCTCCAGCCTCGCCCTCAGCCACTCCTGCCACCCACTCGTCACCGTCTCCACCATTCCCTCTGTATCCACTCCTCTCAGTGGTGCGGATACATCTCAGGCCAGCTGGGAACCATCTTCACCTGGGCAAGAGGAGCCCACAACTCCACCAGTGACCTCAGCAGACTTTGCTCCTCCTCAACCCTTCACCCTGACTCCTGCGTCTACACTCCTGTAGCCAATTCCAGCATGAACCATCAGCCGTTCGCCCTCGCCGAGCTCCCTCGTTCAGTCACCTCCACCTGCGTCAGACCTCGCCACACCTGTCATCCAACTTATCCGCTGCTCTTCAGTACTCCACCCCGTCAGCTATGACCCGCTCAGCCTCAGGGTCCACCACCACCCTCGGTCACTCCAGCTCGCCCTCTGGCCTCCGAACACACACCGTCATCGGGTCGTAGCCTCAGTCGTAGCCTCAGTCGAGGTCTCTGGGGTCTTCAATTTCGCTCCATCGTCTCGACCCTTTGGCAACACAGTGGGCTCTTTCTCCACCACCTCCTGCTGTCCCCAAAGTGGAGTCAGGACGTGTACCACCATGGTCACAGTTCTGGTGTAGCCTGGGCACATCATGCCCCTCCTCAAGGTTCCTCCATGGCTCTCACCAGCTTCAGCACCACCCTGGACCCTTCAGTTCTGCCTCCTCCCGGTCAGCCGTCCACCTCCCGAACCTCCTTCTGTATCCTGTGCCGGTTTCTCCTACCCTTCGCCAGCCCTTCACTATCCCTTCGCCATCTCCTAATCCTCCTCGCCCCTTCTGGGAGGGAGCGTCACACCACTAAGACTCTGTTTATTTTCATTCGCACCATTTCTCCCTGCCTTGTTTGTTTTCACAGTCACAGATTTAAAGGGTTATTTGACCCAAAAATAACAATTCTGTCATTAATTACAAACCCTCATGTCGTTCCAAACCCGTAAGACCGGCGTTCATCTTCAGAACACAAATGAAGATATTTTTTTATGAAAATGGAGCGCTTTCTGACCCCCTACAGACTGCAACGCAATGACCACTTTCAAGGCCCAGAAAGGTAGAAAAGATATTGTTAAAATAGTCCATTAACTTTATTAAAGGATATCTTCTCTTCTGTGTTAGTCTCCTATGCTGTTTACGTTGTAACCACAGGTCAGTGCTTCCGGGTTCTGCGTCAGAACGCAGACGTCAATTGGCCGACGCTGTTCACGTGAGCACCAAGACGCAAAAGAAGCAATTTTGTGTTTAGTATACCACCCCTTGCTGTACCAAACCATGACTTCAAAACCGAGGTATGTAACAAACCGTTATGTTTTGTACTGTTACACCCCTACAATTTATTAATTAAAAAGTAAAAATGTAAGTGAATTGTGGCAAGGGGGCGTGGTTCAGTGAGGTCTGCATCAGGGGAGAGAGCCAGGAGACAAGCGGTATGTAAGTAGGTCAAGTGCAAATAACAAACACCTGTGTTTTGTTTCAGTAATTGGTGTGGAGAGACTGGATAAAAGCCACTGGCTAACAGGAAGCTGGAGAGAGATTGACAAAGGACTCGTGGTGATTGGGTGAATGCTCTGGAGAGCTGCCAAGGATTTTGTGTGTTGAAGTTTAATTGAAGCCTGTCTGTTGTGAAGTTTCAAAATAAATCCACAAACCTTAGTAAAGCCGACCTTGTCTCCTTCCTTCCATATATACTGAACCTCATCACATGAATATATCACTATTAAAACTGGCAGGGTGGTTACGTTAGGAATGCTGCTGGATTCAGGATTTCTAGTTTGCTCAAACTGACCGACACTAAAGCCAACAAACCAGGTGTGAACCTCCTCCATTTTGTTGCCATGGTTGGTGTCGTGATGATGTCACAAGAGCCTCACTTTCATTATGCCACTTAAAAGAAAGGAAACTACAAGATGATGTCAATATGATGGGATGGAAACAGTTTTCTTCTTCTTACTACAGGAGTCTGTGAAGAAGGATAAAGACTGTCAGTCCAGCTTCGAGGTCAGGAGACAAACAAACCTTCTCTTAGATCAGTCTAGAAGAATATCAGCGGATGAGTGTCATTGTAAGGACCACCCATTGGTCCAAAGACTGAATCCAACGGCCTGGGCGAAGGTATAATGCGTGTATGTCTTTTCAGCGCTCCAGTGAAGTTTACTTAATTTATTAGAATTTAGTTTCAATATTACTTTAGCTCTACGCTTAATCTGACTCCAATTTTGAATGATAATAAATTTAGATTGTGTTTCTTATTAGAAAATAATCATAAATATTGATTATGGTTTAATTTAGATCTTTGATTATTCTGAGTATCCCATACTATCAATTATTCATTCATTAAGGGACCCAATGCCGCATAGAGTCACACGCTCCGGGTTTGCACACTGAAAAAAATGATATGTTGGCTTTACTTAACTTTCTTTTGTAAACAGGTTCCACCGGTTCCACATAACTATGTTTCGTTAAACAAACATAATATGTTCATGTAACTTCAACATCATGGAATTTGGTCATTTTAAGCAACCCAATTAAACTCTGAGCTAATGAGTTAATTAAGTGAATAATTGAGTGATGATTGAGCATTATTGAACACCTGATGTTAACAAGCAGAATCACTGAAGGAGAAAAACGGAACGTTTAAGTCACCATTATGGAGATAAGTGTGTGTTTTAGTTGGGCTCTTGACCATTAACTCATTAACTTCAGAGTTTGTTTGGCTGCTGTACGTGAGTTATAACAGCCGTATGAACAATGAACAAAGGTGATCTGATGGTGTTGGTTGTGTTTTAACATAATCATTATTTCACAATCATTTGACCTGAATCACTGAACTTATATTGAACCCAATTTCTAAATTTACCTTACGGATTATAGCAGCACTGTCATTGTAGAACATACTATTTTTAGCCTTTTCAATGAAATTTAAATGATTAAATCAATAAATAAAAAAGAAACTTCTTAAAAAAATATTTTGTGTAGGCACACACAGACATCAAGAATCAGCCTGTGAATCTCAGCAATGGTGACAAACAGATCATAAGCTCATTATTTATTCATGCAGCAATGCATGATGGGAGCCATGAATGAGTTTTGATTGGTGGCACCCAGAATGCACTGCAACATGCTTTATAATTGTCACCATTGTTGACAATTATAGTGATTCCCTCTTTCCAGTTGCGTCGTTGTGTTCTTTCTCCCGAACTCGCGGTGTCACACCCGTTGCCGACCCCACTCCCTCTGCTCCAATGCTCACGCTTCCTCCGAGATCACAGTCCAAAAACCACACAACGCCACCCAACGCTCTCTCCAGTCTGTACTCCCTCCTCTTATCCTCCCCCAAGGGCAACGTGTCCCAATCGCGGGGCTTCAATCCCCTTTCGCGCAGCTGCCGGTGATTCAGATTAATCACCCCATTCGCGGGATGTTTCCGCTAGCCCGGAACTAACCCGGTGTCCCATTGTTATGAGTCCGGCGGGAGGCAATCCCGCCGAACATTAGTTCCGCCTTGCACGGAGAAAAAGGTGGAATTTCGTCACCTCGTGACAAGTGTGTGAGTGCTTTCCAGACCAAAAAAAAAGGGTTGTACCAATATTTTTCAGTGCGATTTGGGTCAATTCCTGTACCCCAGGGGGTAGCACCTGGTCTCTGGGGAGAGGGGAGATATCTTGAAGAGGAACCCAAAGAGGAACAAAGGATTCTCCTAAGTCCTCAATCTTTCTCCTATTACCAATGACTGCAATGAGACTAATCATTTTACCAATAGCACTGACACACTTAAAATGATACCAAACATGAAAAGGAAAAACAATAGATTCACAAGATACATCATATATGATGGGGTGCTATCAAGTGGTACCTAAAGACTATCAAGGGTGCTTTTTATTGCTTTATGGTGAGTTTTTTCTCAGCTTTTGTCTTAGCAGGAAAATCAGTTCTAACATCATAAAGCCAGTCTGGGTCAGATTTCACCCCAAAATCAACAGAAATTATGTTATATTTAATGTAGAAAATAATGGTTTAAAAATAGGCTTTAAAGGGAGGGGTTTACAAAGCATGTAAATGACTTAAACAGGTTTAGGAAACCAGTTCTAGACTGAGAGTGTTACCAATCCTAATCCAATCTGCATAACTATTCATTACAGTGAGACTCAAGAACAGGACCACAAGTTTCAATAATCTGCTTACAATAGAGAGAAACAGGAAATGTCAGGAAAAAGCAATCAAGAGTATCAGTAATCTGACAAATACAGAAAAACAGGATTTGCCGGATTTTCTTGCTGGAAACTGTTTCACAGTGTATCATTACCACCCTAACCTGAAATGCTAAATTCAATCTACAGAACATTCTCAGTTTATATACCTTGGTATTGGAATCTAAATTAAACATATTCTTAAATTTGTAACCCTTCAATTGCCCCTTTGAGAGTTCTAATAACTCTAACATTATATACAAATTTAAACACTTAAAAGTTCATTTTTGTAACTTGTGATCGTTACAGGCACATAGCACATGTTCTGTGTTTCTGCAATTGCATGCTGACACAGAAACAAAACATGCAATTAGGTCCGTGAAGTTCTTACGGGTAATAGTCTTGTCTGGTAGGAACTGGGATTCCCCATCGTTGTCACTCCGAGTTCCGTCGGATGACGACGATTGCGGTTTCGCTTAGAAGAACCTTCGATTATTACAAAACGAGCCAATGGCAAGAAAATGCCATGGGTCTGCAGAATTTGAATAGCGTAACTCCGCCCCACGCTGTGGGTATATAAGAAAGTATGCTGGCATAACAGTCATGTTTTTGCTTCAGAGCCAAGAGATCCTCTTCACTCCTGTAGCCTGAATTCTCTGAGTGTCATCAAATATTCTTCGAGACGAGCAGCTCTCCAGTCTGTGTTGGTGCAAAGGCAATTTCCAGCGAGCTTCACATTCCTGCCTGCTGATCTGTGCAGTGGTCTGCATTCAGTGTGTGTGTTTCTCCCTGGCTGCTTCAGCGCAGGCTGCTGAGCGTCCACTCACAAAAGAGCTTGCACGTGGCACGTCTTTTTAAAGATGTCTCAACCGTGTGTTTCTGGGTGCGGTCGTTCCGTCTCATCTTCTGATGGGCACGATCGCTGCATAGCGTGTTTGGACTTACAGCACACTAAGGCAGCCTTCGTGGATGAGTCATGTTCTCACTGTGGGAACATGACCATCGCTGAGTTGAGATCTAGATTCAGTGACCTCAATAGAGGTAGAGACACTTTGGCTCTCTCAAAGCAAAGGTTGTCTCACTGGATAGTGGACGCCATTGCTTTGGCTTACCAGCAGCAAGGTCGTCCATGCCCCCTTGGTGTGAAGGCACACTCCACTCGGAGTGTAGCCTCCTCTTGGGCTCTAGCGCATGGCGCCTCGCTGACAGACATCTGCAGAGCTGCAGGCTGCACCCAACACATTCGCAAGATTCTATAATCTCCGAGTGGAGCCAGTATCCTCCCATGTACTCGCTTCAACTAGCCGGTATTAGGATCAGCTCAGGTGTCTTCGCTTGCTCGCCATTCCACTCCACGGACTGGATCAGTGCGATATTCTCCTCAGGTGAGTTTCCCCGAGAAGCCCTGAGTTCCTCCAGCACTGTTGACGTCAACGCCAGAGTTATGCCGCTGGCAGCTTTCGCTTTGTCCAGGTGTCTGGTTCCCCTCTGGCGACCCCCACATGTGTATTTCCACTGTAAGACTCTCTGAGCATGTGTCTTTCCCTCGGCAAGCCACCTTGCCACCCCTGGGGTTGAAAGATTCCTTTCATCCCTCAAGGTCATATGTGTATTCTCCCTTCGGGCAGGCAGTGTGTTTGCATATTTCTACGGAGATATGCTTCCCAGTGTACCTTGGTATTCCTGTACTAAATAGGAGTCCTTCGTCCATGCTAGCCTCACGACAGGGATCTCAGATTTACGCAGGGCACTGGAAGACAGCTGTGAAGGTGGCGGGATTAGACTGGTAACCTCAATCGTCGTCATCCGACTGAACTCGGAGTGACAACGATGGGGAACGTCTCGGTTACGTATGTAACCCTCGTTCCCCGAGTAGCGAACGGAGACGTTCCGTCTTATGGCCACTTCCGCTGTACCGCTGGAAATGCCTGAGTTCAGTCTCGGCTCCTCAGCAGGAAAACATGACTGCGTTATGCCAGTGTACTTCCTTATATACCCACAGTGTGGGGCGGAGTTACGCTACGCAAATTCCGCAGACCCATGGCATTTTCTTGCCATTGGCTCGTTTTGTAATACTCAAAGGTGATAGGCTTCTAAGCGAAACCCCAATCGTCGTCATCCGACGGAACGTCTCCGTTCCCTACTCGGGGAACGAGGGTTACATACGTAACCGAGACGTTTTCTTGTGAGAGGCGTGATTCATTTGTTGGATGAAACACTTGATACTAACAAGTTCCCGAACCATGAAGAATTATCTTCAGTCATCTGGTCTAATTTTGTTGAAAGATCAAGAAGTTCTTGACCCTGTTGATGGATGACTGAAGGTTCTATTTGTGGGTCTCTTCGTTGTGTATTTTCTTTTTCTTTTCAGTGCGTCTAGTTGTTTTCTGGAAGGTTGTGACTTCATACGCTGGTGAGGAGGTCGGTGCATATGGGTCTCGGGTCAGCCATCAAGTGGTATCTGCACAGAGGAAGAAAGAAAACAAAAGACAGGAGAGCAGTATTTGTTCAAACACTAGGGTTGAAACCTTTTTTCGAGTCTGCTATCTTTCCCTATTTCTTAATTCTTTTGACACCTAAAGAAACAGTGACGTGAGGATGGACTAATGGATGGGGAAGGCCTATGAGGGAGTATGAGGGTTTTGCCCCCAAAGCATGTTGCATTTGGTTCTTCCCTGGGCTCCTCACTGGTTTGTGTCCTATCCTATCCCTGTAGGTGGGGGAATGACTTTACAATGTGACACATGAATCCAGGTTTTCTTTCCCTGACACAATACTGCAGCTGCTGTAATCAACATCACTTGATGTGGTCCGTACCACTTAGGTTCTAATGGCTTGTTTCTGCTTAATTCATTAGTGTGGACACTGCATGAGGGCATTTTACATTTACAGTCTGACCTAACAATATTACTGATGAAAGGCCTGGGCTGTAGAATAATATTTAAGGCTGCGAGTTTACTTAACCAGTGTCCCCCAAAGGAAAGCTGAGACAGTCACTTTCCTTTTGTTCTATTAAACAAAAAATAAGTCTTTCATCTTTGTTGTAAGTTACTGGGGAAATTAAGCACTCACAGCCTAAATCGTTAACACCTCAAAAGTCTCCCCCACGAGTTTAACCCCTTAACGCCTGAATTTATATAGCTGTATATAAAAAAATGTTTTATGTGTGTTTTTGCCTTTAAGTAGATGGTAAATAATGTTGAGATTATCAATTTCACTTTTGCACAACAAATTAATCGAAATTTTGGTATGTTGCAAATTTGCAACACCGGGCATTTGGGGTAAATTTGGTATGTTGCAAATTTGCAACAACGGGCATAATGGTCAATAATAAGATAACAAAAAACACAGTAAAATAACAGTGAAATTTTTTTTATTTATTTATTCACCCTTTTTTTTTTACTTATCCCCTTAACGCCCACTGTCATAAATATGCGACTAACCGTTTGACTCAATCAACCAGCCGAGATAACGTCTGCATTCACCCAATGCCGGTTAGTGCATATTCGCTACGGACCTAGGAACCTTCGACAAGCACTTGTTTCTAGTTGGACCGCAAAGTGACGGACTTATTTCCTGTTTACGCACGAGGATTACTCCGGTCGCGAAGTTATGGAAATGAGTCGGGAAAGTTTGATCCTGAGGTGTATATAAGGTAAGTTGTGCTAAGATAAAAAATACTCACCTGCTTATTGTGTGCTTATACACTCGACGTAATGAGGTGAAATATGTGTGACAAGTATTTTTGAAGTTATTGTAATATTTTGCTTTGTAGCATATTTGCGACAGTGGTCCATAAGGCCAATTCTGACCGCTAACCAGTGCCAATCCCGGTTAGTGCATATTCGCTACTGACCTAGGAACCTTCGACAAGCACTTGTTTCTAGTGGGACCGCAAAGTGACGGACTTATTTCCTGTTTACACAGGAGGATTACTCCGGTCCCGAAGTTATGAGTCGGGAAAGTTTGATCCTGAGGTGTATATAAGGTAAGTTGTGCTAAGATAAAAAATACTCACCTGCTTATTGTGTGCTTATGGATCTGCATAAAAATAAATAGCTTTTGTATTCATATCACAGCATGGTGTCTGTATACAGACTATTGAAAATAACTAAGCAAAATACAAAGGATTACCTAGATAAGCTGTCACGAAAATAGTTTTTCTATATAGCACTGGTTAGCGGTCAGAATTGGCCTTATGGACCACTGTCGCAAATATGCTACAAAGCAAAATATTACAATAACTTCAAAAATACTTGTCACACATATTTCACCTCATTACGTCGAGTGTATAAGCACACAATAAGCAGGTGAGTATTTTTTATCTTAGCACAACTTACCTTATATACACCTCAGGATCAAACTTTCCCGACTCATTTCCATAACTTCGCGACCGGAGTAATCCTCGTGCGTAAACAGGAAATAAGTCCGTCACTTTGCGGTCCAACTAGAAACAAGTGCTTGTCGAAGGTTCCTAGGTCCGTAGCGAATATGCACTAACCGGCATTGGGTGAATGCAGACGTTATCTCGGCTGGTTGATTGAGTCAAACGGTTTGTTGCATATTTGCGACAGTGGGCGTTAAGGGGTTAATGACGAGGAGAGGGGCTGCTTCAGAGTAGCAAGGAGACTGAGTAGAAGCTGAGTAACATTGTTAACTTCTCTAAAGTTCTTTTTATTTTTCCTACACTCTTTTCTCCAATGCACAGGCTTACCACAGTAATAACAACTGCCCTCTCTCTTAGGACATTTACGTTTTTGTTGGTTTTCTGTGTTGAACTTATTAGATGCTGCTGCAATTTTTACTCTTGCTTTGACATCAGTGTCTCTTTCCCAAGTAGCTAAACTGTCCAAGTTGTTTTGCAATGGTTCTAGTGGACCATGTGAAGTCTAAGAAAGGCAATGCATTTCTATGCTCTGACAAAAGACCATCAAACCATGTGCGAACTATTGGACCATTATCATTTAACACCTTCTCTGATGTGTCTGCTATTTCACTGTATGATGCAGCTGACTGACAAAATTTTTCAGTGTACTCACAAACAGTTCTTCATTTTTCTGTACACAACTAGTGATCTTTGATCAGTCCACTTTTGGTCCAACAATGTTCTTTAACACTGTCAGAACTCCCTCTCTCAATTAATATTTTCTGGCATGTTGAAACTCAGAATTGTTTACTCTACTTTCAAAATCATTGAATTCTGACTCAGTCAAGATCTGTGATACTAGCTGGGTGACTTCAGATAGAGACATATCATAGAGCCGCATCTTTCTGGACAACTCTCTCCTAAACTCAGAAAAATGTCCATGTACTGATGGCAAATTTTCAGCAAGTCTCTCTATGGCTTCAGGACCTAAAGTTGCATTGACTGCCTGTAACTGCAGTATGGAGGTTGCAGATGGAACTGTATCAATCCCTTGTCCCCTACTCTGAGCCTTTTGTCTTGCTCCACACACTTCAACTACATTTACATCTTTATCTATCAATCCAGAATTGCTAGTGTCCTCTAGTCTACAGAAAGACTGTGGGCCCTATCTTGCATCCGGCACAAATGTCTTTGTGCACTGACGCATGTATCATTCCTATTTTGCAAAGCAGGCTTTTCCCTCCACAGACGCATGTCGGCAAACTAGAGAATGAACTTGCGCTCCCTGGGCGGTTCAGCGCAAAAAAGGAGGCGTGTTCCGGCGCAAAGAATCCCTGGTGCTATTTTGCAGTTCCAGAAAACAATTGCGCCACTGACCAGAAAAAAATAGTCTAAAGTCAGTGGCGCGTTGAGCGTACATTCAGATGCTATTTTAAGCGCGCATGCTTGGTCATAATACAGAATGTGAACAACGCGCATACACTGTAGATCTACACTCTCATCTACACAGATGCATTTTCCTTTTAGCAAATGATACATTATTATAAGGAAAAATATTAAAACACGAGGGAAATCATTGTTGTCAAGTCAAGTATATTTATTTAGCGCTATTCACAATATTGTATCAAAGCAGCTTCACAGTATCAATATGTTGTGTCCATGACGATGGGAAAAATAGGCATAAAGCTTACATATTTACCCAAATTATTATATGCATGTATAACCGAAGCTAATTTGGGGGGGTTTGTCCCATCCCCAATGTCACTTCTCTTTCTTTTACGGCCCTGACGAGAACATCGATCTCCTCGGCTGTGAACCGATTCTGAAGCGCGCCTGGTAAATGCGCCGTTATAATAGTATTGCGCCATGGAACAAGCGCACCTCGTTCATCATGCTCTTAAAGGGAATGTGATATGAAGCTCTGATTGGTTTATTTCACGTTACGCCCAAACCACACCTATGAATAATGAAGCTACTTCAGACCAACCCCTTTCAAACTTGCGTCGGGCGCAAGAGTCATTTATCCCGGCGGTAAAATAGCAACAGCGCCCAAGACCCGCCCACAAAGTTACTTGCGCTTCGCGCTTGATCCTTGCGTTTCAGATAGTTCAAATAGGGCCCTGTAAGTCAGGATAGCTTTCATCTGACTGTTGGTCTTCAGAGTCACATTTGGTTGAGGCCTTGTTATGGCCCATCTTGTCTGTGAGACAGGACACTCAAGTGTGCAATTGTTTGTTCTGTTCATTTAACTTAGCAATACACATAGATTGTTCTCGTGAAATGGATAAGCTATATTCTCTCTGGCAGCAGAGAATGCCTTTTATGTTTCTCTTCCTGATACATGCACCTAACACCTTCTTGCATTCTTCAATAGACCATACTTTTTCTGGATCAATACCAAATTTCTTTGTCAAATTCAATCTGACTGACTCAGTCACTATGGAGTCCATGTGCTCTCCTAACAATGACTTGAACTCACTGTCTGTCCATAAAGGAGTGGCTTGTCCACCTTTCTCAGTTGATGGAATCAGCCTAGCCTCACTTGCATTTCTTCAAACCATTTTGTGATGTTCTTTGTTATCACACAATAAAAAAAAACACTAAAACTTCTCTGATCAAAAGAGGATACACTTGTTAACCCAAAACACCTGTTGTTAATCTTCCTTGGCAGAGCAAATGATAACACAAAATATTACCATGTAACGCTAATCTTCCCCGAAAGAAATGCAAAGGATACAACCTTCCCTAACTTTAGAGGATAAACACTTCCCTGGCAAAGCAGACCCAGCAGGCACAGGATTTAGACTACAACGTCGGTCAGACGTTGGATTTTGGTTGAAAATGAAAGTCGGGTTGACGTCTAAATCCAATGTTTGTTTGACGTCAAGCTCCAACGTTGGGCAGTCGTAGAATTTTGGTTGGAATAAACCAAACAAAAAGGTGAAATGCATGGCCGTACACTTATTACCAGCTTAACTTAAAACTAACCAGATTTACTTTATTTAATTTCCGTTTGAATTAAATCATATTTTGTATTTTAAAGTCACCATGATGGTGGTTAGTGTTTGCTTTAGTTGTGCTCTTGACCCTTAACTCATAATTTAAAAAATTTGTCTGGCTGCTATAATTGTATGTTTACAAAGCACAATTGTTGTAGCTAAAAAAGACATGAGATCAGATGATCTTGGCTGTTTGTTGATGATGAGATCATCATGTAATTCAAAGAATCTCTGATCTTATTTACTGTCAAATGCTTTGATTATATAAGACTTGTGGTTATAATATTGCTTTATTCATAAAAATCATTTGATTCTATAGCATATCCGATACTTTTTTAAATACTACTTGGTGCACAAAAACCTTTAATCTATGCCATTACTTAGATGCACATAGACATCAAGAAACAGCATATGAATCTCAACAATGGTGACAATCAAACTAACCCTGGGCATAAAACAAGCTACAAAAAAATCCAGCTGCATAATTTATTAATGCCGCAGTGCATGCTGGGAGATATGGGTGAGTTTTGATTGGTGGTACCCAGCATGCAGCATTTCATTTATTGTCACCATTGTTGAGAGTCATACGCTGATTCTTGATGTCTAAGTAATAATGTAGAGAAAAGAGTTTAATGCACTACACGTTTTTACAAACCTTTATATTATTAGATATAGCATTGCTCTCATATTGTAGAATAAAGTGGGTACTGTTATAAAACAACATTAAAAACACAAGCAACATAAGCAAAACTTTCAGGCAATTATTTGATGACTTAATCATCAATCAACAACCTACATCACCTGTCCTAATTTTCTCTAGGCTTTTTTGCCACAATAAATGTGCTTTATAAAAATACACAATTATAGCAGCCAGAGAAAACTTATACTGAAGAGTGAAGGGCCAAGAGTCCAACTAAAGCAAACACTAACCATTATAATGGTGACTTTAAAATACAACTATTGATTTCATTAAACCGGAAATGAAATGAAGTAAATCTGGTTAGTAATAAGTGAAGCTGGTAATGCTGTTTGAGTTGTTCACTCCTCCTCTGCTGAGATCTTCACAGATTTAATGTGCTGCCATACATGTCACATTTTTTTGCGGTGCTTATTCCAACCAAAATTCAACATCTGTCTGACGTTGGAGCTTGACGTCAAACAAACGTTGGGTTTAGACGTCAACCTGATTTTCATTTTCTACCAAAATATGACGTCTGACCGACGTTGGATTAGTTGGAGTCCAACGTCTTCCTGACGTCATATTGACGTACTGTGCCTGCTGGGGAGGCTGAAACACTGTTAACACACTGTAGCTGTTGTTAACCTTCCCTGGTTGAACAGAGGATCACAAATAATAATATGTAATGCTAAAACTTCCCTGCCTGAAACAGAGGATAAAACTTTCATCTCTAAAAGAAACTTTTAAAGGATAACTATAGTTAACCAAACTCTACAGCTGTCTGATAACACTTCTCTGACGCCGCAGAGGATACAAATTTGTACTGGTCTTCAGCGGTTCTTTGAATAGACTGAAACTCACCAAATCATTGTTTGTACGGAAAATATTCCGTCTGGAACTCAGTCAGAAAAGTTAATTCTTTGTTGAGCTTGAAGTTTCAATCTGGATTCAGGTGAAGTTAATTCTATAAGGGTCACAGGGCACCATCTGTTTTGATCTGTTTCCTTGTAAAGTGTAGAAAACTCAGAAGCGAAGACCAGGAGACTCGGTTGTATCTTTTGCAGGTTCTTTATTGCACACGAGCTGGCGTTGTTGTAGTCTTTTCCAAGCGTCCTCGTGAGTCCAACTAAACATTACACATTGTAACTAAATATACATTCCAAGGCGGAGGGATTTACATAAAGGGGGCGTGTAAATGAGTCACTCTGAAACAAAGCATGCAAATGTAGTACGGAAGTCAGCTTGTTACCGGAAATTCCCCAGCCCTGATCTCATCAGCATAACCGTTATTCAGAGCCTTGAGATGCTAATCCAATCAGCCTGACTAGATTGCTCAAACATTAACATTATCATAGAGACAAAGGGTTTGAGTCTCAGTAATTTGACTCATTTAACTTACAATAGAGAGAACAGGACTGCCAGGAATCTCAGCTGAGAAGAGGACGATTACTTCTTGTTACTTTTTACTCAGTTCTCGCGCATGCGTCGTGGAAATCTCTTGAACTCACATCTCAGGCCCACAAGGAAGAAAAGGAATAGTCGAATAAAGTCGTTCTTTTATTTATTTTTTCTGCACAAAAAGTATTCTCGTCGCTTGATAAACTTATAGTTGAGCCACTGTACTCACATGGAATATTTAAACATTTTCTTCAATGACTTTCTGGGCCATCAAGTTTCAATCCCTTAGGAAGCCTATGGAGGAGTGATCAAATTTAATCAAAAATATCTTCATTTGTGTTCCGAAGATGAACGAAGGTCTTACGGGTTGGTACAGCATGGGGGTGAGTAATTAATGACTTAATTTTTTGGGTGAACTATCCCTTTAAATGCTAAATTCAATCTCTCTACCTTAACTTTTCATGTGATGTCATGTAAAGAAAAATAGAATCAGCAGATCTTAAACATATTCTTAAATTTGTAATCCTTCAACTGTATAGAACATGTGAATTAACAGAGAAATACTGCAGATGACAGTAGATTCATATTCACTTTAAGTCAAGTCAAGTCAAGTCAAGTCAAGTATATTTATATAGCGCTTTTCACAATACACACAGCAAAATCCCCAGTGTTAAATTAACACTCCTCTGTGTTTATATGAGTCCACACCCTACAGAGTGTTAAATTAACACTGCTCAGTGTTTATATGAGTCCATACTCTACAGCAGGGTTCCTCAACTTCGGTCCTGGAGGGCCGGTGTCCTGCACAGTTTAGCTCCAACCCTGATCAAACACACCTGAGCAAGCTAATCAAGGTCTTCAGGATCACTAGAAACTAGGGCTGCACGATTAATCGCACGATGTTGTTATGCGCATCTAATCAGTAAAGCCTGTTCCTTGATTAGTAGTAAATCACCTTCACCTGCTTTCAGATGGAGCGGCATTTACTACAAAGAGCCGTAGTTAACTGACAAGCTGAGCCAAATCGCGTTAAAATCGAGGCCTCGATTTTAACGCGATTTGGCTCAGCTTGTCAGTTAACTACGGCTCATTGTACACAGCAAAAACTCAGTGTTAAATGAACACACCTGGGAGTGTATATGAGTCCACACTCAAGAGTGTTAAAGTTAATGAGATAATTAAGTGATTATTTGAGTGATGATTGAGCATTATTGAAGACACCTAAAGCAGAATCACTGAAGGAGAAAACCGGAATTTCAGGTCACCATTATGGAGATGAGTGTTTGCTTTAGTTGGGCTCTTGACCCTTATATTATTAACTTTTGTGATAATTAAGTGATTAATTTAGTGATCATTGAGCATTATTGATCACTAACGCGCTCTGTAACGCTGTTTGTTCGCTGTTGGCTACCGTAGAAACATGACGTCACAATATGTCGACCTTCATAGAAGGGGATTCCCGCGCCTATGTAGATATAAATGCCTCATTCTAAGGTAATAAAAACATTACGGTTTATTAAGTAAGTTCTTTATACACAACTCAATACATAGTTATGGATGTCATATTGTATTTCTGTTAATAGATACTCAAAATTTTTACACACTGCACCTTTAATGAAGTAAACCTAAATTGGGCTCTATATTAGTTCAGGGATTCAAGTCAAATGATTGTGAAATAATGATTATGTTAAAACACAACCAACACTATCAGATGACCAAGATCATTTTGTTTATCTGGCTGTTATAACTCATGTACAGCAGCCAAGCAAAATCTAAAGTTAATGATTTAAGGGTCAAGAGCCCAACTAAAGCAAACACTAATCACCATAACGGTGACTTAAAAATTATGGTTTTATCCTTTAGTGAGTCTGCTTGTTAACATCAGGTGTCTTCAATAATGCTCAATCATCACTCATTTAATCACTTAATTATCTCATTAACTTTAACACTTCTTCAGTGTTACTTTAACACTCTGTAGAGTATGGACTCATATAAACACTGAGCAGTGTTAAGTTAACACTCTGTAGGGTGTGGACTCATATAAACACAGAGGAGTGTTAATTTAACACTGGGGATTTTGCTGTGCAGCAGCTTCACAGTATCAATCAAAACAACATAATGTTCGAGCTCCACGTTTGGTAGGGCTGATCAATGGTATTAATGATTGGTTAATTAATTTGAAATATCCCTTTACAGTTATCTCTATGATTATATAGATGATGTGTTATTAATTTAACATTATTGATTATAATAACCCTTTGAGATCCAGCAGTGTTTTAATCAGATAATCTGAAGGATTTTAATAACACATTGTGCACAAATAAAGTTTATGAATATCAATAACGGTGATAATGCAGTAACACACATAATCACTCAAACTGTAAATATGTCAATTTAGTGTGTGTGTATTATGTAATTTCACACTTCTGATAAAAATTTGATTAAATGATACCACATTTTCCTTGCAGATTTTTTTTCAGTGTGTGTGTGTCAGTCAGTGCGTGTGTGTTTAATGTGACACAGAGACACTGAAGAGTTAACAATATAGAGTCTAAATCCAGCATAAAGTGGTTCAGTGAATGTGTGTGTGAATGTGTGTAAGTGTGTGAGTGTGTGTGTGTCAGAGACGCTGTAGAAGGACAGAGTGCCGGTCAACACGTCCAGATACACTCCTACTCTCTTACAGGATCCTGAACCAGCAGAAACAGCAGTGGAGTTATTATTGTGATGGACAGTGAGTCTGTGATCAGAGCATTCAAGACTCCAGGCCTTCTCATTCCATCCAAACACACAGTCACCACTCCCTCCTTTCCTCTGGATTCCTTTATATGACACTGATATATGAGTATATTCTCCACTCCATTCAGCCTCCCAGTAACAGCGTCCAGTCAGACTCTCTCCACACAGAACCTGAGGATCATACTCAAATCTGTCTGGATGATCAGGATACGACTGACTCTCTGACACATGTGTCACCTTTCTGTTCTCCTCAGTCAGAACGAGATCAGTGTGTGCTGAGTTTGGATCCAGTGTGAGATCAACGGCGTCTGAACACAAGAACACACATTACAACAGCAACATTTACAACAACACACACTAAAACTGTGTTTGAGGACTTACATCTGTGTAGTCCTGATGTCATCATGAACTCTCCTCCGTGATCCACACTAGAACACACACACACACACACGAATCTTACTTGACAACAACAGTTCCTATATCAATATATTTTAACAAATATAAAATAACCTTAAATAATGTATAATAAGCTTTTTTTTACTTTTTACACACGAGAAGCACATTGAAAGTAAGCATAAAGCATAAGCGGCTCGTTCTGTGTATAGTGTCCGCCAGCACCAGAAGTAGCGAGCGTGACTTCAGCGCAGCTGGAAAAAGTACGACTGGATTAAAACCTTCCACTGTGGATGCTGTGCTTTTTCTTCACGATGCTCTGTAAGAGACTGTTCTTAGCCATTTTAGGAGGCTGTCTTGTTGTTTTTCGTTTGATTGGACTTTATTTTCATTAGTCTGTTTGAAACTATTGGAAATAAGAACGGCAATGTTCTGTAGTGAAGACTTGATTTTTGAGGTAAGATAACCTGCATGTTTGTTTTTAATTTAATTTAATGTAATTTATTTCATTAGTTTAGATTGTATTTAGCTCATTTAGTTTGCGAGCACTGTTGCAACTGATAATAAACGTTTAAACTAACGTTAACGGCCTGTGTGATATGCTTAAGTTGTTTTATATCTATGGATTTTATTGTAGCCAAGTAAAGTGTTGATTGAGAGGCTAAATGGATCAAACATGGTTAACTCCCTGTCGGCTGCTTGGTCGTCATAAAAAAAAAATTGTCTAAATTAACTTAATAAAGAAATGAAAATAAACCTAACTACTTTGCCATTGAGAACAAAACAGATCTATTTTAATGAATGCAACATAGGACAGGCCTATGCTTTTTTTTTTTTTTTTTTACGGGCTCGGGTCAGACTCGGGCTGATAATTCTGATGAGCTGTCGGACACGGGCCGGGCTAGGCCCTGAGCGTCTCAGGCCAGGGCCGAGCTAGGGCCTAGATTTGAGGCCCGTGCAGGGCTCTACACTGCATTACGCATGAGATCGCATTAAAACAACATGCGGCGCACTCATGACAGCGATGAGTTCAACAACGCTCGTAACTGGAATTATATAGTTCATATACTGACTGGAGCAAGCGTTTTAAGCAAGTTTTTATGAACAATTTTTATATACTCTAGTGCTCTAAACATGAACCAGCACCATTACGGCTGCAACGATACACCAAACCCCCGATTCGGTTCGTATCAAGATTTTTGACCCACGATTCGGTTCGTATCACGATTCTATCACGGGGGCGGGGCTTGGGGGCTGAAAAAAAAAAGAGTTTTTGAGAGAACTTTTTTATTTTTATTAAATAACATTTGAAAAACCTGTATAAACTGAACACCAAAGAACAATATTAACTAATCAAATTATTAAACTAAACTAGGCAGTGTAGGCTGCTGCTTGTGGGTTGTTTTCTATGCTCCAACTAAATTGATTTCGGGATGGTGCCGTAGGATTAGGGATGGGAATTGATAAGAATTTAACGATTCCGATTCCATTATCGATATTGCTTATCGATACGATTCCTTATCGATTCTTTTATCGATTCTCATTGGGTGAGGGAATAAGTAAAAATGTGTTTGTTTGTATTAACTCGCTTTAATGCACACTTTTAGCTGTGCATTTACTGAATGAGCACTTTGCCACTGTTCGTCCGACTGTTTGTACTGTATTTTATTTATTTTATTTATCCTAAACTGTTTTAATTATTCTTATTTCTTTATTTTAATTTCTTTATTCTAAACTGTTTTAATTATTCTTATTTCTTTTGATTATTTTTATTTATTCTATATAAAGCACTTTGAATTACCATTGTGTATGAAATGTGCTAGATAAATAAACTTCCCTTGCCTTAATATCTGATCAGAAGACACAGCACAGAGTATTAGGGGTGTGCACCTACACTGGTCTCCAGGTTCGTTTCGGTTCCGATTATCATGTCATCGATTCAGTTCAATTCGATATCACGGTGCATTATGATGCATTGCATCCTCAATTTTCAATTTTACTTCAAAAGTGAGGTGTGTGTGCGTGTTCGCCTGTTCGGGAAGTCGCAGTGACAGAAACAGTGACATTCCAGTTTAAGTTTCAAGGGAGTCAAGCCTGTTTATGCCATTAAGAAAATGAAATTCTGTTAAATCAATTTTGTTTTAAAGAAATGTTAATTTAAAAGCAGCGCTCATTCATCAGTGTATTATGTTACCATAGAGATGCGCGCATCAACTGTTGCGAGTCCGCTGTTGAAGGTGACGATCATCCATTTATAATCACGCATAACAACACAGAATAATTGTAATTTGACCATCGGGTGCGGATACTTAAATCAGAGAAAATGATTGGGTCGGGTGGATGATTTTTTTGGCTGCGGATCTCTTCAGGTGAAAATGGCTAATGTGGTTTATCAAGTTAGTGGTATTATCTCCTGCATGCATATTCTATTTGTGCGTGACATGAGCGCACACAGCACGTGTCTTCTCCAGGTCATGCTTACCAGGTTGTTCATAAAAGCCAAAATGTGCCCAGATGTAGGCTTTTAAAGTAATTGGAGCATTTTTAATTACTCACACTCGCCTCAAATGAATTGCATACTGTGTGTTTCTGCATATTGGAGGTAGTTCCCCCCTTTCACGAAATGGAAATTTTATAAGTGTTGCAAGTGACCGTATTGTTGTCTTTTCACGTGAAATATAACCAAACTTTAGAGCGCTTCTGCCTCGATGCCATGTTTGCTGCGTTCTAAACCAAAACAACGTCATGACACATTGAAACGAGCGGAACCGATAAGCGGAATCGTTAAGCAGGCATGCTAACGGTTCCAAGGAATTGGTTCACTCTGAAGAAGAACCGGTTCTCGATTCCCATCCCTATATGTATATAGGGATATATATATCCCTAGGATATGCATCTGCATATTGGACATGTTGCCGGTCATTTGAGGAAGCTTCTTAAAACACTAAAGCAAATTGTGTGGGTCTTGTCAACTACACGATTGCCATCCTTGTTCTCCACCGGATAGCCGAAATGTTGCCATACTGCTGACTTTAATGTATTGGGAGGGTCCGCAATCTCTGGGTTGGTTGACATGTTTCCTCACGTTCTTCAACTAGCTTGTGTCACGTGGAAAGGTCACATGACACGTAACATGTAAAACGATGCTTACAAGTAAAAAAAAAAAATGTATAGTTGGTTGGGATGAGTCACTGATTATTTAATTGTAGAATATCAAATAGGTTGTGCTATTATTGTCTACAAAAAACTCAATGTTTTCGGTGCTGATGCGGTGGTGACGCGCTCATGTAACATGTAAAAGCTGTCACAAAGAACCGGCAAAAGTAATGATTATGAATATGTCAAATATAGCAAGCAGACATTTAAATTGTTCATTAATAAACAAGTGTTTTCTGTCAGTGTCGGCTGCAAAGATGAAGTTGACGATGCGGACTCGCGATCTTTGCAGTAGTGAACGAGCCAGAGAGAAATGCACTTTTCATACCGATTACATAAGCAGGAAGCATTCTGTTTTCTTTCGTTTTGAATTGTTCTGTTTAAAACCGCTGTCACTGCTTTCCGCCATGTCTTCTTGACCAAAAAAAAAAACAACGTTGCGCTGCGGCTGTGTCAGACTGATGCTGCCTGGACAGGATTTACTGCAAGATTTCAAAATCATTTTCGTGATAATTAAATAATACAATTTTAATCGATAATACTACTAACCATTGTAATACTAATATTGTAACATTGTAACAGTAATACTAAACTAATACTGAAATTTTATCGTGGTTTATCATGAATCCGGTAATCGTTCCATCCCTAGGTATAGGATTAGATTTTTAACCCTCAACTCTTGTTTTTTCTCTCCAAGGTCATATTTTAACAGTCATGTGTCTGTATAATAAGTGTATAGCAGGTCTGTGTTTTATGGGTTGTTGTTTCCCACTGTCTACACTTCCACTTTTCCACAGCTTTACACGCCCTTTTTTGTGTGACTTTTTCCACTTTGATGTGTGAAGGACCAGGCTAAACAGGGGGGTTTCATGACACTTTAAGTGAAATTCCAATCCAAAGGAAGCAAACATGTTTTTTGATACGAAGGGCACTGTGAGTAGTATAGGGAATAAGGGAACATCGATACATCACTTCACAAGAAGTCGAGACTGAAAATCACCAGCTGTCATTGAGTACTGCGTCACCAGTCTGAACTACATAGAGCAGAGCCATAGAAAGAGTTTTTAAACGGCTCTTTGATGGAGTTTACGTATGCATTTGCATATTCATTATTGTTGTTATTATTCAAACTAAAGTATTTATGATTGGTTAATGTGATGAATGTTACATTTGCATATTCTATTGTATGGATAAGTAAAGAAAGTAAGTGTTAAGAAGCAGCTGAGGAACTGTCATTTTTTATATATATATTTTACTTTATTTACCTCAGGAATGTTTACTATGCAGCTGCGAGTAGGAAAGAAAGCGCACGAGATGAGACCTCTACAATTATTAAGACCATTGATTAAGAACACATTTAGTTAACCCAATCAAAATGAATTTTCAAATTGAATGACAGTTACAGTACAGCTTCAAATCTGTTAATAGTCAATTATATACAAGTAGTCTATGTAATAAACTAATAAAACAAGACTAATACAATGTTTTGATTATATTTATTAGATACATAATGTGTTTTGTATAAGTATAGGCCGCCTATTATAGGATTTTAAATTAGAAAATAAAATAAATGACAATATTTATTTATGTTATATTATAATCTGCGCGACCCTGTTCTTGGCTTTCTTTGATGACGTTTCAGGTCGTTCCAAATGAGTGATTATTCTGGGCCACTCAAGGACCTTCAATTCTTGCCATATATGGGCAGAGAGAAATTAGTTGTGTGGCCCAGAGCTGGCCCAGGCAACAATTGCTATGTGGGTATTTTACAAATGACTTTATATGAGAATATTTAATTTCCAAGAGAACAGAGATAAAGAAGTTGATAAAGTAGTATCTCTTGACAACCAAAAAAACTATTAAAAACTCTCAGTCTCTCTCACATCGCCAGGATGATTCTTACTAATCCACATACTTGAGTTTGTCCAGTGTGCAGTCTGGATGACTCATTGTATCAGAGAGCAGCTTCAGTCCTGATTCTCCTGGATGATTGTAGCTCAGATCCAGCTCTCTCAGGTGTGAAGGGTTTGAACTCAGAGCTGAAGCCAGAGCAGCACAACCTTCCTCTGTCACCAAACACTGAGATAATCTACAACAACAGTAAGTGCTAATGTTAGTATGCTTCATTTTTAGAGAATATACACTACAATAAAGAACACGGCTCTTCAACCCATCAATTATCTTTACAAGGACCTCTGACTGATTGCAATTAGTGATGTTGATTACAATGGTCACGTTATTAAATAGTACGAATTTGGAAGCTATGGTTAAAAAACAACAACAACAACATTAACCCTCTGGGGTCCTAGGGATTTTTGGGGTCCTTGAGATGTTTTGACATGCCCTGACATTTGTGTTTTTTTCAGTTGCTTACAAACATATTAATGGCAAAGGTGTAATTACACTCTATTTAGCACAAACAGGGCTACCATAATATGTGAGCAACATGTATGCATATGTTTGTATTTTTGAGAGAATAATGTTTATGCATGGTAATTGAAAAAACTAAAAATTTAAGTTTCTGAAATAAGGCCACAAAACACATACTAAATGTGTCCACAAGACTTTTGAATTTAATTAAAAAAATTTTATTTAACCTTTATTTAACCAGGAATGTCACTGTTTGATCTGAAAATCACCCTGCCTAATCATTCTTATGAAACAATACATTGATTTAAATTTTATAAAAAACTTTTTGTTTGGAAAGGCAATATGTGGAAGGGCCTGACTATTGCTGTGATTTACACCTGAGAAGACAAAGCCCTGCATAATGAGCCTTTCATTCAAGTGTGTCACACAAGAAAGAATGCCAGGACAAATTAAATAAAAATAAAAAAGAATATATATATACCCCCCCCAAGTCCTATTCGTCCGCCTCACCTTGGCGGGGGGGGGTGAAACAGGAGTCTGTCGGCGATGTACAGCGGGAAGCAATTCCTGGCAGGTTCAACCATGCTGAGAAGATGACAGACACCTGGCTAAGGACGAGGGTACAGACTTAGTGGCCTTGCAAGCCGAGGTCTGAACCCAACTGCAACGACAACGACAAACAAGGGCCTCAGTACCCTGCACGCCCCTACGCCCGTTCTACGGCGGCGGAGCGATCCGGCCAGGGTGCTAAGAATCTCAGGTACCAGGCCGCCATCTGGAAATCGACCAAAGGACCGGACCACCAACACCATGGCGCTCCACATCGCTACCTTCAACGCCAGGACCGTGTCGAGTGAGGCCAACCTGGCTGTCATCCAGGAAGGTTTGAACGGCATCCGCTGCGACGTGCTCGGGCTGTGCGAGACCAACTGCCGGGAGCCGACCAACCTTACGACCACTTTATTGCCCTGCTCAAGTCAAGCCGCGATGCAGCTGCAGTGCCGACCAACAGCCGGGCCAGACGAATTTCGGACGCCACCAAGGCCCTGATGCAGAGGCGGCAGTTGCGCGCTGACGGGCCCACACACGTCGAGTACGGCCTGCTGTGCAAGCAGATCCGGCAGCAGCTCAAGACCGACCTCGACCAGTACAGACAGAGGCGCCTGCTGGTGACAGCCGAGGACTGCAAGAGCCTGAAAAAGTGCAGGCGGGCGATGCAGCAGAAGCGCGGCCAAATACCAGCACTGAAGGCGGCCGACGGGCGGACGACCAGGACTCGATCCAGCATTGAGGCCGAGTGCAGGCGCTTCTACAGTAGGGTTGGGTACCGAAACTCGGTTCCAATAGGGAACCGGTTCCGACGTAAACGGTAGTAACCAGACCGAATAAGAACGACAATTTCGGTGCCTGATTTCGGTGCCTGTAAAACATCTCGTGGCACGAATGATCCAATACATATAAATAAAACATCTCTAGTTAACCAGCAGAGCATTCATTTCGTTCGTTTGTTAAATAAGAGGTGATCTAGCGCTGAAATGTGTTTTTTAAATCAAGTGATCAAATTGCTCTTTGCCTCTGCGATCAGTGGCGCGGATGGCTCGCGCACACAGCATTGTCTTCACTCGGACGCGCGCTTCAATCGAGACTCTCTATTCATTCCAGTGAAATCACAAAACTAATTTTCGCAAATAAATTACGCGATTAATGCTTTATAGACGATCTAGTAGTGTGATCGGGTTGCGACATCACAGACGATGATAACAGCAGCCGTTCCTCTTCGGACAAGTCTATCAGGCCTATTTTAATGCCAACTGCAAACCTTGCATATCAAGTAGGCTAGCAAACACCGTTGCCACTAAACAGCGAGTGTGACAACGTGTGCAAAATGTTTTAACAAAGTTCCAACACTTCTTTATACGAGGCTATAGGCTACTGTGTGTGTTAAATATTTCTGCTCAGTGTCAGATATTTCTCTGCTTAAAGTAGTCATAATATGTGAAGACAAAATGTTGATCTTAACTTAAGTATTTTACATCAGTAGCCTATTAAACGGCACAATTTTTCATTTAATCAGAAATCAGAAAATCTTTAAATAGCCCATTTAAGTTAATATTGGGTCCAGTTTGGCCCGGTAAATAAAAGGTTATTATTTTTTGACAAAGTGTGTGCGGTTTCGTTTTCTTAAGTACCGGAACAAGAACCGTTTAAGCACCGGAACCGTTTAAAAAATACCGAGTAGGTACCAGTGATGGGAATAACGGCGTTATAAATAATGCCGTTACTAACGGCATTACTTTTTCCAGTAACGAGTAATCTAATTGATTACTCTTCTCATCTTAATAACACCGTTACTGCCAAAAAATGCGGCGCGTTACTATAACTGATGAAGCAGTTTTTTTTTTTTCATCAGACCAACTAGATCTCGGAGCGAGAGGCAAATAGTTTTTTTTTACTGTTCTTCCTTGGTTAGTGGGCAGAGCACGAGACAAGCGCATAAATGCTGACGATTGGCTGAGGTAGAGTAAAATGTCATTGTAAGCCAATCAGAGGTAGAGTTGGGCGGGTGTTCGAAAGCACGCATAGTAGTGATGGGCATTCGGCTCTTTTGACTCAGCTCACTGAAAAGAGCCGGCTCTTTTGGCTCACAAACGGCTCTTTAAATGACTTTGACTATAATATTTCAATTTTTATTACATAATTATTTAATTTCTATAGGCTAAATTTGTAAAAATAGAGTCGGCTCATCAGATATGCGAGCCAGCTCCCGACGTTCACCTAAAAGAGCCGGCTCTTAGAGTCGGCTCATTCGCGAATCGCGAACGACCCATCAAAAGCTCATTCGCGAACGAGTCGATCCATCATTACTAACGCTCTTTCGCGAACGACCCATCATCACTAACGGCTAACGCTCATGAATTGTGAACGACCCATCATAACACATAGTCGGACAGGACAGGACACACAAGGAACAACACAAGCCAGTCAGTCAACGAGAGACAGGTATGGCGACGAGCCCAAATAATCCAAAAGTAGCCTTCTCTAAATGGAAGTATAGACATTACTTTTTCCTTCAAGAAATTAAAGGAACGAATCTGATTGGAGGCTAGTCTCACTTTGTCCCACAGCAACATTTTTTTTTTTAGATGTGTGTACAATGTTTCATGTTTCTGTTAATAATGTATTGTATTAAGTGTCCATTTCATTATAATATTCAGATTTATCATAAATAATTGAACATGCACATGTATTTTAAGTTCCGTTAAAGAGGGGTAGAGGTGGGGTCACATTTGAGCATTTAAAATTAAATTTTACTTGAAAGTAACGCAATAGTTACTTTCTTAAGTAACTAGTTACTTTTAAAATTTGTAACTGAGTAACTAATTTAATTACTTTTTGGAAGAAGTAACTAGTAACTGTAACTAATTACTTTTTAAAAGTAACTTGCCCAACACTGGTAGGTACTGGTATCGGATAAAACCCAACCGATGCCCAACCCTATTCTACAGTGACCTGTTCGCCAGCAAGGTCCCCGTCCCCCCACCTTCAGCTCGACCAGCTGCCGCCCATTCTGCCAGTGCTGGAAAGCGAGGTCCGACATACAGTCGAGCAGGCACAGGCAGACCGGGCGCCCGGCCTGGACGGCGTTGAGATCGACCTGCTCAAGGCCGGCGGCCACTCACTTTGGACGGCCATGGCGGCCCGATTCAGCCGCTACATGTCACAATGCCAAATCCCCAAACAGTGGAAGATGGCCAAGACAGTACTGCTGTTCAAGAAGGGCGACCGCGAGCTGCTCAGCAACTACCTGTCACACTGCTGTCGGCCGTGTACAAGATCTTCACCAAGGTGCTGCTCAACCGGTTGGCCAAGCAGCTGGACGAACAGCAGCCCGTCGAGCAGGCCGGATTCAGATCTGGCTTTAGCACCATGGACCATGTGCAGGTACTGAACCAGCTGCTCGAGCGGGCCAGGGAGTATAAGATGCCGCTGGTCCTGGCCTTCGTCAACTATGAGAAGGCCTTCGACTCGGTCGAGATCAACGCCGTGCTGCTCGCCCTCCAACAACAAGGCATCGGTGACGAGCATGTGGCCCTGCTGCAGGAGCTGAACAGCAACTGCGCCGCCACCATCACCCTGTTCGACCGATTCGGCCTCAAAATCAATCTGGCCAAAACCAAGTGGATGCGCAACAACCAGGTGGCCGACACTACCCTTCATGTCGGCCAGCACCAGCTCCAGCAAGTCGATAGCTACATCTACCTGGGCCAGGAGCTGACCACCGACCACAAGACCAGCGGGCCATGACCAGGGTGGCCGACGCGGTGGACCTGGCCAACAAGGCCAAGAAGTGCTGGGCCGGGCACCTGATGCGGCAGACGGACGAAAGATGGACGCGCGAAGTCACCGTCTGGTTGCCGATCGACATCAAGCGGCCACGCGGGCGCCCTGCAACACGATGACGCGACTCGCTACAACAAGATCTGCGACGCAATTGGATGGGGCTCGCTCAGGACCGACAGACCTGGGCAGATCGTTGTGGTCTGCGCTGACCACCTTTGGCCGGCGAAGACAGACCGATTCTTGATTCTTGATTATATATATATATATATATATATATATATATATATATATATAGACACACCATCCAAATATAAATTAAAGTCAAAAGCCCATTTTTAGTACATAGTCATACCTGGAAACAAGTCCTGTTCAAATAGGCTATATCGACCATTCTACAGAATTGGTTAGTTAGAGTTAGAAAGTTAGAGTTGGAAACATCTTGGAAAAAAAAAGTCTTATTCCACAAATTTTTAATACATGCAAATTGTATAATATCCAAGGTAAACATTTCTAGTTACTATGCAGTTAATTCCCATACTGTATTTTTTTAGAAAGTTTTGGAATATATCCTCTCCCCAAATGCGTCACTAATAAAAAACAATATTTTTTAATGCTCTCATGCTTCTGTTGTTAAAAACTCTTTTTTCAAATTTCTTAATATTGCACATCTTCGATCTTCTCTAGCTGATGCTTTCACCTTAATTCATGCATCAATCGATTACAGTATGTTCTCACCTCGACCAGGCATTCTGCTCACATTACTCCTCTGCTGCATGATCTTCACTGGTAACCCGTGGCATCACGTATTCACTTTAAGATATTATTTCTAACATATTACCTCCATATTTATCTCATCTACTTCACACCTACCACCTCTTAGATCAGCTGAACTTGTTTTTTTGTCCACTGTAGGTGGAAGTTCATTTAGTGTTAATGCTCCTAAATTATGGAATTCCCTTATACTTTGTTACATCTCATCTATGGCTACCTTCAAGACTCAGCTAAAAAATATATCAATTTAACATGTACTTTAGATAATGTGGCTATATGTATCCTTATGTGCTTGTAATGTGTGTGTGGTAAATGTATTGTACAATTTAAAGCGACCTTGAGCTACAGAAAAGGTGCTATACACATAAAACTTCTTCTAAGTACCCCAAGTACCTCAATATGTTGAGTTGACAGTTTGGATTCTTCAGTCCAGCAGAGAGCACCTTCACTCCTGAATCCTGCAGGTCATTGTTACTCATGTCCAGCTCTCTCAGGGGTGAGTTTGATGATTGAAGAGCAGAAGCCACAATTTCACAGTGCTGATCAGTTAGATTACAGGCTGCTAATCTGCAAAAAAGGAGTACTCTGGTTATAACCCTCATGGAATAAAAATATATATTTTTACACATTTATGATTAATATATTAAATGGTTTAAATATATTGAAAAATATATTAAATCATATATTGCGTTAATATATTATAATATATTATATACAATATATAAACAATATTTACTATGTTATACTAATGTCTATTATAACTAATTAGTTATTTTCACTCAATTGATTTGTTTCTGCCACACAAAGTAATGAGTTAAGCTTATGTGTAAAGTTAATTAATTAAGGGTGCAATGTTGAAAACATGTTAAGTCGAATTGGTCAAAAAAATTTGTTGAGTTAAAAATATTCATAATTCTGAAGCAAGTAGTTGCCTAAATAATTTTTGAGTTAAACCAATACAATATTTTTTACAGTATGTGGAAACTGATTGCCTAAACCCCTTACTGCACGCCCCACTTTTGACAAGTGGGGCATAAATGACATACCCAATATAAAAAGGTCGCTGCTCATTGATGAACAGATGGCTCATTCTAGATAGACACATACTGTAATCAACATATATTTAGAAAGATGACACTTGGGAGTTTACATGTCAAGACTCAGAATTACTCAGACTGTTATTAATATGGAGATATAAAAGTTCAAACATAATGAACAAAAACAAAAATATTAAGAATATGATTTTTAAAATGTATAAAAATATCAATATTGATGTGGTATAACAACTTTTACCACAATTTAACCACAATTAAAGTGAAGCCGCAAGTCTGCACTGAAAAAAATGATTCAGACCCCTTGTAAATGTTACATGTTTTTATCTGGTTAATTTCACTGATTTTATTGTGTTATTTAATGCTACTTATTTTTTATTATTAATTTTCTAATTCACTGGCCTTGTTTAAAACAAGTTAATTTCATTCAGTTAAAAGTAATTAGAAACAAATTCGTTTAATTTAATAAAATGAATACGCTATATCTACTAAATAAAATTGTGCAGATTACAAGCAATATTATTAATTAAATTTAACACATTAGAATTGAGTAATAATTAATCAAATTAATTCCTTAAAAGTTAACCATTTAAAAACATAATGGTTAACACCTGATGTTAAAACCGTAATTTTAAGTCACCATTATGGAGATAAGTATGTGTTTTAGTTGGGCTCTGGACCCTTAAAACATTAACTTTCTTTTTTGTTTGACTGATCTACGTGAGTTATAACAGCCAGATGAACATAAAGGTCATCTGATAGTGTTGGTTGTGTTTTAACATAATCGTTAATTCACAATCGTTTGACCTGAATCACTGAACTCAATTACCAATAGAGGTTTACTTTATTAATTATAGCAGCACTGGCCTTGTACAACATTTTATTTTTAGCCTTTTCAATGAAATCCAAATGATCAAATCAATAAAAAAAATGTCAACATTTTCTTTTTATGTAGGCACACACAGACATCAAGAATTAGTGTATGAATCTCAGCAATGGTGACAAATAGATCACCTCTGATCTCATTATTTATTCATGCAGCAATGCATGATGGGAGCCATGAATGCGTTTTGATTGGTGGCACCCAGAATGCACTGCAACATATAATTGTCACCATTGTTGAGATTCACAGGCGGATTCTTGAAAAAATTGAGTAAATTCAACTCAAAATAATTTAGCTAAAATTATGAATATAATTCATCTGAAATTACTTATAAAATATAAGTACATTCAACTTAAAAAATATATCTGGATTTAGATAAATTTATTTTGTGCAACCCCTTGACATAATAAAATTAAGCAAATTCAACATAAAATTTTTTTCAGTGTGCTCATGCTTCATTTCAAATCGGAGGATGATATATCTAATCTCTTCATTTTTCATCACTTTCTAGAAAACAAAAAATAAGCATATTCTTGGGACCTTATGTGAATTATTTTAACAAATTAGATTATGGAATAGAATAACTCCTGGGGTAACAGGTGCTTTAGAGCTACAATTATCAAAACTCACTTAGTAAACTACAGTCAAGTGTTTGTATTAACTTCTGATTGCGATCTAATGTGGATTTTAGTCTAATGTGGATGGTTTAAATATGTTATGTTAGCCTTTTATATGCAGCTAATCGCTACTCCGGCATAGCATTTATAATGTAAACATCCATTATTGATATGAAAATACCCAAAATCGCATGAAAATCACACACAAACCATATTCTATTGTAATTGTGTGTTTATTAGCTTCTTGTTTCATGTGTAGAAATGTTTCTTTGAGTTTGTTTTTCATGGAGCTTGGAACAAGGAAGTGTTATATTTCAATAATCTGGGGCTGTCAGTGATCTTTGTGAGTGAAGTCGTTAACCTGTTAAGCTGCAGCCCCACTTTTGAAAAATCCCCAGAAATGGCATACCCAAACTGAAATGGATACAGTTCATGAACCCTTTGTACTAAAAGCACAAATATGATCTCATTTGAAAGCTGACACCTGGCAGTTTATTGTAAATGTAGAATTTATTATTGTCATAATGAAAAAAAATCTTTTTTATAAATAGCTTCAAAGTTTTGTAAAGTTATTAGAATTTTATTTTTATGAAACATATTCATGAAAATAAAATTGAAGTTGGCATTGTATCAATCTAGAAATGCACTGCAGCTAAAGCCACATGTCTGACCATGTTATATTTAAAATCTGAAGATGATAAGTCTAAAACTCTGTATTTAGTTAAATGTTTTTCAAGATCATGTCATATGACTATTTTGATTAGACTCTAAAATGCAAACTGGTGTTTATTGTTAAATAGTATAGAATTCATACACAATTGGAAAAGTTTTTGGGGCAAACCTGACCTGTTGAAAAGAGATGGTATTCATCCCTCCTGGGATGGTTCTGCTCTTCTCTCTAGTAATTTGGCTCATAGTCTTAGAGATAAAACATAACAACCTGGGGCTCAGGTCAGGAAGCAGACAGACTGGCTAAACCGACCGTCTGCTAGCGGCCTCGCGTCACCAAGGTCAGATAAATCCCATCACATAGAGGCTCTTTCACCTAGATATCATCATATAGAGACTGTGTCTGTTCCCCGAATTTGGAAATCCAAAAAACTGCCAAACCTTTCTAATGTTAAAAATTTAATTGATGTTAAGCAAATAAAAAAACAGATATAATACAGATGAGCAAACGATAAAGCTTGGGTTGTTGAATATTCGATCCCTTAATTCAAAAGCGCTCATAGTTAATGATAAGATTACAGACTATAACCTAGATGTGCTGTGTTTGACAGAAACCTGGCTAAAACCAAACGATTACATTACTTTAAATGAGTCCACTCCGCAAGATTACTGTTATAAACATGAGCCTCGTCCGAAAGGCAAAGGGGGAGGTGTTGCTGTAATTTATAGTAATATTTTCAAAACCACTAAGAAAGTTTTAAATATACTTCTTTTGAAGTGTTGGTGCTTAATGTAAAAATATATAGTGTAAACAATAAATCATGTTTGAGAATTCTGCTGGCTACTGTATACAGGCCACCAGGGCACCATAAAGATTTTATCAAAGAATTTGCTGACTTTCTATCAGAATTAGTATTGGCTGCCGATAAAGTCCTAATTGTTGGTGATTTTAATATAAATGTAGATAATGAAAAAGATGCATTGGGATTGGCATTTAAAGACATTATAAACTCAATTGGAGTGAGACAACACGTGTCAGAACCTACTCATTGTCGTAACCATACTCTAGATCTAATATTATCTCATGGAATAGATGTTGATGCCGTTGAAATTCTGCAGCAGAGCGACGACATCTCAGATCATTATCTAGTCTCGTGTAAATTACATTTAGCCAAGGCTGCAAAGCCGACTCCGTGTTATAAATATGTCAGACCTATCACTTCTGCCACTAAAGATGGCTTTATTAATAATCTTCCTAATCAGTTTCATCATCTCAGCATCCCGGATAGCTTAGAAGAACTTGATATTGCAACAGAAACGTTTAAATCTCTCTTTTCCAGCACTTTAGACATAGTTGCTCCGTTGCGCTTAAAGAAGATTAAAGAAAATAGTCCAACGCCGTGGTACAACGAGCACACCCGGGCCCTTAAGAGAGCAGCCAGAAAAATGGAGCGAAACTGGAAGAAAACAAAACTAGAGGTATTTCGGATTTCATGGAAGGAGAGCTCGATTGCTTACAAAGAGGCATTAAAAGATGCTAGAACGGATTATTTTTCAACCCTATTAGAAGAAAATAAACATAATCCTAGGTATTTATTTGAACAAGTGGCTAAACTAACGAAAAAGAAAGCTTCAAGCCCAGAAGTTTCCAAGAAACACAGCAGTAATGACTTTATGAACTTCTTCACTTATAAGATCTATAATATCAGGGACAAAATTATAACTATGCAACCGTCTACTACAGTAGCGCATCAGGGAGTGCATTGCAGTCTCCGTGAGGAACATTTTGATTCATTTGTTGCTATGGGAGAGGAAGAATTTTGCAAACTTGTTAATTCATCTAAATCGACAACTTGTATGCTAGACCCTATACCGACTAAGCTACTGAAAGAGATGCTTCCAGAGGTCATAGATCCTCTTCTAAATATCATTAATTCATCTTTGTCTCTAGGATACGTACCAAAAACCTTTAAGTTGGCTATGATTAATCCGCTTGTTAAAAAAACGCAACTTGATCCTACAGAATTAGTCAATTACAGGCCAATCTCGAATCTGCCTTTTCTGTCAAAGATACTAGAAAAAGCAGTATCATCACAACTGTGTTCCTTTTTAGAAAGAAATAATATCTGCAAGGATTTTCAGTCCGGATTTAGACCGTACCATAGTACTGAGACTGCTCTCATTAAAGTCACAAATGATTTGCTCTTATCCTCCGATCGTGGTTGTATCTCTCTATTAGTGTTACTTGATCTTAGTGCTGCATTTGATACTATCGACCACAACATTCTTTTAAATAGACTAGAAAACTATGTTGGCATTAGTGGAATTGCACTAGCATGGTTTAAATCATACTTATCTGACCGTTTTCATTTTGTAGCAGTAAATGAAGAGATGTCTTATCGATCACAAGTTCAGTATGGCGTACCACAAGGCTCAGTACTAGGACTGCTGCTGTTCACTCTGTACATGCTACCATTAGGATATATCATTAGGAAATATGGAATTAGCTTTCACTGTTATGCTGATGATACTCAGCTGTATATTTCTTCAAAACCTAACGAAACGTACCAATTCTCAAAATTAACAGAATGCATAGCTGATATAAAAAATTGGATGACCAGTAATTTCCTATTACTAAATTCTGAAAAAACAGAGATTCTAATCATTGGACAAAAAACTGCCACACGTAATAACCCAGAATACTGTCTAACAATTGATGGCTGCTCTGTTAAGTCTTCGTCGTCAGTTAGGAACCTGGGTGTGCTCTTTGATACCAATCTTTCATTTGAAAGTCACGTGTCTAGTATCCGTAAAACCGCATTTTTCCATCTTAAAAATATATCTAAATTACGTCATATGCTCTCACTGACAAATGCGGAACAATTAGTTCATGCATTCATGACATCAAGGCTAGATTATTGTAATGCTCTACTAGGTGGTTGCCCTGCACGCTTAATAAACAAACTACAGCTAGTTCAAAACGCAGCCGCTAGAGTTCTTACCAGAACCAGGAAGTATGACCATATTAGCCCGGTTCTGTCAACACTGCATTGGCTGCCTATTAAACATCGGATACATTTTTAAATATTGCTGATTACTTACAAAGCACTAAATGGTTTAGCTCCCCAGTACTTGAGCGAGCTCTTAACGCATTATAGTCCTTCACGTCTATTGCGATCTCAAAATTCTGGCCAGTTGATAATACCTAGAATATCAAAATCGACTGCTGGCGGTAGATCCTTTTCCTATTTAGCACCAAAACTTTGGAACAATCTTCCTAACACAGTCCGGGAAGCAGATACAGTCTGTCAGTTTAAATCTAGACTAAAAACACATCTCTTTGGCTTAGCATACACATAACACATTATAGATTTCTATAATTCAATGTTAGGCTGCATAGTTTAGATCAGCCGGAACCGGGAACACTTCCCATAATTCCTGATGTATTTTGTACATCATAAGAAGGATGGCGTCTACGCTAATATTAGTCTCTCTGTTTATCCCGAGGTTTACCGCAAACCGCCGGATCCAGGCCATATCCAGATCTGGGGAAGGACCATCACATGGACACGACGACAACGCATCCCTGATGAGCCAGCCCCATCAACACTGTGAAGGCCCATGGACACCTCAACACACTCATCTTCTCACTGGCCGGATGACGCAACCTCCAACCAGATGAACTGGATAAATATTGTGAAAGTTCTGATCACATCTGACTTCTGACATTATGCTGCCTAACTCATAATCATACACTGTTTGTTCGTTGGCCAAAGGAGGACTGGCCCCCTGACTGAGCCTGGGCTCTCCCAAGGTTTTTTTCTCCATTCTGTCACCTGATGGAGTTTTGGTTCCTTGCCACTGTTGCCTTTTTCGCCTCTCTTCGCCTTTGTCGCCATTGGCTTTTGGCTTGCTTAGTTGGAGACATTTAACATTTAATTTTGAATTTAACAATACTATTACAACATTGATTTTCTGTTATCTCTGTAAAGCTGCTTTGAAACAATTTGTATTGTAAAAAGCGCTATATAAATAAAGGTGACTTGACTTGTCTATTGTCATCTTCTAAGCTTCTATTGTCTCTATTGTTTTGTGGTGCAAACGAGCCCCATCCAGTGTCAGTCTCCCCTGCACACATTCACACCTCTCCGGCCTGGTTATGGCTCTACACAGCAAAATCCCCAGTGTTAAATTAACACTCCTCTGTGTTTATGAGTCCACACCCTACAGAGTGTTAAATTAACACTGCTCAGTGTTTATATGAGTCCATACTCTACAGAGTGTTAAAGTAACACTGAAGAAGTGTTCAAGTTAATGAGATAATTAAGTGATTAATTGTGTGATGATTGAGCATTATTGAAGACACCTGATGTTAACAAGCAGAATCACTGAAGGAGAAAACCATAATTTTTAAGTCACCGTTATGGTGATCAGTGTTTGCTTTAGTTGGGCTCTTGACCCTTAAATCATTAACTTTAGAATTTGTTTGGTTACTGTACGTGAGTCATAACAGCCAGATGAACAAATGGTCATCTAATAGTGTTGGTTGTGTTTTAACATGATCATTATTTCACAATCATTTGACCTGAATCACTGCACGAATATAGAGCCCAATTTGGGCTTACTTTATTAATTATTGCAGCACTGTCCTGGTACAACATAATATTTTCATCTTTTACAATGTAATCTAAAGATTTGTTTAAACATGTTTTATATACAAAAAAACTATTATTTAGATTTTATTTAGTTTTTAGACACACAGACATCAAGAATTAGCCTGTGAATCTCAACAATGGTGACAATTATAAAGCATGTTGCAGTGCATTCTGGGTGCCACCAATCAAAACTCATCCATGGCTCCCATCATGCATTGCTGCATGAATAAATAATGAGCTTGTGTTCAGAGGTGATCTGTTTGTCACCATTGCTGAGACTCATACGCTAATTATTGATGTCTGTGTCTACCTTTATAAAGCATTTTCAAAGTCTTCTTTTTATTGACTTGATCATTTGGATTTAATTGAAGAGGTTAAAAATATTATGCTGAACAAGGCCAGTGCTGCCATAATTAATAAAGTAAACCTAAATAGGGCTCTATATTAGGTCAAAAGATTGTGAAATAACAATTATGTTAAAACACCACCAGCACTATCAGATGACCATGACCATTTGATCATCCGGCTGTTATAACTCACGCACAGCAACCAAACAAAATGTAAAGTTAATGATTTAAGGGTCAAGAGCCCAACTAAAGCAAACACTGATCACCATAACGGTGTCTTCAAAATTATGGTTTTCTCCTTCAGCGATTCTGCTTGTTAACATCAGGTGTCTTCAAGAATGCTTAATCATCACTTAATTAATCACTTAATTATCTAATTAACTTTAACACTTCTTCAGTGTTACTTTAACACTCTGTAGGGTGTGGACTCATATTAACACAGAGGAGTGTTAATTTAACACTGGGGATTTTGCTGTGTAAATATGCTTTTCTTTTGTCTTCATTATAATTACTAACGACTGGCTATTCACACTTTTCAATCCCTCATTTCTTTCATCAAAGTTCTCACTTCACATTTGAAACTGTATCAAATGCCATTTCAGTAAGCATTTCTATTTAGAAAAATTCATAAAAATAACAGCTAGGTGGCAGGTGCACCTAAAGCTAGCTAGCATGTTAGCTTAGCACACCATCAATACACAACAATTTATGAGATTTAAACCATGTTTGTGCTCCAAACTTACTTTATAGCACAAGTCGAGTATTTTAAATAACCTTCTGTAATCTGATTTGGCTTCAGATAAAAAAATCAGACAGAAAATATATTATTTTATAGTATTCTGCACAACGATAAAGACTATATCGATTAGCATTACATTATAAATATAATCTATTATTATGAAAATACCTGACATGTCTCGAAGGACACAGTTAAATCACATATCATTGCAATCATGTTTTTTGTCTTCAAAACATCTTTATCTGCATGTTACAGCGATCTCTGAAAGCTTTGTTTATGTCAGGCAATCACATGACATGGCTCTTCTTCATGTGTTCCATATATGGACTGCATGTGCATAGCGCCCTCAGGCTGCTGGTATGGATTGAAAACAGTATATCAGAGTATTCAGCACTCATAATGATAACAATCGACGCATTTGGGTATAAATTCAATAAATATTATTCCTGTCTATAGAAATCTGATGTAAACCTATGAGAATCTATCAATATTTCTCCAAAACTGCAAATTTTTCAGCTAAAAGCCCTGTGCAGGGTTGCCGACTGTCCCGAATTAGCCGGGACGTCCTGATTATTGGGCCTGATATTTTTGTCCCGTACAGGAGCTCTCTTGTCCCGATTATTGTTGAGCCACTCGTGATCGACTAGTTATACCGCAAATTCGTTCAAATCGGCCGTAATCTAGAGCGAGCATGCATACGAGACAGAGACTGTGCTCCAAACCGCGTAGGGCGCGCGGACGGCAGAGAGAGAGACCATGCCATCCCATCCCACAGACCATTTGTATTTTTAAACAAAAAAACGCTTCAGTGCGCCGGCGCTCTGGCAACGGTTAACAGGTTTAATATCTAAAGTGTGTTTTGCTCAAATCAGGGAGGACAAGTGCTCAGTCTTACTCATGGCACCACTCTGACAGAACCAGCCGTGGTTCCCGGGAATAATTCAGCTGCTGTCAGACCCAAATCCTCTAAGGGGGGGACTTCCTTTCGCAAGCGTAGGGGTCAATTTCGCATTTCCAACCTGTGCCTCCATCTGTGGCCTCTCAATGGGAACCTTTACACCTCTCTTGAGAGATCATGACCACAATCTCCTTTATGCTCAGAAGTGTCCTATTTTTTTGGCTGGTGCTCAGGCAGGTGCATAGACCTCATATCTTGTGAAATCGCTTCTATTCTGTCATTTTAGCAGGAGCTGTCGGATGACAGACAAAGCCGTCCACGCTCAAAGTGTACATGGCAGCTATCACAGTGTACCATGCTCCTATGGCTGGCAAGTTGGTTGGGAAACACGACGTGGTGGTCAGATTTCTCAGAGGGGCCAGGAGTCTCGCCCCAACACGGCCCCTTATTCTTCACAGTGCGTCTTCCAAACTTGATGAAAAGCAGAGGAATGATGAAGCTTGATGTTTTTTTATCAAGGGGATGGGGGTGTTTACAGGTTTAAGTGCCTCACGTGGACGATTAGCGAATGAATAAACTTGCTGTGCATGAGTGTGGTCATATTTAAGATAATGAGCAGAGACATGAGAAACTGTACGTCTCGTTGATTTCATATGGATTACATGGCCAGCAGCCTTATCACCCGGTAGCCCAAGACTGGTTATCACTGTGAAGCTGCTTTGATAAAATCTCTATTGTAAAAAGCACTATATAAATAAAGGTGAATTGACTTGACTGGTTGCCCACTGAAGCTAAGCAGGGTTGAGCCTGGTTAGTACCTGGATGGGAGACCTTCTGGGAAAACCAGGTTGCTGCTGGAAGAGGTATTAGTGAGGCCAGCAGGGGGCGCTCACCCTGCGTCTGTGTGGGTCCTAATGCCCCAGTATAGTGACGGGGACACTATACTGTCAAAGAGCACTGTCCTTCGGATGAGATGTTAAACCGAGGTCCTGACTCTCTGTGGTCATTAAAAATCCCAGGATGTCCTTCGAAAAAGAATAGGGGTATAACCCTGGCATCCTGGCCAAATTTGCCCTTTGGCCTCGGTCCATTATGGCCTTCTAATCATCCCCATATACTGATTGGCTTCATAACTCTGTCTCCTCTCCACCAGTAAGCTGGTGAGTGGTGGGCGTTCTGGTGCAATATGGCTGCGTCACATCATCCAGGTGGATGCTGTCAGTGTTGTGCCTGAACGCGTTCAATGAACGATAGTTCATGAACGCGTTCATATTTTGGGCGAACGTGAACTGAACGTGCTGTATTACTGCCTAATGAACGTTACTGTGAACTCGTTCATTCTGGGGTCTGTGAACGCACGCTCTCTCAGTTTAACTTCGTACAATAGGGTGCTATATTTCTATAGAGCCTTCCAGGCGAAAACCCGGCTAAAACGCACGTAAACAGGCCTTAATATGTAGCGAAAAAACACCCAATCTGGCAACACAAGACGTGTCGCACCGCGGCCGCCGTCGACAAAGCAGCGAGCGAGGAGGCGTCGTATGATCATTTAAACGGATTTTATGACGAGGTCGGTGAGGATGGGAAAAATCTTACATTTCTGTGCAAACTGCCCATAGCTAAAATAAATGTTGTCTGTGGTTGTAGGGTAGACTGGGTACAGTTGAGACACGAGTACAGTTGAGACATCTTAAATAACTTGCGTCCGCAGCATGCAAAAGTTGTGATTTTTTTGCTGTGCACATGCGTATTAGTGTCCTCTTTGATCGTGTGAAATTTGGACAGCGGACTCGTCTCCGATCCGAAGATATCTGCAAAACTTTTTTTTCTAACATAAGACTATCACTTCAACATGCACACTCCACAATGAATAGCTTAGTATCCTTATGTGACTGGTAAACGTAACTGGTATCATCACAAATGTTATTATGTGCCCTAAAAACTGGCATATTTCATGATATTGTGTCATGCAAGGTCATTGCAAAATCTAGAGAAATGTGCGAGGTGGCCGGCGGGGTATGGTTGAGACACACGTGTATCAACTGTACGTACCCCTGATAGAGTTCTATTAGGAAACACACTGTTTAGTTGTTCAGTGTTATGATAACAGGTTAAACGTCGTAATTAGCCAGCGTAAGATGCAAATGAAAATAAAAAGGTAACACTTTATTTGAAGGGGTGTGCATAAGACTGACATGACACTGTCATAAACATGACATAACACCTGTCATGAACATGAAGGAGTCTTTATGAATGTTTATGACTGTTGTCATTAAGTGTCATTCGGTAAATTATGACACTTTTAATGCAAAGTTGACATTGTTTAAAATGTCTTTGTTATGACAACTTGACATTAACAAAGACAAAAATGTCTTTGTTATGACAACTTGACATTAACAAAGACAAAAAATGTCTTTGTTATGACAACTTGACATTACCCAAGACAGAAATGTCTTGATTATGACAACTTGACATTAACAAAGACAGAAATGTCTTTGTTATGACAACTTGACATTAACCAAGAAATCATAACCTGTCAACCTGTCACAAATATGTCATAACAGGTCTAATTATCAAACTTAAAGCATTTGCCAGTGTAAGAACCCTTAATGACATCTTTACAACTACTACAATGTGTTCCACTTTACTTGAGGACAAGTAAAATATTCATGACACAGTTATAATGGTGTCATGACGGCCAAAGTTGTGACAGGTTGACAGGTTATGATTTCTTGGTTAATGTCAAGTTGTCATTACAAAGACATTTCTGTCTTTGTTAATGTCAAGTTGTCATAATCAAGACATTTCTGTCTTGGGTAATGTCAAGTTGTCATAACAAAGACATTTTAAACAATGTCAACTTTGCATTAAAAGTGTCATAATTTACCGAATGACACTTAATGACAACAGTCATAAACATGCATAAAGACTCCTTCATGTTCATGACAGGTGTTATGTCATGTTTATGACAGTGTCATGTCAGTCTTATGCACACCCCTTCAAGTAAAGTGTTACCAAATAAAATTTGATATTTGTGATATTTAAACTGTATTATTAATGAATATATCAAATATATTGTTTCTGTTTTATAAATTTTAACCAGTGCTAATTTAAATCAAATTAATTAATTTAAATGGATGAATAAACAAACATGTTGCCCAATTGTTCTTTTCTTTATTTGTCTTTATTTATTATATTTGCAATGAACGGTTAGTTACCTTTACATCATTAAAAATTGGTGTCTCAACTGTACCATGGTACTGTCTCAACTGTACCACATATGGGTACAGTTGAGACAAAGTTGAGACAAAAAGCACCTTATTTTTATGAGCTAATTGTGGAAAATATAAACTACTTATGGGTATTATTGATTGATAATATATTAGTCTACAAGCTAATGAAATGTCATGTGGCATGTCATGTGGAAATTCACTTCTTTTCAGTATCTATTTTTGTGTGAAAAATTTAAACGCAAAAAGTGTCTCAACTGTACCCAGTCTACCTATATGGGCTGTGGCAATAAAATAATAATAAAAAAAAGCTAGCAAAATATGAAAAAAAAGAACTATAAATGAACTAGTTCATTTTTTTAAAGTATGAACTATGAACTGAACTAGTTCATTTTAAACTGTGTGAACTGAACTTTGAACTAGTTCATGTAGAAAGTGAACTTTCCCAACACTGGATGCTGTACATTGGAGTAATTATTTTTCAGCAGACTTTTTACTTCTCTTTTTACTTACTTACTTCTAGAAATTAAGGTTTTGATGAAAAGATTCCAGGATTTTTCTCCATATAATGGACTTCATTGGGAACCAAACAGTTCAAGATGAAAATGAGAGTTTCAGTGCAGCTTACCAGACGATAAATGATACCAGACGATGAATAAGGGTCTTATCTAGCGAAACGATCGGTCATTTCAAAAACAAATAAAAAAGTTTAAGTTTTAATTCCACGTAATTACGTATTACGATGACGTCGCGAACGCGCATCACAGAACAGAGCAAGGCGAGCATTTGTGCTTATAAAACTTAAACTTTTTTATTTATTTTTTAAATGACCGATCGTTTCGCTAGATAAGACCCTTATTCATCGTCTGGTATCATTTATCGTCTGGTAAGCTGCACTGAAACTCTCATTTTCATCTTGAACTGTTTGGTTCCCAATGAAGTCCATTATATGGAGAAAAATCCTGGAATCTTTTCATCAAAAACCTTAATTTCTTTTCGACTGAAGAAAGAAAGACATGGACATCTTGGATGACATGGAGGTGAGTAAATTATCAGCAAAGGTTTTTATAAAAGTGAACTAATCCTTTAACACACGGTTAATAGATCTGAGTCCCGCCTCCTGAACACACATCGCTAAACTGATTGGCTTTGTGTTTTTTTTCTAACTTGTGAGAGGCTGTAGTTACATTTGGTTGTGCGAGGCGGCAAAATTCCTCCGAAGGAAACCTAGAGATGCGGTAAGCGACGGAGAAATCAACAGTTTTCTGCTCAAGAATACGGGTCAAATCACGTCAAATATTGATTTGGGGACAGACGTTTTTACAATATACTGTATGACAATCACGGGATAAGTGTCGCACACAATCGCACACACACTTATTATTTCATGCAGCCCTACACATATATGCCTACAAGGCACAAGCTTGTTGTGCCTTGAAGGCATATATGTGTAGGCCTGCATGAAATAATAACAATAGCCTAGATAGCAGGCAGCCTATAAATCGTATAAACGATTATATATATATACATATTAGGGGTGTAACGGTTCACAAAATTCACGGTTCGGTTCGATACGATACACTTGTGCCACGGTTCGGTTCGGTACGGTTCAGTACGTTTTCAATGCAGCAAAAAGAAAGAAATGCCAGAGAAATTTCCTTTTTTTTATTTTTTTTATTTTTTTTTTTATTAAAACTAACATCATAAAGTATGATACATTTTTTTTACTTTGAGCAATGATGGAGCTATACTTGACTTTTCTTAGGAGTATATAAAACAAAACAGCTCCTTGGACAAAATGAAATGTTATATTGTAGGCCTAGTAGTTATAAACAAAGGTTTATTTTAGTTCAGATTAACATTTGAGGGCAGCAATTGTATTCATAATGTCAAAATAAAACTGACCTAATGTTACTTGAAAGCATTATAGCCTACTATTCCTGCCAAACGTCCATGGTTACAGTTAGTGTTACTACAGTAAATCCATGGCGATGTTGCTGATCTGTGGACACTGAATAGTTCATTCATGGTACAATGTTTCTTCCTGGTTTCCACGTCAGCTCGGTTTGATCCGTTAATAACGGAGAAATGTGAATGTTTCTCACTAGATCTCGCAGTGATGTTATTACTTCAAGTTCAATAGCGAATTCAAATGCTTGCTTTACTGGATGTCTCAGCGCTGTGTAGTAACAGAGATCGGCTCGCGCTGCATTGGTCCAAACTGATAAACAGTCCGTCAGGCATCAACCACATAATAACGAGTAGCTCAGTTTCGTTCCGCTTACATTACATTTGCCATTTGATGTTGGGCAATGTTGTGGTCGCACCAGCATCTCGAGTGCGCTTGCCACGCGCAACGCGCGGCGTGCGCCTACATTTAAAATAACGAAATTTTGGTCGGCAGGAAAAATGGTCCAACGAACCGTTCGGTTTGAAAATGCGTACCAAAAACCGAACTGAAAGCCTCGTACCGAACGGTTCGATATGAATGCGCGTATCGTTACACCCCTAATACATATATATATGTATGTATTTAGTAAATTTCATAATTTTAACCAGAAAAGTCTCAATGTATTCACAAATTCGTGCAGCCCTATAGTTTCTCTTGATATCAGCACCTTGGAGATGACAGGTATGTAGCCTACTATGTTTTAGGAATGGCACAAAGGTGTGTGACTGACAATGCATGATGGGAGCCATGAATGAGTTTAGATTGGTGGCCCCCAGAATGCACTGCAACATGCTATATAATTGTCACCATTGATGTCTGTGTGTGCCCATAAAGTATTTTGAATAGAACAGCTTTTAAGAAATCTTTTGGATAATATTTAAATTACTCAAAATGTTAAACTCTACAAATGTGTTTTGTGACAAATGATGATTATGTCAAAACATAACCAACACCACCTCATCAGCTTTCCTTGTTGTTCATCTGGCTGTTATAACTCATGTACAACAGCCTAACAACATTTAAAGTTAATGATTTAAGGGTCAAGAGCCCAACTAAAACACACACTGATCTCCACAATGGCGACTTAAAAAATGTGACGTTCTCCTTCAGTGATTCTGCTTGTTAACATCAGGTGTCTTCAATAATGCTCAATCATCACTCAATTAATCACTTAATTATCTCATTAACGTTAACACTCTTGTGTCTGGATCCAAATAAACTCCCAGGAAAGTTAATTTAACACTGGAGTTTTTGCTGTGGGTGAAATAAAAATATGGCATGACTTTTACTTTCTGACCCCTGGACTTTCCACCTCTGGCTAAAGGGTGCATATTGGTACCTTAATGGTACATATTAGTACCTAAAAAGAACAAAAGTGTACCTTTTGAAAAGGTACCGCCCCAGTGACAGCTTTTGTACATTTGTTTCTGAGAGTGTAATATACTAATACTCTAATGAGAGTTAGTTGACATGTAGTTGAAAAGTTACTTATAATTAGTAGAACGTCTAAAGTGACAATCAAAATAAAGTGTAACCGAGGGTCTTTGTCTTTCTCAGGTGTAAAACACAAAATATTAATGGGTGTTTAACACCTCCTCGCATAAAGCTTTCTTACACAAAACATGTCTAACACATTTTAAATTAATATATTGTCTTATCTCAATGAGTAGTGATTTTCACATAGTTTTGAAGCAAATATTCTAGGCCCCGTGATACAAGTTTCAAAAGATAAAATTATATCAAGAGTTTGATAAATGTTCGATAATGTTTTTGCGCCAAAAGCGGAACGAAACTCATTTGAACCGCGCGCCACATGGACGATTTATCCACTCGGCTCAAAGTCCAAACAGCGACGCGAGCTCACTAGAGCAGATGCGTTTACTCTGATCGGTCTCGGTCACGAGATCCAGTGAGAAGTGCTTGAATTCAGGGAAGAACACAGATGTCTCAGTGATTTAAACAAGTTTAAAGGCAGATGAAACAGCGCTGACGAACAGGAGAAACACTGTGCAACGATAGTCAGAAGCCTTTTCCGTCTACAAATTCCCATCATTTATCATGGATTTACTGTAACGTTAGCCTAGTATATTAACTGCACCATGAAATGTGGGATACACATATTGAATTGTATATTAAATTGTATTATATTATTAATGTAGACAATGTATTAAAGGACTAATGGAATTGAATTACAGTATTTAGGTTTTTCATACACTGTAAAACCCAACAAGTTAAGCTAACTCATTTCATTTGAGGAAACCGATTGCCTCAATTCATTTAAGTTTATAAAAAACAATAGTTATGAGTACTCTGAACTTATTTTAATCGAGTTCACTAAAACAATAATATTTCTTAAAACAAAATTAAACTTTACACTGCATTTAATACTGTATATAGCTGAAACTTCACTTTATTGAGTAAAAACAGTGAAATTACAAACTTTAAATGAACTCAGAGCACTTGCAGTTACTGCTAGCTCACAATATCACACACAAAGTCAAATCCAATGAGTTAAGCTACTCATTTCATTTGAGGAAACCGATTGCCTCAATTAATTTAAGTTTATAAAAAACAATAGTTATGAGTACTCTGAAATTATTTCAGTTGAGTTCACTAAAAGTAGAAATTGCAGTCAAGAAATTAAGTGATTAATTAAGTGATTAATTAAGTGATTATTGAGCATTAGTGATGAACATCTGCTGTTTTACAAGCAGAATCACTGAAGGAAAGAGAAACACAAGAACTACAACTGACATCCAACCACAACATTAGATGAAATCAACTGAAGATAAAATATGTTTCAATCTCTCAAAATCTCAGCAGAGGATTGAACAACTCCACAAACAGCATTACCAGCTTCACTTATTACTAACCAGTTTGAGTTTTATCATGCGTCTACAGAAGGTGTTATTGAGAATTAACAGAGGTTTAGATGAAGATGATTTATTGAGTTTTATTTAAAGACACCATTATAGTGGTCAGTGTTTGCTTTAGTTGGGGTCTTGACCCTTGACTTTATAACACCAGGGTTTCCTTTGGCTGCTGTAACTGAGTGTTTATTAAACACATTTGTTATGGCACAAAAGCCAAAAGAAAATATGAGCAAGTGGTTGTGTTTTGATGATGATTTATGGAATGATGAATCATCAGTTGGTGTCTTGATTCTCTGATCTTTGCTAGAGAATAATTTGTGATTAAACAGGTGATATATAACTTGTATTATTCATTATAAAAGAACTGTGATTCTGCTGTAATGACCAGTTTTTACAATCAGATTTGAAAACCCTCTATGGTATCAGGCTGACTTACACAGACATCAAGAATCAGAATATGATCAGAATATCAGAATATTAAAAAAACGATTCATGCTGCAATGCATGCTGGGCGCCATGGATAAGGTTTGTATTATGGGAGTACCCAGCATGCATTGCAGTATGAATAGTTTTTAATGGTCACCATTGTTGAGATTCATATGCTGATCTTGATATCTGTGGTAGTTTTAGTAAAGAATTACATTTTCTGTAAAATCCTTCATACTATCTGATAGTCATAACAATGCTAGTTCTTATGATGTAGAGTCTTAGTTTCAAATAAAACTAATAATATTTGCCCTTTTATCAGAGACTATACTCTGAATGAGATCAGTTAATCAAGTCATTAAGTGATGATTGTCATCATTAAAGCAAACGCTGATCTCCATCATGGTGACCTTAAACCTTGTATTTCATGTGTTTCTCTTTCCTTCAGTGATTCTGCTTGTTAACAGCAGGTGTTCATCACTAATGATCAATCATCACTTAATTGATGATTAATTAACTTATCTATACAATTATTATTCAATTATCATTCTGGGATCTAGAAATGTTCTATAACTCATTCAGTTTGAGTTCTGTTTCAGAACTCAAACCACTTCAGGTTTCATTATTATTTGAGTGCAGTGAACTCAATTTAATTGAGTAAATAGTACTGTTAGGTTTTAGAGTGTACAAATACCACAGAAACCATAAAATTACATTTTGCCATGATAGTGGGGTGCTGTAGGCTATGCCTGGTTTTATCTATGGTTATCATGATCTAAATGCATGACAATGTTTTAAGACTTGAAACAATATCCACCATTAGCACATGCAGAAACTTTGTTTTTTTGATTTGTGAAATGTTCACCTGTTTGGCAAGTGTTTGTCATATGTTCTGACATTAAAGAGTAGTTTAAAACCACAATTAACGCTCTGGTTTCTACAACTTTCACTTAGGAAAAAAAATCTGCTTTAAACTTAGAAATCAAGATTTGCCATTTATTGTGATAATTATTGATATCGACTGATATAAAAAAATTATGAGATATGAGAAATTATGTGATTTTTTTTTTGCCCATATCGCCCAGCCCTAGACCATATTTCAGTGACAATGTTTTTTCACAAACCACGCATAAACGTCATTATCTCAAAACTAAATACTTTTACATACATGGTGCTGACATATTACTGTAGCAGAGTTTGTGCTGAATACAGTGTAATCAGACTTTAGCCATGAAAATGTCACAAGTATCAGAAATAAGCACAAATGTCAGAGCATGTCAGAACACCTCCAGGACCCAGAAAACACCTCAGACCCCAAAGGGTTAAAAAGACAGTCGGCTCCACCAGTTTTGTCTGTGCAGCTGTGCAGGTGTATCAGGCTTCAGTATTTTGGAGAAAACTGTGTTTTCCCATAAGCATCAGGAATAACTCCTACGCAATGCTCATTCCCACTATCTCCGGTTACGTTAGGAACCGGAACGTTATGTTTTATGTGTGAAATGTTTATACGTCTATCTTATATTGCTTTTGAATCTCATGAAGTATGAAACAACAGCAAGTAAAACATAAATTATACTATCAAATGAATACAGAATGCAGGTAATAATAGCATAAAACCAACCCCCAAACCTAAACCTTACCTTAAAGCTAGGGTATACGATTTCAAAGATTGTTCATTATTAATATCCTCGTTTAGATGCTGGTTATGGTTATATAGTACAATCCGAACAATATGAATAGAAAAAAGAATGAAAAAAATCCATTCACTCTATTGGCTGTACAGCCGCAGAGAAGTTGACCAATGTAAGCTGTCCGGCCGGACAGCTTACATTGGTCAACTGCTCTCATCCAATCACCAGCTCCATTTGAAACTCCGCCTGGCGCTCGCGTCTCCACCCCACCGCACCCGACCCCGCCCCCCTCCTGCGACATGAAATTGCGCAAGAAAGCAGCTGACAGTCTATGGTAGCTAGCTAAGTAGCATCAGATCCAAAAGGGATAAAAAATAAACGATTTTGCCCTGCTTGCCCCTAGTGTAAAGTTTGGACGAAAGAGAAAGTCTGTAGGGGAAAGAGCAGAGATAAAAAAAAAAATGTGAAGAACGCCGGACTCACAATAGAATAAATATAGGGTCCACCATTGACCATTGGAGGAAGCTTCGGGGAGATCTGGGACTGAAAACCGACGCTGACACAGCTGACTTTTTGTTGAGCAGGTAACGTTAAACATTTATTTATACTTTTATGGTGTGACGTGTTACATAAATAGCTTTTTATCAGTCTGACAACATGCTCATGCTGCCAGTCGGCATTGGAATGTTAGCCGTTTAGAATTGCCTATCACATATGAAGCGTCATTAGCGAGGTCATTAGATTGAAGCGACTAAGCAATGTTGTGAAAGTAAATGACGTCAATCAGTCATAATTGTAAGTGTTAATTACTTCAAGGCTTTATGTGTTCACTGCTTTGTTACTACCGGTGATCACAGCTTGACTGAGTGACGTTGTTCAGTTTGTTTCCCGGTGGGAGGGATCAGGTAGCACAGAGGGGAAGGGTGTGTGTGTGGAGGGGCGGGATGAGTTTTTTTAAAATTCCCAACCGTCTCAGGCTTTCTCGACCGATTTTCAAAATCGTATACCCTAGCTTTAAACCTACCCTTTCCATAAAATTAAAATTTACTGTAGAGTTTCATAATTAAAATACTTTAAAAACTGATGAAAACAAACAGGATAACTTACGGCGTCTGGTGATATGTTACACAATCTGTATGCCTTATCTCCAGGTGGCGATAGTGAAGCTTAAATAGCAAGGAAAGTGAAGTAGAAAAAGAGCAGTAGAGACGACATCAGCGATTTCAGAGGGAGGGGCTCTGATGACATTCCGAATCGCTGTTTCATTGTCACTTGAGATAGGGGGCGTGATTAGTAGGGCCGTGGTTTGCAGTACCGCGGGATGCAGTCAGACACACTTGCACAGCAAAAACGCCAGTGTTAAATTAACTCTCCTGGGAGTTTATATGGCTCCAGACTCAAGAGTGTAAAGTGTTAAAATATGAGTGTTAAATTAACACTCAAGAGTGTTAAAGGGGTCATGACATGGTTTTTTGTTTTGTTTTATTATGTTCTCTTAGGTGCAATTATAGTATTACTATAGTTTTTTGTACAAAAAAAACTTTTAAAATGTAGTGATTTATGACATTTTCCCACCCCGTTTCTCACCTCTGATTCAAACAGTCTGTTTTGGGGTGTTTCCCCTTTAATACTTCAGTGTTAACGCCTATACTGTTATGATTGGCTAACGTCAGTGCTGCTTATGCATAAATTATTAACGTTAATCATTTTGTATCACATGTAGACTACACAATGCTCCACCACGTGAAACTTCGGTCTTCCAATCTTTTACCATCGTGTCAATTCTCAATTGATTTTGATTCATATGCGTGAGGGAGGGAGGGAGAGAGAGAGAGAGAGAGAGAGAGAGAGAGAGAGAGAGAGAGAGAGAGCAAGACAGTTTGAAGGCGCGCGCGCGGCCGGGGCTCTCTCTCTCTCTGCTCGTTCTTTCAGTAACATGCCCTGTCACACTCATCTGATCACTCACCGTTCAAATAAAGCTTTGGCGGGCTGCATTGCGGGCCCTGACGTCTGGATTGTTCGGCAGCGTATTCAAACATGTTGTACCTTGTAAACCAGGGGTTCTCAACTCCAGTCCTCGCGACCCACTGCTCTGCATATTGTGTATGTCTCCCTCCCCACAACGAGCTGAGGATCTGAATCAGGTGTGTTAAATAAGGGAGACATACACAATATGCAGAGCAGTGGGTCGCGAGGACTGGAGTTGAGAACCCCTGTTGTAAACAGACCCACTCGCTGCACGACAACGCATGCGAAGATGCGAAATGAGGCGTAGTTGTCCAGCGCTGGAGGCGGTCATATGCAAACAACTGGTACGTCACTTCACACCGTGACGTCACTTCTAACCATGGATCTAGAACGAGTTGTATTTAGTGCTTGATTAAATAAATGCTTCGTTTATAATGGGGAGGACGTCTTAAGCTATGAAACTTGCAGGAAGTTTTAATAGTACATAGATCTCTTATATACCAAAAGATCAAGGCAAATTTGGTTTCTCATGTCATGACCCTTTTAAAGTTAATGAGCTAATTAAGTGATTAATTGAGTGATGATTGAGCATTATTGAAGACACCTGATGTTAACAACCAGAATCACTGAAGGAGAAAATCACAAATTGTACATCACCATTATGGTGATCATTGTTAGCTTTAGTTGGGCTCTTGACCCTTTTATTTTTACTTTAGACTTTATTTGTCTGCTGTCACTGAGTTATAACAGCTGGATGAACAAAGGAACAAAAAGTGATCTAATGGTGTTGATTATGTTATGATGTAATCATCATTTAAACTTGATCACTAAACTCATTAAGACCACTATTTCTGGATTAGATTTTTATTGATGATTACAGCGTCACTGTAATCCTATGTAAAAAAAAAGATCCTGAATTTTCAATATAATACAAAGGATTTCTTAAAAGTTGTTAAAAACTAAATAAAAAAAAGTTTTTTTTTTGGCACACACAGACATCAAGATTCAATCTATGCATCTCAACAATGGTGACAAACAGATTATTCAATTAGGAAATTCAAATCATAATTTATTCACACTGCAATGCATGATGGGAGCCATGAATGAGTTTTAATTATTGTCACCATTGTTGAGAATCACAGTCTGATTATTGATGTCTGTGTTCCTAAATAAAAGTATTTTTTTTAAGTCTTTTAGATAGAACATTTATTAAATATTTTGGATTGTATAAAAACACTGAAAGTCCTGTGTTGTAGAATCACAGAGCAGTTGTAATTAACAAGTTCAACTAAACTTTCTCAAGTTTAGATTTTCAAATCACATAACCAACACCATCAAAATACTTTTCGTCTTTGTTCATCTGGCTGTTATACCTCGGTAACAGCAGACAAACTAAATCTGAAATAAAATTAAAAGGGTCAAGAGCCCAACTAAAGCTAACAATGATCACCATAATGGTGACGTACAATTTGTGCTTTTCAGCTTTGGTGACTCTGCTTGTTAACATCAGGTGTCTTCAATAATGCTCAATCATCACTCAATTAATCACTTAATTAGCTCATTAACTTTAACACTCTTGAGTGTTAATTTAACACTCATATTTTAACACTTTACACTCTTGAGTCTGGAGCCATATAAACTCCCAGGAGAGTTAATTTAACACTGGAGTTTTTGCTGTGTGGAGAGGACCACATTGAGTCCTTTTTCGTGGCTTATTTTGATTAATAACACTCTAACATGTCAATAACTTTAAGTAGTACAGTGAAGTTTAAGAAATGTAACACTTTAGAATATCGATTTGTAAAATTTGTGAATCAATGCGAATCGGCAGAAGATAGAACCACGATTCATATGTGAATCGTTTTTTTCCACCACACATCAACCAATCAGATTCATGCATTCAACAGTCCCCCGTAGTATACATTTATATAAAGCATAAGTTATTATTAACATTAATTAAATCAATGAAAGTCAAACTCAAACCTCAGTATGTTGAGTTCACAGTTTGGACTCTTCAGTCCAGCACAGAGCAGCTTCAGTTTTGAATCCTGCAGATGATTGTTTCTCAGGTCCAGCTCTCTCAGGGAGGAGTTTGAAATTTCACAGTGCTGATCAGTGAGATTACAGGCTTTTAATCTGAAAAAAGAGGACTTGTGTTAAAAGGTTAAGATCAGTCAAGAGCTTGTTAATAATGAAGAGGCTTCTGAGTGCTGGAGAGACGTTAGAGAGCAAGAAGGCCTGGGTTGCACTTTTATTTTTCATTAAATGCACTTATATGTTCTTACAGTGTACTTACTCTAGAAAGTACTGCGTAATACAAGGTAACTGCATGGGTTAGGTTAGGGGTAGGTTCATGGTTAGTACCTAGTTAGTACCCAATTATTGTAATAACATAATTAGTATATGCAAAAATAAATACATAGTATGTACATGAGAAAAAGGACTCTGAAATAAAGTGCTAGCACATCCTGAAAACAGATGCCGAGGTTGCTTTATTTCTGCTCGATATGCAAATAAAAAAAATTTTCCGCTGTTTTACAAAACCAAGGCATGATGTTGTTGTTGCTGAAGCAGAGCCGTTTCAACCATTCATCCAAACTGTCTGATGCTCCACCTAAATGCAGGGAGAAAGTCAGGCTGATGGAGAAGATTTCAGAACTAGAGACAAGCATCCAAACTTTAATTGAGGTTAATTGTAAGAGTGCAAGGGCTTTAGATACTACTTTGGATGCAATTAGCTAAGAGAACACTGAATATCGTTTGGTTCTGGCAGTAGTAGAGTCCGTGCAGCAGGGTAATTGGGTGACAGTGAGACGATATAGTCGCAGGAAAAAACACAGCTCTTCCATTCCGATTACAACTTACAACTTACAATCAAACATATTCTCCCACTCAGTGAAACACCCACTGAGAATCCTGTTGAATGTGCCCTAGTTATTGGCAATTCTATTACACGGAACGTGAAAATAGAGACACCAGCCACCATAGTCACATATTTGACGGAAGCCAGAGCGCCTGACATCAAAGCAAATTTAAAAGTGCTGGCTAATGCTAATCGTAAATTATCTAAGATTATTATTCACGTCAGCACTAATGATGTTCGACTTCGCCAGCCAGAGATCACTCAAATTAACGTTAAAGAGGTGTGTGAACTCGTACTTGTAAGTACGATGTCAGGCACTGTAATTTGCTCTGGCCACCCTTCCTGTTCGAAGGAGTGATGAGATAGTTAGTAGACTGTCCTCACTCAATGGCTGGCTGTCTAAGTGGTGCCCACAAAATAATATCGAATTCATAAGCAATTGGAAAGGTTTTTGGGGCAGACCTGACCTGTTGAAAAGAGATGGTATTCATCCCTTCAGGGATGTTGCTGCTCTTCTATCTAGTAATATGGCACATATTGTTAAGAGCAAAAAATGACAATCTGGGGCTCAGGTCATGTAGCAGACAGACTGGCTAAACCGACCTTCAGCTAGCTGTCTCACGTCACTGAGGTCAGATAAATCCCATCACATAGAGACTCTTTCACCTAGATATCATCACATAGAGTCTGTTCCTCGAATTAGGAAATAAAAAAAAATTCAAAACTAATCTAAGGGTAAAAATGTAATTGATGTTTAACCCTCTGGGGTCTAAAATCGCGCCGGCGCGATTTGCACTATTTTTTTCACATAGCAGCAAAATAGACTTAAAATACTCAGTCATTTTTTTGTCATACAGTCTTAAGAAATATGAAAAGATTAACTGTTAAATGTCTACTTTTTTATGGGTCCACTTCCAATCGAAATAAAACATTGTACTTTTGTAAAATAAAGAAAATAAACAGGGTGTGCTTTCTGCCTCTCCTTCTCCGTGAACTTTTTTTCTGGAGCACGTCTCTAAATGTAAACAAAACTCAGCGAATACTAGTCACACATGCATGAGCAATATATCTTTATAATCATTTAAGTGTGTACTTTTAAATTATCTAATTCAAAACTAAAACAAATATTCTCTGTTTATGTAATCTATATAAAAAGAGAGAGATGTCAGTCGTTCTCATTTCAGCTAATTATCTTTTAATGTGACCACGCCCACAGAGTGCTATTCAAACGCAAATAATCTGAGGCAAGTCATGCAAACTGTTAACGCCCACATATCAGCTGGATAAAACACATCAAGTTGAACAAGAATCGTGGACTTTACCTCTTGCTGCGCTCTGAGGAATAATACTATCGTCCTAATCCTGGAACAATTTAACTCAGAAGTCCTGGTAGTATCATTCCGAGGAGCAACGAATCAAGCTAATGTAGTAAGGTATTTATTCTTAAGAGCTTTGTTATAATCGCGATATTGATAGTGTGAATGATGAATGAAAGGCACAGACGCGCGCGCGCTGTTGTTTACAGCTGTAGCAGCTACAGCGCGCATCTCACACTCGCATAAACACGATATGTTACAGACTAAATATGAATATTTAGACAAGATTCTTCAGAATTGGTTCAAAGTTAGAGTTTGAAACATCTTGAAAAACATTTGTCTTTTCCCACTGGGTACCACAAGAAAGTGTGAGGACAATATATACACACATATATATATATATATATATATATATATATATATATATATATGTGTGTGTGTGTGTGTGTGTGTGTGTGTGTATAGCTTCTTTTGTCACAAATAAACTAATCAACTGTTATAGTGTTTGTTCCAATGCAAGCTATATCAAAATAATGAATCCTTAACTTTGAAATATGTATGATAAAATGTATTGGCCTACTTAAAAAAATTAATACTTTATAAGACATTTATGGAAAGAAAATTTTCTTTTCAAGATGTTTCCAACTCTAACTTTGAACCAATTCTGTAGAATGGCCCATATAGCCTATTTGACCAGGATTTGTTTCTAGGTATGACTAAAAATGTGCTTTTGACTTTCATTTATATTTTGATTGTATGTGTATATATATATATATATATATATATATTTTTTTTTATTATTTTTTTTATATTTTTTTTTATATATATTGTCCTTGCATTCTTTCTTGTGTGACACACCTGAATGAAAGGCTCATTATTATGCAGGGTCATTGTCTAGTCAGGTGAGAACTACCTAATTATTCATGAGGGGGTTGGGCCGTTCACGCCCATCCGCATATTCACTTCCACACAAAAAAATGTTTTTCACAATTTAAAACAATCTATTGTTTTATGTGAATGATTAGGCAGGATGATTTTCTGATCATTTTGAAGAAAAAACTCTAGGCGACAACATGCATTAGTCAAAAGTCTTGTGGACAGATATTTAGTATGCGTTTTGTGGCCTTATTTCAGAAACTTTAGTTTTTAGTTTTTTCAATAACCATGCATAAACAATATTCTCTCAAAAATACAAACATGTACATAAATGTTGCTCACATTTTATGGTAGCCCTATTTGTGCTAAATAGAGTGTAATTTCACCTGTGCCATTAATATGTTTATAAGCAACTGAAAAAAGCACAAATGTCAGGGCATGTCAAACCATCTCAAGAACCCCAAAAACACCTTAGACCCCAGAGGGTTAACAAATAAAAGCACTTATCATTAATTATATGATCACAGACTATAACCTAGATGTGCTGTGCTTGACAGAAACGTGGGTAAAACCAAACAATTACATTACTTTAAATGAGTCCACCCCCAAAGATTGCAGTTATAAATATGAACCTCGTATGAAAGGCAAAGGGGGAGGTGTTGCTGTAATTTACAGTAATATTTTCAGAATTACTAAGAAGTCTAATTTCTATAGTAATAATTTCTAATAACTATAATTCATTTGAAATGTTGTTGCTAAATGTAACAATATCTAGTGTAAATGATAAATCACATTTGAGATTTGTGCTGGCTACTGTATACAGGCCTGCAGGGCACAATACAGACTTCAAAGAATTTGCTGACTTTAGTACTAGAGTTAGTACTGGCTGCAGATAAAGTCCTAATTGTTGGTGATTTTAATATACATGTAGATAACGAAAAAGATGCATTGGGATTGGCATTAATAGACATTCTTAACTCTTTTGTAGTTAGACAACACGTGTCAGGACCTACAGTAATGACTTTATGAACTTTTTACCTTACAAGATTGATAATATCAGGGAGAAAATGATAACTATGCAACCGTCTACAACAGTATCGCATGAGACAGTGCAAGACAGTCTCACTGATGAAAAATTTGATTAATTTATTGCTATAAGAGAGGGTGAATTTGATAAACTTGTTAAAGCTACACTGTGTAACTTTTTTAGTTTATTCTTAGCTAAAAACACTTAGTTCTTTCAAAAATATATGTGCTCATTAATGTATATTTACTTCGTTCAAGTAATAAAGTATTCTCGTGAGTGTATAATATGCCATTGAAAATACATACGGGTGAGGGGTTCTAATGTCGGCCGCCATGTTGCCCCTCCATCTTGAAAGTACATTAGCCAAAGAGGGACATCAAGCTTCGCCTTTCGCGTTTTAACACTCAATGGCACCGTGTCGAGGAGGTCGAACTGGAAGCCATGTTAATCTTGGACTACATTGGCCACCGTAGGAGTTAAAATGAAATCGGAATTGAGAGGAACAGAAACTAATATTCACTGGATGGTCATATACCTTTTCACCGCTAGATGGGGGTAAAAATCACACAGTGTAGCTTTAAATCATCTAAATCGACAACATGTATGTTAGATCCTATACCTACTAAACTATTGAAAGAGATGCTATTAGAGGTCATAGATCCTCTTCTTAATATCATTAACCCTCTGGGGTCTGAAATCACGCCGGCGTGATTTGCTCGCTTTTTTTCTTATCAGTGCAAAAGAGACTCAAAATACTCTGTTGATTTTGATCTTACATTTAAGTGTTATACATCATTAGATCCTGTTAAGTGTCTATTTTTTTTGTGGATACTCGCAATAAAAACAAAGTGTTGTGCTTTTCGCCAAATAAAGAAAAACGAACATGATGCGAGTTCTGCGTTCTCTCTGTCTGTGAAGTCCATTCTGAAACACGTCCTAAGATTAACTGTAACTCCGCGAATACTTGTCACACAGGCACGAGAGATTTTTCTTTATGAAGCTTGAATTCTCTTCTTTTAAATGAAGTAATTTATATAAAAAACAAATACTCACAGTTTATGTAATCCGTTTGAAACCAAGGAGAGGTCCAGTTTTTTCTTTCTCCCCTCATTATTTTTAATGAGTTGAGGCCGCCACGCCCCCGGCGCTATTCACATGTAAATAGTTTAGGTGATCTATATGCATTGCACACGCCCCCGATCAATGCCATGAAAACACAAAGTTTCTTCATGAGATTCGCTGATAGTTCATCGCGTTTTGAGGATGGCACAGCGGGCACGCTACTCCGATAAAGAGGCCGCCAGATGATTCTGTACAGCGAGGAAGAATTCACCTTTTTTCCTCAGAGGAAGATTATTGCAACTCAAGACGACAAACGGCTGCATTTTGAAGAGAGAATTGATCCCGCCGAGGATACAAGTTCAGAGTAAGTGTTATATTGTTTAGTGTTATATAATTATTTTTCTGATCATATAGAACTCATGTTTTCAGACTATATTTTGCTTAGTATTGCCTTACAATATAACATTCGTGTACATGCTCAAGTGTAAACTTTCAATATGATAACGTTACTCTCTAAACATTTGTATATTAAATATATTTCACTCAGTTTTGATTAGCTTATGCGTAATGTAGCTTATTTGCGAATATATGCTTAGGTGTAGCCTAAATATAATGTGATTTAGTGCAAATATATTTCAGCTTCCGGTAAAATACTGTCTAAATACTAGACATTATATTTTTATATATAAATGTTCTGTTTTGGTTAGCCTATGACACTGCTTATCCTGCTAAAATACTGCACAGATGATTGTGAATACAGGTGTAAATGTTTGAAATGCTCTAAATGCGCGCGGTCTATACGTTATGGCCCATCAGCAGATTCTCGCGGTGTATGGCCCATAAATAGATATTTCTCCGTCCTATGGCCCATCAAGAGATATACATTGTGCGTCCATACCATGGGCGTAGATTACGGGGGGGACGCGGGGGACGTGTCCCCCCCACTTTTTATAAAATGTAAATTCGTCCCCCCCACTTTTTATAAAATGTAAATTCGTCCCCCGCACTTTTTCATAGGGCAAGTGTGTCTACGACAAACTGAGGTTTTCGCGGGTGTGTAACGTTATAGCCTACATTGAGATTTAAAATCCAAAGAGTCAAGGATAGTCTATTTACGTGACTTTCACGTTTCCATGGTAATCAGTCACGCATCACGACACGCCCATGCTCGCACCCGCGCCGAATCTATCAGTTTCAAAGAGGTCGCAATGATTTCAAAACGGCAAAAAAAACTCTCTTCACTCCTTTTTCGCGAAAAAGTCAAGCACTGTAAGTAAGTTGTCATGTATCCGAATTGTGTTGCACAGTGATGAATAACTCTGCCTATTTCTCTTGTTGAATACTTAACAACTTTTGTTGTTGGCTAAATTAAAAATATTCACTACCCGCACAAACGAAACGTGCACTTATTTTCAATCTTGTTTTACTCGTAATGTCTTTTATTTTCACAGATATGTTATCAAAGCCCTTCAAATTAGAATAAACATGGAGATTGTTAATGCTGAATGTGTATTTTCATGCATCAACCGTCACGATCTGCTTGAATCAGGCAGCGTTGGAACATGTGTACGTGATGTTTACCATAATTCGGTAACACAATTAGCCTAGATAAAAAAGTTTATAGACAAACTTTAAGTTCTCTTGAAAATACCTAACTAGAAAGTTTGAAGTAGTTTTAAAAGCTTGAAGTTTGAAGGTTTTCAATTGGAAAGTTTTAATTTAGTAAGACTGTTTAGGCTATTGAGGAATATAATTTTGCCAAAAGAAGAACTTTTATTTTAAGTAAATGTTATTTTTAAATCAGCTTCAGTGTGATATTTAACCATATTATCATGCTTAACACTGATAATTTGAATAATTGTAATGCGATGATCAGATATCTAAATCAGAAAATATCTATGGTTGGCGGGTGGATTATTTATTTTTAACAGTGTATTTGGGGGACTCAAAGTGCACCAGATTAATGAATTTATCTTTAAAATGTACAAAATTTTCTTCCGGGGGGGCATGCCCCCGGACCCCCCTAGAACTACCGAGATCCACATAGAAAAATACTGTGGGTAACACAGTAGGGCAGGCAATAATGTTATACGAAAAATGCATTTTTTATTATCTTATTAAAAAACATGATCAGGGTTTTACCACCTCCAACTCGTTTTAAGCCAGAAAAAAACCCTGCATGTGCAAAACAAAGTACTGAACATCTGCATTTCTTTCTTTCTGTTTTATTGCTTTAAAAATAAATAACATATTAAGCCAATTAAGCAAAAACCTGTCAACAAAAGTATGAAGAAAAAAAAAACTGATATTACACTTGACGTTCTGTCCCCCTCACTTTTGAAATGACGGCTACGCCCCTGGTCCATACCCATTAATTGCCCACAGTTTACTTTGGATTATGTATGCTAACAGTTTTTGTTGTTGTTGTAGGATTGTGTCTGCATCACGCTCTCCTTCTCCAGCACCGCAGAGGAGCACGCAGGTGTCGTTCAGTTCTCAGTGCGATCGAGAATCATACTGAGTAAGTGCACAGACGTAATATTTACAGATGAAATGTAATTGTGTTTACATCGTCATAATATACAAGTACCCATTCTTGTGTGAAATTACAAAAACTTTTTGTCTTTTTTTTTATCCATGGCCATTAGTGATTGATAATGATAATAATTCAGCTTCTTTGATTGTGTTATCAGCAAATATAAATGGATGGGTATATGTAGAATTTTATACAGGTATCCATCAAAAGTTTGCAAACTTTTTTAATGTTTTAGAAGTCTCTGATGCTCATCACGTCTGCGTATATTTGATTAAAAAACAAACAAACAAAAAACCCAGTAATAGAAATAGTATTACAGTCTAAAATAGCCTAACTGTATATTTTAAAATGTTATTCATTTCTGTGATTCATCATTACTTCAGTCTTCAGTGTCACATGATCCTTCAGAAATCATTCTGATATGATGATTTATTTAAAAAAAATCAATGTTGAAAACAGTTGTGCTGCTTAATATTTTAAAAAATATAAAAAATAGTAATGTGTTCTAGGAATTACAATAAAACAGATTGAAAAACCAAACCTTTGCATCTCCTGTCATTCTTTGTTCAGGTTGCCTCACAGCACATTGATGGGGCATTAGCCTTTGGGGGAGTGTCTTTTGTCTCCCCTGGTGTGAATCTCATTAATATTCATGGCCATTGACACTCCCACGCATACAGCAGTGCTGACACAAAAACTGACTTACAAAATTTTAATTGTTATATTGTTGTTTGTGAAAGAGTGGTCAGAATGATTTTCACATCATTTTGTAGTAAAAATTCTAGCCTACAAGAATAGTAACTCAAAAGTCTTGTGGACAACTGTTCAGTATGTGTTATATGGCCTTATTGCGGTGACAATTTTTTTCCCAAAACTTACTAACCACGCATAATATTTTTTTTCTATAAAATGCAAACATGTACATCTATTTTGCTCACATATTATTGTAGCAGAGTTTGTGCTGAATACAGCCAAATTACATGTTGGCCAATGGTATGTTGTAAGTAGCTGAAATAAGCACAAATGTCAGAGCATGTCAAAACACCTCAAAGGCCTTAAAAACACCTCAGACCCCAGAGGGTTAATTCATCTTTGTCTCTAGGATACGTACCAAAAACTTTTAAGAAGGCTATGATTAAACCTCTTGTTAAAAAACCCCAACTTGATCCTACAGAATTAGTCAATTACAGGCCGATCTCAAATCTATCTTTTCTGTCAAAGATACTAGGCAGTATCTTCACAACTATGTTCCTTTTTTAGAAAGAAATGGTATCTGCGAGGATTTTTAATCAGGATTTAGACCGTATCATAGCACCGAGACAGCTCTCATTAGAGTCACAAATGATTTGCTCTTGAAGGAATACAAATTTATTAAATGTTACATAAAGGTTTAACAGTAATTTTAACTGAGAAAGTGCACACTATGATTATAACCTTTGGTCACTTCTCTGAGTACAGCTGGGCCCTTTGTCTCTATGATAGTGTTAATGTTTGAGTGATCTGATCAGGCTGATTGGATCACCATCAATGCCTGACACTGTCATCCTGATGAACTCAGGTAACCAGCTGACTCATGAATCATTTACATGCATTGTTCAGAATGACTCCTCCTTTAGGTAATCCCGCCCTCTTTGTAAAGTATAAACTAAGAATGTAAAATTATCTTAGTCAGACGAGTTTGGTATGACTGCAGCGACAAGCAATAAAACAACTTCTGCTTGGAAAACTTCCTCCGTCTCCTGGTCTTGAGCTTCTAACTTTTCTACAAGGAAAAACTTCACTACACTCTTAACATCCGATCGTGGTTGTATCTCTCTATTAAATGGTACTCGATCTTAGTACTGTATTTGACACTATCGACCACAACATTCTTTTAAATAGAAGATTGCATTGGCATTAGTGGAATTGCAGTAGCATGGTTTAAAACATACTTATCTAACTGTTATCAGTTTGTAGCAGTGAATGAAGAGAATGAACATATCGGTCAAAAGTTCAGTATGGTGTACCACAAGGATCAGTACTAGGACCGCTGCTGTTCACTCTGTACATGCTACCCTTAGGAGATATCATTAGGAAGCATGGCATTAGTTTTCACTGTTATGCTGATGATACTCAGCTCTATATTTCTTCACGCCTTGACGGAACTTACCAATCCACAAAATTAACGGAATGCATAGCTGATATAAAAAAACTTGATGTCTAGTAATTTCCTACTACTTAATTCTGAAAAAAAAACAGAGATACTAATTATTGGACAAAAATAACCTCACGTAATAACCTAGAATACTGTCTAACACTTGATGGCTGCTCTATCAAGTCCTCGTCGTCGGTTAGGAACCTGGGTGTGCACTTTGATACCAATATTTCATTTGAAAGTCACATGTCTAGTATCTGTAAAACTGAATTTTTTTCATCTTAAAAATATATCTAAATGAAGTCATATTCTCTCAATGAAAAATGCGGAACATTTGGTTTGTGTGTTCATGACATCAAGTCTAGATTATTGTAATGCTCTACTGGGTGGTTGCCCTGCACGTTTAATACATAAACTACAGCTGGTCCAAAATGCAGCCGCTATAGCTTTTACCAGAACCAGGAAGTATGACCATATTAGCCTGGTTCTGTCAACACTGCATTGACACTACTCAACATCGTATACATTTTAAAATATTGGTGATTACTTACAAAGCACTAAATGGTTTAGCTCCGCAGTACTTGAGCGAGCTCTTAACGCATTATAGTCCTTCAGGTCTATTGCGATCTCAAAATTCTGGCCAGTTGATAATACCTAGAATATCAAAAATCAACTGCTGGCGGTAGATCCTTCTATTTAGCACCAAAACAATCTTCGAACTTTTGAAATAATCTTCCGAACATTGTCCGGGAAGCAGACGCAGTCTGTCAGTTCAAATCTAGACTAAAAACACATCTCTTTGGTTTAGCATACACATAACACATTATAGACTTCTATAATTCAATGTTAGGCTGGATAGTTTAGATCAGCCGGAACAGGGAACACTTCCCCATAAATCCTGATGTACTCGTTACATCATAAGAAGGATGGCATCTACGCTAATATTAGTCACTCTGTTTATCCCGAGGTTTACCGCAGTAAACCGCTAGGGGTGGGCAATATGACTAAAAACTTATTTCATGATATGAGAAATTTTATTTCATGATAACAATATCCAATATTTTATTTTTGTTACATAAACAAACATAGAACAAAGCAAATGACAAACAGTAGGACATATACGATGGTTATACAAATTGAATAAACTACAGTAGCTTTATTTAACATGTACATATTTATTTAACATCTTCTGTTGTTTGATTAACATTAATGACACAGATAGGTAGTCTAGGCTGCTTTCACTTTAAGAATGAATGCTTCTAATATACTGACACATATCCAGTTTTATCCCAGCTGTTTATGTTCACTTAAGCCGTAATTGACTGTATTTAAGTGAGATACTCCACGTGATAGATATTTTGACATCTATGTCTGTTTTTGACATTAGGGTGCAAAGACAACTATTATTGCACGGTTTTGCCTGGAATGGTCATTTGGTGGTGGCTTACAGACATAGTCATCTACACACACAGTAAAAAGTAGCATGCCCACATGATCTGCAAGCCCAATACTGAAAATAAATGTGAAATAAATGCAATGAAACAGTTTGTAATTTTGCCTATCTTATTTTGAGATCTCCTATTATGCATGATCTCTTACCTTGATGTTTGTTTCTTTTGTTCTTCAATGCACATGGTTGATCATTCTATTTCATTATTTTTTTGGCCCCACATTTTCTTCCGAACTGTGGCTGTTACAGGCTATGCATTTATCAGAAACATATACAGTATATTACCTGTCACCATCACTGTCATCCTTTCTTGCACTCTTTGCACAAAAAAGCTGAGATTTTCCTAACTGGTTTTCATAGCTTTGTAAGATAAGATCCTCCTTTGCTAGTCCTGATAATTATTTTGGTATATTATCGTATCAATATTAAAAAGTAGCATTAAAAATATTATTTTAACTAATAGTCTAATTTTCTACCATATGCAAGTTAAGCTAACCATAAGCAGTTAGCTAACAATAGTGTGCTTTGTTCTGTTTTTCCTCACTCCGATCTAAACTAAATTTGCTGGGTAATAAACTAGAAATTGTAAATATGAATGACCTAAGAAAATTATGGATTATTAAGGCTAAATCCTACTAATCCCTTTAGCTAAATGGTTTTAATAATATCGTTCTCATTTCAGAGGTGTTCTGAGTAAATGATTTGTTATACAACGATTCAGACAGTGACGTCTCGTGAGTTCAGTGTTGGAGAGATCAGTTGTTTTAACCATTCATTAAAATTAATCAGTTCAAATTAGTCATTAGGTCACGAATCAGACATTAGTTGACGTGGACGTGTCCTAATCCTGGCTGTTAGGACATCGCAAAGGATTTGTTTATTCAAAGTGTGGTTTATGTCAGAGGCATGTGCGGATCACTTGTCTGAGAAGAGGTGAAGACTTAAAATCTCATAATTTCATATTGTTTTTAGTATTATTATTACTTTTTATTTATATTCATAATCAGTAGTCTTATGTATTTGTTTTATACTTTTTATATACATTCATAATCATTTATAATCATTGTATTTTGTGAATCATACTGTTCACATACTGTTCTGAATACATATGTGTGGGGGAGAGAAAAACTTAGGGTGACTTTGACTGTGTGCTGAATGTATAGGCAATGTTTTTCCACCAAGTATTGAATGTACATTCCTATGTTAATGGATAGTTTACCAGAGAAACATGTGTTTCCCATAGAAACATGTGTTTCCCATTATGTAGTTTTATATGTTGACTAAAATGTAGTTGTTTAGTCAACATATAAGAACTGAAGCTCTTCGTCTAAAGGCAGAGAGAGAAATGAGCGAGATGCTGGAAGGAAGATCTTTGTCCGGTCTGTTGTCACTCTCTCTCCCTAATGCCTTGTATAAAATGGTAAAATAAATAAGATATCTGGGTACTATAACTGGTGTCTGTTTCCATGAAATTAAACAACAATAAGGGGAAGCAAGATTTTTAAATCTACAATTTGGCGTCACGAACAGGATCGCATATCCAGGCATTCATCTCAATCATTTCAGGTAAGACTTTTTTTTTTCTTTATAAGAAGTTCTATGTCTGCCTGAGACATTAGAGATTAGAGACAATGACTGAAACTGCTGAAAAGAACTGTTATTTAAGGTACCAGTTGTTTTGCCAATGAATATAAGACATAAGGAAAAATATATATAAAAAAAATAAAAATTAAGTAATTCGAATTAATTTACTTATTTAAGTTCCTCTGAAAAGTAAACCTCTAAAAGTATTTGATATGCTGGGATGGAGATGGATATTTTTTAGAAAGAAGGCCATCTAGTCAAATTTGGGAGAATTAGCTATAAGACGATTAAGCTAGGAAAATTTGCTTGGTTGCATCTGCGACGTGGTTGGATTGTGGCTGGTCTGTAAAAACGATGGCAAATTAATCCCTAAAACAAATCCAACACACTGAAGATTGGTTCTCAGAAGGAGACGAGGAAAGAGTGACACAAGCGATACTTGATTGAACAACGCGGTTAAATGTGGCGATACTGGTTTAAAACGATGGCAGGGAAATATCTAAAGCATTTTAATACGCTTAAGTAATACAAGTATAAAAGGTGCCCTTTGTAACTAGCTAGGATCGCGGGCATACTGATTTTGACCGTAAAGCTGTTCAAATATTTGAGGATACTGATCTGAGTAAGCTTAAAGAAGGAAAAACCCAGAGAAATTCATCCGAGATCAAATTAAAAAAGAAAATTTAAAAAGAAAGAAAAAAGAAACTGATTTGAGTTAACTGAAAAACAAAACAAAATACTGAAAACATTGGAGTTAACTTTTCTTTAAAGGGGCTCTGTGTGAGATTTACTCCCATCTAGCGGTGAAATTGTATTTTGCATTCAAACGAATTGTGCTCTCCAGCGCCTCGCTTTTTCAAATGCGTGTTGCATCTACGGTAGCCGTTATGTACCAAAAAGCTATGACAGGATGTCTTCTAATAGCACTTCGTCGAGTTTTCCTTCAGGTGAACAGGTTTGTAATTTCAAACAAACTGAAACTTGACGCAGCGAACAAACAAATGTTACAGTATGAATTACTGACAGTGAAAAACATTAACTATTGTAATTAGTATTTATGCCTTCTTTATTCGTCACATTAGTCACACAGAAATAAATTACTGTTAGGTTTCACAAAAGAAAGAGGACACACTTCTTCAGTCGCGTCTGTTTCTGTTTATTTGGTAACTTAGTTACAGGACTTCTTTCTAAATGTGATATAAATATGTCCTGTAACTAAGTTAAAGGACATATCGGGAGCTTTACCACTCTCTCGACTCCCAGTAAGCTACAGATATTTTCAGTCAGAGAAAAAGAGGAAGCTCCCGAAAAAGAAGTTGCTTTATTTTATGGTAGTCAAGTATAAAGAGACGAGACGTAGGCTTTCTGACAGATAAAATAAAAACATGATTGTGATAGCCTTTATGATTGGTCTGATTTCTTTAAATGTTCACTATGTATTTTTTTACTATGCGTATCTTCAAGCGTTTACTATGTATGAACTATTTTACTATGTTTACTACAGTATGAATTATTGACTTTAAAAAACATTGACTTACCTGTCGAGGAGAAAGCAGGCAACTTCAGCATCTCTTTTGAAATCATTCTCCTTCATTAGCTCTTTCCACCTGGAAAAAGCTATCCCCATTTACTCTTGTTTTTTGTACTCTGCGGTCAAGTTTCCTTTTTCGTTCAATTTGGGACTTTGGCGACGATGATTTCTTCTCCTGTGGCTCGGCATACGTATGATCCGCCATTGAAAATAAAATTGCAATTCAGCTTTTTAAAATTGCCGGGTTTAGACCGCCTATGGTTTAGACAAGTGCCACTCACTGCTCTGCTCGTCCGGTTCTGCTGCTTCAGTCACGTGACGCTGGCTCTGAACGAAAACGCGTTGTGGAAACGCGTTTGCCTAATACTTTTTTTCCCTCTCTGCTATTATGGTTTTTCAAGATGGCGGAATGACATGGAAGCCTCCGTGGACTTACCCGTCCCATGTATATAAAGATAATAAATTCCACACACACAAACGCATCACATAGGCCTGCAGTTTCTGAACATAGACACACACATATAACATAGCTCCTCCACTAGAATTCACACACGCACATACAGGCACACATACACTGTCCAGCAGTTTCTGAGCACAGACTTTGAATACTTTGCAAGACGTCAGAAAGTGTCTGGAACAGCAGAACAATGTCTGCTTGGTATCTGGAAAGAAAGAAAAATAAACAAACTAAACTTTTGAAAAAAGGACTGGATATCAATGTATCTATGGATGCGCAGTTAAGCTGGTTCGAGTCTCAAAAAGAGAAGATCAAGTCAAAAGCATTCCCAATACTGGCAGCTCATTGTATTGTGAAACAAGGTGGAATTTGTTGCGATATAAATGGTGGTCCAGTTCCACTTGTTGAAGCAATGAAGCCTCAAATTGAAGCATTTAATAAGTTGAACAAAATCATGTATATCACATGTTCAGAGAAAGAAAATACAACCAGTGATGATTCATTTGATCCAGATTGGACAAATATAATAACTGAAGCTGAAAGGAAATATTCACAAGCACCAGTGAAATCCGCGACAACTGTAACGCCTCCTCCTTACAAACCAATCTATCCAAATTTGCCTGAACAATATACAAGTTCATCTAAACCTCTGACACAGCCTCAAGCTTCAAGATCAAATGGAGGTCCAGTTGACAAAATGTATATTGCATCTGTACAAGCAGCTCCAATAATAACGAGATCTAAATCAGCCCACCCAACCAGAGACATGCTGCAATGTACACCAGCTCGTTTTGGATCTGACTAGGGTGATGAGACAAGAGACGATGACATGATCACAGTCGATAAGATCGGACCTGAATTTTCTTCACCTGCGATTATGACAGAAGAGAGACCATTCACACCAGGAGAACGTCAAGCCATTCTCACAGCCTTGCCTCCTCTGAAGAGATAAGATCCAAACACAGAGTTTTGGCGAGAATTAGAATTAGAGAATTAGAGAATTAGGTTGAAGCACATCAAATGACATTAAGCAGTCCCTCCAGAAAAACGCGATTATGCGATCGCTGAATTCAATGCAAAATCAGCCAAAGTCCGCATATTTATGCGGGGGTCGCATTTTTTCAAATACTCCGCAATCTCGCCGCATAAATTGCTGATTTCCACGCAAAATATGCAGAGCTTGCATGATTTCATAATCCCCGCATTTTCGTCGCAAAAAAAGTCACATATATCTTAGCAGAAAGGTGGAAAATGTTGCGTTTACTTCACACACGAGCAGCCGGTCCACCCTGTTGCCATGGGAACGTTATGAAGTGACGTAATTACGTGACGTGAACATCATCGAAAAGCTGCAAACCCCACGATGAAGTCATGACGAAGCCCAGTCTTTTCAGTTGTAAGATTGCACTTTTTTGTTACCAGTGGGTTAAATCATACTAGTTTCAAAAACCTTACAGTTGTAAGTATATTAGTATGTAAACTTGTTACAGTAAGAGATTGCACTTTGTGCATTGGAAGCACTTATTTGAACAGAATTTGTCTGTTTTGTATAGCTACCTCTGTATAGCTACCTCTGTTTATTTTTTAATATTTTATTTATTCTTTTTTTACAGAAGTTGTAGCATATTCCTTTTGTAAAGCTACAGAACTTGTTTGACTCATCAATGTTTTGTAAGTTTGCCATGTTTATTAAGGTCTGAAATAAAACAAGATGCATGAGACCTTAAATATTCCCAGCACTTTCTGTGATGTAGTAGCATGCTTGCTTATCATAGGAGTAATAAGAAATGACTCTTTACATTAAGGCAGTAGCCTAGTTAGAACAGGGATCACTTTTTTTCCTCTTTTTCATCAAACCGCAGTTTTTGCAAGTTCCCGCAATTTTTGCAAGTTCCCGCAATTTCTGCAAGTTCCCGCAATTTCATCGCATAAAATTGCATAAATATCCCGCATATTCCATCGCATTTTTAAAGAAAACGTGCCGCGTAATCAAGGATTTTTGCCCGCAACAATCACAAAAAAACTCCGCATTTTTCTGGAAGGACTGATTAAGAGATATACACACCATTGTGAAAGCTAAGATCCCAAGAGACCGATGGGAACGCTTGCCAGCGTCAATAACAACAGCCCAATGGGTAGATTTGTGGGTTGACGGGCAGGGACGATCCCTGGGTCTTTGGTAAACATTAGATGTATTCCGAAAAAGAAATCCAAGAAATCTTGGGAAGCGGTAAAATTCCATTCGCATCAGTGACATTAATTAAACAAAAGGATGATGAATCCCCAGATGAATATTCTCTGCATAAGTGGAATGCTTATGAGAGTGTAGAGTATGAACCGGTCGATTTTGGGGAATTTGTATACAATAATTAATAATTCATAACTCATAATTATTCATACAGGTTTGGACCAGAACAACTTTACATTTTATTAAATCTCCAGAGAAGGGATGATATGTTGTTACCTGAATCTGCTTTAATGTGTATCTCGGCAACTAACCATAAATTGGTTATAATTAATTGCATAGATCACGTTTTACAGACAGGTAAAATTTTGCTTAATTGTATATCAATATTCAATCACAACGGATTATAATTAAATATTAATTATAATTAGGTCTATCTTGTTTCCTCTGACGGTATCCCTGTGAATTGATTTGATCTTGCGATCTGCTTGTCCAGCAAGCTCATCGCACGAACATGTTCAATTCTCATACAGAAATACTTTCAGAGGCAGGAAAGGTAATTTCTGGCCAGGAATTTAACCTTCCTGTTTTACACAGATAGCCTAGTTAGTTAAAGTACTTTTATACTTTTAAAGCTCGTAGCTAGATCGTACACTTTAGTGACTCGGATATGAGCAAAAGAGATTAATCAGTCAATGAATATAAAGTATTTAATATTGAAACTACGTAAGTTATACCGGTTACTAAGCATTACAAAGATTACATGTATTTACAAACATAATAAACAACGAAACATGAACGAGAGATGCATAGAGACAGGGACATGAGAGGAAAAGTTGAGAAAGAGGTCGGATCAGAGATCACGGAGAGATCGGATCAGAGATCAGATGAGAGAGTTGCAGTTATGCAAGAGAGAGAGAGAGAGAGAGAGAGAGAGAGAGAGAGAGAGAGAGACTTGGAGATCCGTAAGGATCGATAGTTTGGCAAAATTCACCTGGACAACGGAACCTCAGACCAGAGACAACAAGGAATCACAAAATCACCCTATTTGAGGCAACAACCCTGCGCGCGGTTGTCCGTGTGTCCCACATGGTTTCCTGATGGTTCAGAGCGCGGACTTTCAAACGCAGGTTTAAAGGTCTTTGAGGTAAATTTACCAAAGAAACAATTCAGGCTAAGTTCATTCCTCGTCTGTGGAAATGAACTCGGTAGAATACTTAAAAGAACTTGTTTGAATACAAACAAAAGAAAAGATAAAAGATCCCTGGAGGAGATCACGAAGAAGTCACATCCTGACGCAGGAGGGAAGAGGCAAGAGAGAGAGAGGCTTGTGTGGATGCAATTTATAGCCTTAGAGAACGTGTCCCACCTCTCATTGGCTCGACCAATAAGAAGGGTGGAAGTTCCAGGTGGGAAAGTTGCTCTGTCATTGATTTACGAGTCTTTGTCCTAAACGTGGACTGGTTTCTGATGAAGAAGACTAGGGAAGATTCTTGTAACACCAAACTGTTGTATCATATTTCATATATACCAACATATCATATACACACTCTTTTCAATCTTCAAAATACCAATTTATCAAAACCAAAAACGGTATAGGTGAGTTTTGGTTAACCATAGTTTGCAAAGTTTTAAACATTAAGTATTAGAGTTTATACGAAAACACACCACATAAAAGGAAAATCATGCGATGGAACATTAGATACATGTTAATACATTTATCACATGGTTATATATATATAGAATATATAGGATTGAAAAGGTTTCATTTCTCCTTCTCAGCAAGAATTAAGTCCATGCACATTCTTTTGGGTCGTAAACTCGTAACAGGACACTGAATTCGGCCAGTGTTAGCTTGATTTGGGGGAAGTTTCACAGACTTTGTTAGGATAGTGAGTTTGCTGGATTATTCATTAAAATGCATAATACAGGCATTTATCGTTCGTTTAGAACTACAATACACTCACATGTATCTTCATAGGCCCTGGGCACTCGGACCCACATAACAACATATGAAATATATCTCATTAAAATATCTTTAATGGGGAAATTCGTACCAGTTCATGTATGTGTGTGGGGTGAGTGTTCTTCGGAGTGGGTCTTGAAGCAGGCCCCCTGGCATTCCTTTCTCTCAAGAAAGGACTACTGATAGCCAATCTCTTTGAAGCTTCGGACCTAAAGTCAGGGAATGTGAAGGGGGTTTAGAATTAAAGATTCCTGGATCTTGTCATTGCACCCATACCCTACAAGAGATGGGCCCTCTGTGCTAAGAAACAACCTGACAGAGATGATGTACAGTTCACTGACACACTTGTGGATGGCTTTAGCTCTAAATACCAACAAGCCTTATCACTTGGAGTAAATCCAGGCAAAACATTTGACCAAATTATGCAGTGGGCTGGCCTTCTAGAGATGGCTATGAGATCAAACAAGGAAAAAGGAAACAAGTCAAATCAAAGAGGAGTGGCGACAGCTCAATACACTGTTAGCAATTGATGTAATTTTTACAATAAACTTTACAAGAACATATTGTATTCATGCTTTTTTTTGTAAATGCAAATGCATGATGGGAAATGTATGGACAGTCCTGTAATTTTATTGTAACTACACTGTAAAAGCATTATTTTACAGCCACCGCATAGCATTGTGGGATCGCTGCTGTTTGAATTTTGAAATTGCGCGGCGGTGGCCAACGGTACCAGAATCAAACATTTTTGGAAGAAGGAATACATCTCAGGTATGAAACATTGAAGTGAAATCTATTTTATAAGTCTATGGATATATTAATACCGGACCCGGTCACAGATAAATCCCCAGTGTTAAATCAACACTGCTCAGAGCACACATGGTCCCATTCTACAGAGTTTTAAAGTAACACCGAAGCAGTGGTAAAGTTAATGACATAATTAAGTGATTAATTGAGTGATGATTGAGCATTATTGATGAACACCTGATGTTAACAAGCTGAATCACTGAAGGAAAGAGAAACACAAGAACTACAACATGAAATATCTGAAGATCTCAGCAGAGGAGGATTAAACAACTCCACAAACAGCATTACCAGCTTCACTTCTTACTAACCAGACAGAGTTTATATCTTTCATATGTCTATGAACGGAGGTTTAAATGTTATAACTCACGTACAGCAGCCAAACAAATTCTAAAGTTAATGAGTTAATGGTCAAGAGCCCAACTAAAACACACACTTATCTCCATAATGGTGACTTAAACATTCCGGTTTTCTCCTTCAGTGATTCTGCTTGTTAACATCGGGTGTCTTCAATAATGCTCAATCATCACTCAATAAATCACTTAATTAACTCATTAGCTCAGAGTTTAATTGGGTCGCTTAAAATGACCAAATTCCATGATGTTGAAGTTACATGAACATATTATGTTTGTTTAACAAAACATAGTTATGTGGAACCGGTGGAACCTGTTTACAAAGAAAAGTTAAGTAAAGCCAACATATCATTTTTTTGAGTGATCATTAATCTGCATTTATACATCATAACCTATTAACTATAGGGAAGCTAAGCATAAGAATCAATATGAAACATGAAAAAGTTTCTAAAAGTTGCCAATAAATTAATATTGTGATGTGAAATTATTTTTCAGATTGAAGTTATAAAGGGCTCTGGGGTGTTTTGCCAGGCAGAAGTGTGTAAAGCAGCCCGCCTTGCCACTTCTGCTACTGCCATGGTGCGGGATCTGCTGCTGGGCACCATATGACTTGGAGACTTTGCTGAAAAGCAACCTGAATGGTACTAAACAACATGTTCCTAATTTCTTCTGTCCTTGAAAAAAAACAAGTCAGTCATATTCTGTGGAATAAATTATGTTTGTGTGAGAGCATACCATCGCTTTTTTACTTGCCATTTTTGTATTTCCTTGCACCTCAAGTAAACGTGATGTGTATATAAAAAATCTCTTGTTTTCACCACCTTCATTTTACCCCCCTTTCATAATAATTTTTAAATATTACTTTAAGGTGGGAAGCCAACCAGAGGGGATGGGGAGCAGCTGGTCGCCCTTGACCAAGTCAAAAAGGCAGCCATTATTGGTGAGTAAATGCATAATGCGTTGAGAAGGGAAAACAAAACTTTTAAGACTTTATAAGTTCACCACTTTAACCATAGCCTACTTGTATCAATGTTTATTAGGCATCAATGGAGACTGTATAATGTAGGGCACCCATTATTGTTACTGTATCTGCTTGGAACCTATAATACTAATTCATTGCTTGCTCACTTCTTGATCCTAATGTCCAAATTATCCAAATGTGGCCTCTTCTAAAGCCACATTTCTGAATTTTTCCGATCCATGAATTTTCTCTGCTTTGGATGCAAATGATTGACCGTGTGACTGTAAACAATGCAGTCCCCATGACGGACATGTTCATATGAAAGAATCCAATCAGAATTTCTTTCAGATTTAGCAGAATCCAATCAGAATCTTCCAATTGACGTGTTTACATAACGCATTTTTTATTATGATCAGCCCTTAAAATATGTGTTCAATCGCAGCTGTACTGTAAGCACTTTGGGTTCCTGATGAAGCACTATATTATTATAATTATTATACTGTCTTATTATTTTTGTCTTCTCTAGATGCTACATTGAAGAAGTGGCCGGCAGCCAGCCGAGGGCAGATAGGCACATCTATCAATTCGAAGCTCATGGAGCTGAGAAGATCAACAAGATAAATTGGGTTTTTTTTCTGTTCAGTTTTTTGTCTTATTTTTGTTCTTGTACTATTTGATTGTTCTTAAGTAAATAAATAATTTAAATTTCTACATTTTGGGCTATTATTTATGTTGCCTAGTAGCTATGGATTTTAATAATTATACTAATATGTAGGTAAACATATAGCTGTATATATACGTGCATATATGTATCTATATAGGTACATGTATGCATACATATATGCAGCTATATAGGAACATATATGCATGCATATATGCAGCTATATAGGAACATATATGCATGTATATATGCAGCTATATAGGTACATATATGCATGTATATAGGTACATATATGTACACATATATGCACCTATATATACACATACATGTACACATATATGCACCTATATAGATACATATATGTGCACCTATATGCACCTATATATGTACCTATATGTACCTGTATAGGTACATATATAGGTACATATATGTGTACATATAAGTACATATATGGATGTATATATGTACGTGTATATGTACACATATATGTTCACATATATGTACATGTATGTGCATATATGTACATATAATATAGGAAAACGGCCAATTTTATATATGTCACATATATTAAAATCCTATATCAAAACCTATATTAAAACATATATGTTTATATAGGTTCTTTCCATGTGGGTTGTGAAATAGTATTACAGTCTAAAATAGCCTAACTGTATATTTTAAAATGTTATTCATTTCTGTGATTCATCATTACTTCAGTCTTCAGTGTCACATGATCCTTCAGAAATCATTCTGATATGATGATTTATTTTTAAAAAATCAATGTTGAAAACAGTTGTGCTGCTTAATATTTTAAAAAATATAAAAAATAGTAATGTGTTCTAGGAATTACAATAAAACAGATTGAAAAACCAAACCTTTGCATCTCCTGTCATTCTTTGTTCAGGTTGCCTCACAGCACATTGATGGGGCATTAGCCTTTGGGGGAGTGTCTTTTGTCTCCCCTGGTGTGAATCTCATTAATATTCATGGCCATTGACACTCCCACGCATACAGCAGTGCTGACACAAAAACTGACTTACAAAATTTTAATTGTTATATTGTTGTTTGTGAAAGAGTGGTCAGAATGATTTTCACATCATTTTGTAGTAAAAATTCTAGCCTACAAGAATAGTAACTCAAAAGTCTTGTGGACAACTGTTCAGTATGTGTTATATGGCCTTATTGCGGTGACAATTTTTTTCCCAAAACTTACTAACCACGCATAATATTTTTTTTCTATAAAATGCAAACATGTACATCTATTTTGCTCACATATTATTGTAGCAGAGTTTGTGCTGAATACAGCCAAATTACATGTTGGCCAATGGTATGTTGTAAGTAGCTGAAATAAGCACAAATGTCAGAGCATGTCAAAACACCTCAAAGGCCTTAAAAACACCTCAGACCCCAGAGGGTTAATTCATCTTTGTCTCTAGGATACGTACCAAAAACTTTTAAGAAGGCTATGATTAAACCTCTTGTTAAAAAACCCCAACTTGATCCTACAGAATTAGTCAATTACAGGCCGATCTCAAATCTATCTTTTCTGTCAAAGATACTAGGCAGTATCTTCACAACTATGTTCCTTTTTTAGAAAGAAATGGTATCTGCGAGGATTTTTAATCAGGATTTAGACCGTATCATAGCACCGAGACAGCTCTCATTAGAGTCACAAATGATTTGCTCTTGAAGGAATACAAATTTATTAAATGTTACATAAAGGTTTAACAGTAATTTTAACTGAGAAAGTGCACACTATGATTATAACCTTTGGTCACTTCTCTGAGTACAGCTGGGCCCTTTGTCTCTATGATAGTGTTAATGTTTGAGTGATCTGATCAGGCTGATGGGATCACCATCAATGCCTGACACTGTCATCCTGATGAACTCAGGTAACCAGCTGACTCATGAATCATTTACATGCATTGTTCAGAATGACTCCTCCTTTAGGTAATCCCGCCCTCTTTGTAAAGTATAAACTAAGAATGTAAAATTATCTTAGTCAGACGAGTTTGGTATGACTGCAGCGACAAGCAATAAAACAACTTCTGCTTGGAAAACTTCCTCCGTCTCCTGGTCTTGAGCTTCTAACTTTTCTACAAGGAAAAACTTCACTACACTCTTAACATCCGATCGTGGTTGTATCTCTCTATTAAATGGTACTCGATCTTAGTACTGTATTTGACACTATCGACCACAACATTCTTTTAAATAGAAGATTGCATTGGCATTAGTGGAATTGCAGTAGCATGGTTTAAAACATACTTATCTAACTGTTATCAGTTTGTAGCAGTGAATGAAGAGAATGAACATATCGGTCAAAAGTTCAGTATGGTGTACCACAAGGATCAGTACTAGGACCGCTGCTGTTCACTCTGTACATGCTACCCTTAGGAGATATCATTAGGAAGCATGGCATTAGTTTTCACTGTTATGCTGATGATACTCAGCTCTATATTTCTTCACGCCTTGACGGAACTTACCAATCCACAAAATTAACGGAATGCATAGCTGATATAAAAAAACTTGATGTCTAGTAATTTCCTACTACTTAATTCTGAAAAAAAAACAGAGATACTAATTATTGGACAAAAATAACCTCACGTAATAACCTAGAATACTGTCTAACACTTGATGGCTGCTCTATCAAGTCCTCGTCGTCGGTTAGGAACCTGGGTGTGCACTTTGATACCAATATTTCATTTGAAAGTCACATGTCTAGTATCTGTAAAACTGAATTTTTTTCATCTTAAAAATATATCTAAATGAAGTCATATTCTCTCAATGAAAAATGCGGAACATTTGGTTTGTGTGTTCATGACATCAAGTCTAGATTATTGTAATGCTCTACTGGGTGGTTGCCCTGCACGTTTAATACATAAACTACAGCTGGTCCAAAATGCAGCCGCTATAGCTTTTACCAGAACCAGGAAGTATGACCATATTAGCCTGGTTCTGTCAACACTGCATTGACACTACTCAACATCGTATACATTTTAAAATATTGGTGATTACTTACAAAGCACTAAATGGTTTAGCTCCGCAGTACTTGAGCGAGCTCTTAACGCATTATAGTCCTTCAGGTCTATTGCGATCTCAAAATTCTGGCCAGTTGATAATACCTAGAATATCAAAAATCAACTGCTGGCGGTAGATCCTTCTATTTAGCACCAAAACAATCTTCGAACTTTTGAAATAATCTTCCGAACATTGTCCGGGAAGCAGACGCAGTCTGTCAGTTCAAATCTAGACTAAAAACACATCTCTTTGGTTTAGCATACACATAACACATTATAGACTTCTATAATTCAATGTTAGGCTGGATAGTTTAGATCAGCCGGAACAGGGAACACTTCCCCATAAATCCTGATGTACTCGTTACATCATAAGAAGGATGGCATCTACGCTAATATTAGTCACTCTGTTTATCCCGAGGTTTACCGCAGTAAACCGCTAGGGGTGGGCAATATGACTAAAAACTTATTTCATGATATGAGAAATTTTATTTCATGATAACAATATCCAATATTTTATTTTTGTTACATAAACAAACATAGAACAAAGCAAATGACAAACAGTAGGACATATACGATGGTTATACAAATTGAATAAACTACAGTAGCTTTATTTAACATGTACATATTTATTTAACATCTTCTGTTGTTTGATTAACATTAATGACACAGATAGGTAGTCTAGGCTGCTTTCACTTTAAGAATGAATGCTTCTAATATACTGACACATATCCAGTTTTATCCCAGCTGTTTATGTTCACTTAAGCCGTAATTGACTGTATTTAAGTGAGATACTCCACGTGATAGATATTTTGACATCTATGTCTGTTTTTGACATTAGGGTGCAAAGACAACTATTATTGCACGGTTTTGCCTGGAATGGTCATTTGGTGGTGGCTTACAGACATAGTCATCTACACACACAGTAAAAAGTAGCATGCCCACATGATCTGCAAGCCCAATACTGAAAATAAATGTGAAATAAATGCAATGAAACAGTTTGTAATTTTGCCTATCTTATTTTGAGATCTCCTATTATGCATGATCTCTTACCTTGATGTTTGTTTCTTTTGTTCTTCAATGCACATGGTTGATCATTCTATTTCATTATTTTTTTGGCCCCACATTTTCTTCCGAACTGTGGCTGTTACAGGCTATGCATTTATCAGAAACATATACAGTATATTACCTGTCACCATCACTGTCATCCTTTCTTGCACTCTTTGCACAAAAAAGCTGAGATTTTCCTAACTGGTTTTCATAGCTTTGTAAGATAAGATCCTCCTTTGCTAGTCCTGATAATTATTTTGGTATATTATCGTATCAATATTAAAAAGTAGCATTAAAAATATTATTTTAACTAATAGTCTAATTTTCTACCATATGCAAGTTAAGCTAACCATAAGCAGTTAGCTAACAATAGTGTGCTTTGTTCTGTTTTTCCTCACTCCGATCTAAACTAAATTTGCTGGGTAATAAACTAGAAATTGTAAATATGAATGACCTAAGAAAATTATGGATTATTAAGGCTAAATCCTACTAATCCCTTTAGCTAAATGGGTTAAGATATCTTGCGTTCTCATTTCAGAGGTGTTCTGAGTAAATGATTTGTTATACAACGATTCAGACAGTGACGTCTCGTGAGTTCAGTGTTGGAGAGATCAGTTGTTTTAACCATTCATTAAAATTAATCAGTTCAAATTAGTCATTAGGTCACGAATCAGACATTAGTTGACGTGGACGTGTCCTAATCCTGGCTGTTAGGACATCGCAAAGGATTTGTTTATTCAAAGTGTGGTTTATGTCAGAGGCATGTGCGGATCACTTGTCTGAGAAGAGGTGAAGACTTAAAATCTCATAATTTCATATTGTTTTTAGTATTATTATTACTTTTTATTTATATTCATAATCAGTAGTCTTATGTATTTGTTTTATACTTTTTATATACATTCATAATCATTTATAATCATTGTATTTTGTGAATCATACTGTTCACATACTGTTCTGAATACATATGTGTGGGGGAGAGAAAAACTTAGGGTGACTTTGACTGTGTGCTGAATGTATAGGCAATGTTTTTCCACCAAGTATTGAATGTACATTCCTATGTTAATGGATAGTTTACCAGAGAAACATGTGTTTCCCATAGAAACATGTGTTTCCCATTATGTAGTTTTATATGTTGACTAAAATGTAGTTGTTTAGTCAACATATAAGAACTGAAGCTCTTCGTCTAAAGGCAGAGAGAGAAATGAGCGAGATGCTGGAAGGAAGATCTTTGTCCGGTCTGTTGTCACTCTCTCTCCCTAATGCCTTGTATAAAATGGTAAAATAAATAAGATATCTGGGTACTATAACTGGTGTCTGTTTCCATGAAATTAAACAACAATAAGGGGAAGCAAGATTTTTAAATCTACAATTTGGCGTCACGAACAGGATCGCATATCCAGGCATTCATCTCAATCATTTCAGGTAAGACTTTTTTTTTTCTTTATAAGAAGTTCTATGTCTGCCTGAGACATTAGAGATTAGAGACAATGACTGAAACTGCTGAAAAGAACTGTTATTTAAGGTACCAGTTGTTTTGCCAATGAATATAAGACATAAGGAAAAATATATATAAAAAAAATAAAAATTAAGTAATTCGAATTAATTTACTTATTTAAGTTCCTCTGAAAAGTAAACCTCTAAAAGTATTTGATATGCTGGGATGGAGATGGATATTTTTTAGAAAGAAGGCCATCTAGTCAAATTTGGGAGAATTAGCTATAAGACGATTAAGCTAGGAAAATTTGCTTGGTTGCATCTGCGACGTGGTTGGATTGTGGCTGGTCTGTAAAAACGATGGCAAATTAATCCCTAAAACAAATCCAACACACTGAAGATTGGTTCTCAGAAGGAGACGAGGAAAGAGTGACACAAGCGATACTTGATTGAACAACGCGGTTAAATGTGGCGATACTGGTTTAAAACGATGGCAGGGAAATATCTAAAGCATTTTAATACGCTTAAGTAATACAAGTATAAAAGGTGCCCTTTGTAACTAGCTAGGATCGCGGGCATACTGATTTTGACCGTAAAGCTGTTCAAATATTTGAGGATACTGATCTGAGTAAGCTTAAAGAAGGAAAAACCCAGAGAAATTCATCCGAGATCAAATTAAAAAAGAAAATTTAAAAAGAAAGAAAAAAGAAACTGATTTGAGTTAACTGAAAAACAAAACAAAATACTGAAAACATTGGAGTTAACTTTTCTTTAAAGGGGCTCTGTGTGAGATTTACTCCCATCTAGCGGTGAAATTGTATTTTGCATTCAAACGAATTGTGCTCTCCAGCGCCTCGCTTTTTCAAATGCGTGTTGCATCTACGGTAGCCGTTATGTACCAAAAAGCTATGACAGGATGTCTTCTAATAGCACTTCGTCGAGTTTTCCTTCAGGTGAACAGGTTTGTAATTTCAAACAAACTGAAACTTGACGCAGCGAACAAACAAATGTTACAGTATGAATTACTGACAGTGAAAAACATTAACTATTGTAATTAGTATTTATGCCTTCTTTATTCGTCACATTAGTCACACAGAAATAAATTACTGTTAGGTTTCACAAAAGAAAGAGGACACACTTCTTCAGTCGCGTCTGTTTCTGTTTATTTGGTAACTTAGTTACAGGACTTCTTTCTAAATGTGATATAAATATGTCCTGTAACTAAGTTAAAGGACATATCGGGAGCTTTACCACTCTCTCGACTCCCAGTAAGCTACAGATATTTTCAGTCAGAGAAAAAGAGGAAGCTCCCGAAAAAGAAGTTGCTTTATTTTATGGTAGTCAAGTATAAAGAGACGAGACGTAGGCTTTCTGACAGATAAAATAAAAACATGATTGTGATAGCCTTTATGATTGGTCTGATTTCTTTAAATGTTCACTATGTATTTTTTTACTATGCGTATCTTCAAGCGTTTACTATGTATGAACTATTTTACTATGTTTACTACAGTATGAATTATTGACTTTAAAAAACATTGACTTACCTGTCGAGGAGAAAGCAGGCAACTTCAGCATCTCTTTTGAAATCATTCTCCTTCATTAGCTCTTTCCACCTGGAAAAAGCTATCCCCATTTACTCTTGTTTTTTGTACTCTGCGGTCAAGTTTCCTTTTTCGTTCAATTTGGGACTTTGGCGACGATGATTTCTTCTCCTGTGGCTCGGCATACGTATGATCCGCCATTGAAAATAAAATTGCAATTCAGCTTTTTAAAATTGCCGGGTTTAGACCGCCTATGGTTTAGACAAGTGCCACTCACTGCTCTGCTCGTCCGGTTCTGCTGCTTCAGTCACGTGACGCTGGCTCTGAACGAAAACGCGTTGTGGAAACGCGTTTGCCTAATACTTTTTTTCCCTCTCTGCTATTATGGTTTTTCAAGATGGCGGAATGACATGGAAGCCTCCGTGGACTTACCCGTCCCATGTATATAAAGATAATAAATTCCACACACACAAACGCATCACATAGGCCTGCAGTTTCTGAACATAGACACACACATATAACATAGCTCCTCCACTAGAATTCACACACGCACATACAGGCACACATACACTGTCCAGCAGTTTCTGAGCACAGACTTTGAATACTTTGCAAGACGTCAGAAAGTGTCTGGAACAGCAGAACAATGTCTGCTTGGTATCTGGAAAGAAAGAAAAATAAACAAACTAAACTTTTGAAAAAAGGACTGGATATCAATGTATCTATGGATGCGCAGTTAAGCTGGTTCGAGTCTCAAAAAGAGAAGATCAAGTCAAAAGCATTCCCAATACTGGCAGCTCATTGTATTGTGAAACAAGGTGGAATTTGTTGCGATATAAATGGTGGTCCAGTTCCACTTGTTGAAGCAATGAAGCCTCAAATTGAAGCATTTAATAAGTTGAACAAAATCATGTATATCACATGTTCAGAGAAAGAAAATACAACCAGTGATGATTCATTTGATCCAGATTGGACAAATATAATAACTGAAGCTGAAAGGAAATATTCACAAGCACCAGTGAAATCCGCGACAACTGTAACGCCTCCTCCTTACAAACCAATCTATCCAAATTTGCCTGAACAATATACAAGTTCATCTAAACCTCTGACACAGCCTCAAGCTTCAAGATCAAATGGAGGTCCAGTTGACAAAATGTATATTGCATCTGTACAAGCAGCTCCAATAATAACGAGATCTAAATCAGCCCACCCAACCAGAGACATGCTGCAATGTACACCAGCTCGTTTTGGATCTGACTAGGGTGATGAGACAAGAGACGATGACATGATCACAGTCGATAAGATCGGACCTGAATTTTCTTCACCTGCGATTATGACAGAAGAGAGACCATTCACACCAGGAGAACGTCAAGCCATTCTCACAGCCTTGCCTCCTCTGAAGAGATAAGATCCAAACACAGAGTTTTGGCGAGAATTAGAATTAGAGAATTAGAGAATTAGGTTGAAGCACATCAAATGACATTAAGCAGTCCCTCCAGAAAAACGCGATTATGCGATCGCTGAATTCAATGCAAAATCAGCCAAAGTCCGCATATTTATGCGGGGGTCGCATTTTTTCAAATACTCCGCAATCTCGCCGCATAAATTGCTGATTTCCACGCAAAATATGCAGAGCTTGCATGATTTCATAATCCCCGCATTTTCGTCGCAAAAAAAGTCACATATATCTTAGCAGAAAGGTGGAAAATGTTGCGTTTACTTCACACACGAGCAGCCGGTCCACCCTGTTGCCATGGGAACGTTATGAAGTGACGTAATTACGTGACGTGAACATCATCGAAAAGCTGCAAACCCCACGATGAAGTCATGACGAAGCCCAGTCTTTTCGGTTGTAAGATTGCACTTTTTTGTTACCAGTGGGTTAAATCATACTAGTTTCAAAAACCTTACAGTTGTAAGTATATTAGTATGTAAACTTGTTACAGTAAGAGATTGCACTTTGTGCATTGGAAGCACTTATTTGAACAGAATTTGTCTGTTTTGTATAGCTACCTCTGTATAGCTACCTCTGTTTATTTTTTAATATTTTATTTATTCTTTTTTTACAGAAGTTGTAGCATATTCCTTTTGTAAAGCTACAGAACTTGTTTGACTCATCAATGTTTTGTAAGTTTGCCATGTTTATTAAGGTCTGAAATAAAACAAGATGCATGAGACCTTAAATATTCCCAGCACTTTCTGTGATGTAGTAGCATGCTTGCTTATCATAGGAGTAATAAGAAATGACTCTTTACATTAAGGCAGTAGCCTAGTTAGAACAGGGATCACTTTTTTTCCTCTTTTTCATCAAACCGCAGTTTTTGCAAGTTCCCGCAATTTTTGCAAGTTCCCGCAATTTCTGCAAGTTCCCGCAATTTCATCGCATAAAATTGCATAAATATCCCGCATATTCCATCGCATTTTTAAAGAAAACGTGCCGCGTAATCAAGGATTTTTGCCCGCAACAATCACAAAAAAACTCCGCATTTTTCTGGAAGGACTGATTAAGAGATATACACACCATTGTGAAAGCTAAGATCCCAAGAGACCGATGGGAACGCTTGCCAGCGTCAATAACAACAGCCCAATGGGTAGATTTGTGGGTTGACGGGCAGGGACGATCCCTGGGTCTTTGGTAAACATTAGATGTATTCCGAAAAAGAAATCCAAGAAATCTTGGGAAGCGGTAAAATTCCATTCGCATCAGTGACATTAATTAAACAAAAGGATGATGAATCCCCAGATGAATATTCTCTGCATAAGTGGAATGCTTATGAGAGTGTAGAGTATGAACCGGTCGATTTTGGGGAATTTGTATACAATAATTAATAATTCATAACTCATAATTATTCATACAGGTTTGGACCAGAACAACTTTACATTTTATTAAATCTCCAGAGAAGGGATGATATGTTGTTACCTGAATCTGCTTTAATGTGTATCTCGGCAACTAACCATAAATTGGTTATAATTAATTGCATAGATCACGTTTTACAGACAGGTAAAATTTTGCTTAATTGTATATCAATATTCAATCACAACGGATTATAATTAAATATTAATTATAATTAGGTCTATCTTGTTTCCTCTGACGGTATCCCTGTGAATTGATTTGATCTTGCGATCTGCTTGTCCAGCAAGCTCATCGCACGAACATGTTCAATTCTCATACAGAAATACTTTCAGAGGCAGGAAAGGTAATTTCTGGCCAGGAATTTAACCTTCCTGTTTTACACAGATAGCCTAGTTAGTTAAAGTACTTTTATACTTTTAAAGCTCGTAGCTAGATCGTACACTTTAGTGACTCGGATATGAGCAAAAGAGATTAATCAGTCAATGAATATAAAGTATTTAATATTGAAACTACGTAAGTTATACCGGTTACTAAGCATTACAAAGATTACATGTATTTACAAACATAATAAACAACGAAACATGAACGAGAGATGCATAGAGACAGGGACATGAGAGGAAAAGTTGAGAAAGAGGTCGGATCAGAGATCACGGAGAGATCGGATCAGAGATCAGATGAGAGAGTTGCAGTTATGCAAGAGAGAGAGAGAGAGAGAGAGAGAGAGAGAGAGAGAGAGAGAGAGAGAGACTTGGAGATCCGTAAGGATCGATAGTTTGGCAAAATTCACCTGGACAACGGAACCTCAGACCAGAGACAACAAGGAATCACAAAATCACCCTATTTGAGGCAACAACCCTGCGCGCGGTTGTCCGTGTGTCCCACATGGTTTCCTGATGGTTCAGAGCGCGGACTTTCAAACGCAGGTTTAAAGGTCTTTGAGGTAAATTTACCAAAGAAACAATTCAGGCTAAGTTCATTCCTCGTCTGTGGAAATGAACTCGGTAGAATACTTAAAAGAACTTGTTTGAATACAAACAAAAGAAAAGATAAAAGATCCCTGGAGGAGATCACGAAGAAGTCACATCCTGACGCAGGAGGGAAGAGGCAAGAGAGAGAGAGGCTTGTGTGGATGCAATTTATAGCCTTAGAGAACGTGTCCCACCTCTCATTGGCTCGACCAATAAGAAGGGTGGAAGTTCCAGGTGGGAAAGTTGCTCTGTCATTGATTTACGAGTCTTTGTCCTAAACGTGGACTGGTTTCTGATGAAGAAGACTAGGGAAGATTCTTGTAACACCAAACTGTTGTATCATATTTCATATATACCAACATATCATATACACACTCTTTTCAATCTTCAAAATACCAATTTATCAAAACCAAAAACGGTATAGGTGAGTTTTGGTTAACCATAGTTTGCAAAGTTTTAAACATTAAGTATTAGAGTTTATACGAAAACACACCACATAAAAGGAAAATCATGCGATGGAACATTAGATACATGTTAATACATTTATCACATGGTTATATATATATAGAATATATAGGATTGAAAAGGTTTCATTTCTCCTTCTCAGCAAGAATTAAGTCCATGCACATTCTTTTGGGTCGTAAACTCGTAACAGGACACTGAATTCGGCCAGTGTTAGCTTGATTTGGGGGAAGTTTCACAGACTTTGTTAGGATAGTGAGTTTGCTGGATTATTCATTAAAATGCATAATACAGGCATTTATCGTTCGTTTAGAACTACAATACACTCACATGTATCTTCATAGGCCCTGGGCACTCGGACCCACATAACAACATATGAAATATATCTCATTAAAATATCTTTAATGGGGAAATTCGTACCAGTTCATGTATGTGTGTGGGGTGAGTGTTCTTCGGAGTGGGTCTTGAAGCAGGCCCCCTGGCATTCCTTTCTCTCAAGAAAGGACTACTGATAGCCAATCTCTTTGAAGCTTCGGACCTAAAGTCAGGGAATGTGAAGGGGGTTTAGAATTAAAGATTCCTGGATCTTGTCATTGCACCCATACCCTACAAGAGATGGGCCCTCTGTGCTAAGAAACAACCTGACAGAGATGATGTACAGTTCACTGACACACTTGTGGATGGCTTTAGCTCTAAATACCAACAAGCCTTATCACTTGGAGTAAATCCAGGCAAAACATTTGACCAAATTATGCAGTGGGCTGGCCTTCTAGAGATGGCTATGAGATCAAACAAGGAAAAAGGAAACAAGTCAAATCAAAGAGGAGTGGCGACAGCTCAATACACTGTTAGCAATTGATGTAATTTTTACAATAAACTTTACAAGAACATATTGTATTCATGCTTTTTTTTGTAAATGCAAATGCATGATGGGAAATGTATGGACAGTCCTGTAATTTTATTGTAACTACACTGTAAAAGCATTATTTTACAGCCACCGCATAGCATTGTGGGATCGCTGCTGTTTGAATTTTGAAATTGCGCGGCGGTGGCCAACGGTACCAGAATCAAACATTTTTGGAAGAAGGAATACATCTCAGGTATGAAACATTGAAGTGAAATCTATTTTATAAGTCTATGGATATATTAATACCGGACCCGGTCACAGATAAATCCCCAGTGTTAAATCAACACTGCTCAGAGCACACATGGTCCCATTCTACAGAGTTTTAAAGTAACACCGAAGCAGTGGTAAAGTTAATGACATAATTAAGTGATTAATTGAGTGATGATTGAGCATTATTGATGAACACCTGATGTTAACAAGCTGAATCACTGAAGGAAAGAGAAACACAAGAACTACAACATGAAATATCTGAAGATCTCAGCAGAGGAGGATTAAACAACTCCACAAACAGCATTACCAGCTTCACTTCTTACTAACCAGACAGAGTTTATATCTTTCATATGTCTATGAACGGAGGTTTAAATGTTGATGTTTTAAAATGTTTGGTCACCATTGAGGTGATTAGTGTTTCCTTTAGTTGGCTAGTTTGACTTCTCATATTAAGTGCAATTTTGATCTTTGTAATAGTGTTTACCAAAACACAACATTTGTTACAGAGGAAACCAAACACAAAGGTGTTCAGGTGTTATAGTTCTCATTATCAAAAAGTAGAATGATAGAAAAATATAAAAACAATAATGATAATACCTAACCAAAAGTTGAAATTTGTAATTAATAAGAAACTTTCACCTTTTTTGACACAAAGCAGACATTCAGAATTTGTATATACATTGCAGATTTTTTTTGGAAGTCATTATTATTTTTTAGGAACAAACAGACATTAAGAATCAGCATATGAATCTCAACAATGGTGACATGCTTAATGCTACAATGCATGCTGGGAGTCAAAGGTTTTAAACTATGGTGCCTCCCAGAATGCATAGTGGCATAAAGCATGTCACCATTGTTGAGATTCATATGTGGATTCTTGATGTCTGTGTGTGTGTCCAAATATTACTTTCCCAATTAAAAAAAATATATATATATTGTTGTCTTGATGTCTGATCTGTATAAAGACATTAATGTTGTTGAACACAATCTATTGATACCAACTAGTCACATTCTGTCATTTGTTGTACTTTATTATCTTGTAAACTATAGGCCCATTACCAGATCACTTTTGTTTCTGGCTTTCTATGTAACAAATTATATGTTTTGGCAAACACCGTTACAAAGACCATATATTTACAAAGTCATCAAGAGTCAAATTGCCCAACTAAAGGCAACACTATTCACCATAATGGTGATTTTAAAAGATCAACATCTAAACCTCTGTTAATTCTCAATAAGAACTTCTGTAGCTGTCTGACATATAAAGTCAGTCGTGAAATTACAGGAAATTCCTGGCAACTTAGTTGCAGTAAATATACAGTATATTGTAATAAATTACAACATTTTACTGTAATAACGCTGTATGAATACAATACTTTATTGTAACAGTAAACAGCAACAATCCTGTATTTTACTTGCATTAAATTTACTGCAATTAGTTGCCAGGAATTTCCTGTAAAATTACAACAAATGTTAACATTGTACAGTAAATTGTAATAAATTACAATATTTTACTGTAATAATGCTACTATAAAATTACAATAAATTGTTAACAGTGTACAACATGGACACAAAGAATAGGATGATTGTTTGTGCCAACTGTGGAAAGCGTGGCCACTCAAGAAAAGATTGTTGGGCTAAAGGAGGTGGAGCAGAAGGTCAAGGTCCATCATTTAAACGAGTCAGTGTGAACAATCAGGATGAAACCTCTCAAGGGAAGACGTGGACTGAAGCACAAGTCCGTCAGCTGATTGAGGGAATTATGCGTCCGCAATAGGAATCAGTGGTCCCCTGTATTAGTAAGTAGGGCTGCAAGATATATCGGATGACATTGTTATGCGCATCTCGTCAGTAAAGCCGGTTCCTTGATTAGTAGTAAATCCATTGTTGAACATGATCATCTTCACTGACAGTTGTCAAATCGCTACAACAGCTGGGATAATACCACATGAAGGTCACACATGTAATTTAAGTTCTGTTGGTGCAGCAAAACCAATCATCAGAGATTGGGGACAAGACGATGTGTGGGGTCTTGTGTGCAGTTTATATCCAGATGTTTGGGCTAAACACAAATTGTATTGTGGCAAAGCCAACAATAACCCAGTTGTTATTGAGGGACCGATACATGCCCCTCATAAACAATACCCTATGCGACCTGAAGCAAGACAAGCCGTGGAAGAGATAGTGGCAGACTTGGAAGCTGAAGGGATCATCAGACAAACTTCATCTACCACTAGTCCTGTCTGGCCTGTCAAGAAATTGGATAATTCATGGAGATTAACCATTGATTACACAAGACTTAACAGTGTTAACACCAAAACCACATCCTATTGTGGCCAATGCTGCTACCATTCTGAATGATATTCCAGGAAATTCAAGACTTTTCACGGTACTGGATGTACTGTCGGCTTTCTGGTCAATACCTATTGATGAAAGATCTCAAGAGAAATTGGCCTTCACAGTGGGCGCAAAACAGTATGTTTGGAACAGACTTCCACAAGGTCTTAATCTTTCTACTGTGGTATTTCATAGAAATTTGGATCCGTTCTTAACAGAGCGAAAAGCTGAAATTGAGAGTTCAGGAAGTGTTTGCCTCCAATACGTGGATGACTTGTTGATTGCAAGCCCAGACGAAAAGAGCCATATGCTCTGAATGTTGTCCTACAAGCCCTTAGGAAAGGAGGATTCAAAGTCAACCCCGACAAAGCACAGCTGGCCAAAATCAAGGTTATCTACTTGGGCCAAGAAATATCTGTCGAGGGAAGGAGAATGACAACAGAGCGTGTAGAGGCATTACGGCAACTTCCAAAACCTCTAACAGTCACAGGAATGTGGAAGGTGATGGGAATTTTCAACTATTGTAGTCAGTATGTACCTGATTTTGCTAGCATCACTAGCCCTCTCATCGACCTGTACAAGGGAGGAAAGCCTGGTGGAACAGATAAACTGGACACCGGAAGCTGAGGAAGTGTTTACGTCTATGAAAGAAAAACTGACTTCAGCCCCAGCCTTGGGACTTGATGGACGATTGCCGTTTCATTTGTGGACCAGGGTGGGAGATGAGACTTACTCAGCAGTACTTTGTCCAGTATTTAGTTGAACCAGGAACCAGAACCAGGAGATCGATACAGACCAGTTGGATACTTTTCCACAAAGATTCCCGTCACAATGATTGGTCAACCACGATGTATACAAGCTCTTGATGGTGCCACATGGGCAGTGGATGCTGTGGAAAATCTGATAGGAGCACAAACTATCATATTGCACACTCCACACAGTATAGTGACGTTGTTGAACAACACAAACATCAAGACCATAACTGACGCAAGCAGAGAAAAATGGGAAGCAACTTTGTTGAACAAGGATTTGAGAGTGGAAATCATCAGAGACACATTGCTTAACCCTGCAACAATGATGCTAGAACCACATGAGGGAACACCACACGAGTGTGAAAAACAAGTAGAAGAAGAAAGTCTAGGTCCTGTTAATCCAATACCTCTTGAAAATCCAGACAAGGAGTTATGGGTTGATGGATCCAGTTACTATGTTGATGGAAAATGACATACTGGATGGGCTGTAGTGGAAGCTGATGGAACTGTTGTGAAGAAAGCTGCTTTTCCTGGACAATTTTCAGCACAAGTAGCTGAGCTCATGGCGCTTACGGAAGCTTTTAAACTATCGGAAGGAGATAGAGTCAACATCTACATAGATGAGTCATTATGCTTTCAGGGTGGTCCATGACTACCTTGCCCTGTGGAAAAGACGTGGACTTATCACTAGCACTGGGAGCGAAACACAACATGCTTCCATAATTCGTCGCTTGATTGCAGCATGTCACTTAACCAGAGAAGCAGCCGTGATCAAAGTAAAATCACATCAATCTGACAAGTCCAAAGAAAGTCAAGGAAACACGGCAGCAGATGCAGCAGCTAGAGAAGCAGCTCTACTACCTCTTACTCCTGTTACCATGGTACAGGAAAACAGCAAAGATAATCCTGAGCTCCATCTTCTTTCATATCAAACTGAGACAGATGAAAAGAAAGAACAATGGATAAAAGCGGGAGCGAAAGAGGATGATCAAGGTATCTGGAGAATTCCAACAGGACAAGTGGTGATGCCTATCGGAACAAGAAGAGAACTAATGCAGCTGTATCATGGAAAAGTGCATGCTGGAAGAAAAGCAATGAAAGCTCAAATCAGCAAGACTTGGTGGTGGCCACGAATGATGAGAGACATTGATGATTACTCTAGGAGATGCTTGATCTGCCTGAAAGCAAATGTGGGAAAATCTGTAAAAGTGCGAATGTCACATGCACCCAGACCAACAGGTCCATGGACACACCTCCAAATCGATTTCACAGGACCTTTATCACCCAGTGGAGGGTACCAATACATTCTAGTAAACATGGACAGATTTACTAGGTGGATGGAAGCATTCCCTACGAAAACTTGCACGGCTGAAGCGGCGGCACGAGTAATGGTTGAAGAAGTTTTTCCTCGTTGGGGTCTTCCATATGAAATTGATTCTGACAATGGAACTCACTTCACTGGAAAACTGATGAAGGAAGCAATGAAATTGATGGGGATCAAACAGAAATTCCACATTCCATACTGGCCGGAAAGTTCAGGGATGGTAGAGAGGATGAACAGATCGTTGAAAACATCTCTAACCAAAGCCATTCTGCAGACTGGCCAAGGTTGGCATAAGTTATTACCTGCTATTCTGTGGAACCTGAGAGCAACTCCAAACAGAGAAACAGGACTAACTCCTTTTGAACTGATGACTGGAAGAGTAATGGTTCTACCTCCTGATGCTCCGTCACCTGCGGGAAAAGGAGGAGATTCTACTTTGTTCCAAGAGAAGTTACGATGCTATCTTACAATGCTGGACAAAGCTACCAAAGACAATAATAAGAAAGTACGAGAAGCTCAACAGCAATGGGATGAAAAACACACCACTACTGACATTCCACACATTCCTGAGTTAGGCAGTTTTGTTATGGTCAAACGTATTGCTAGGAGAGGTTTAGAACCTATGTGGGAGGGACCATATGAGATACTCTTAACAACTGATACACGTGTTTGCCTCAAAGGGAAGGGTGTAAGAACAGATAGATGGTATCATTGGTCACAAGTTAAACCTTGCTTAGTGAATTAACAAAATTATGACGTTTATGGCCTGAGATTGAGCAATGTTCATCCATTAACTTTAAAGACTGGGTAAAGAAGTGATGATTAATTATTTTTCTGCTTCCATTTCAGGAATCAAGTCCATTGACATTGATTAGAGATGGTTGTAAGTTATTCTCAATACGAGACATATTGATAAAACCGAGAATGGGAAATACGGAGTGAAATAGGATTTTGAATACACTACACTACTTACAAAGCACAACCTCACAAACAATGAACACCCGCTTACTGATTTTCAACCCCAAGGGATAGGACCCTTTAAACCCAACGTTTGTTTTGGTTTGTTTTGTTGGAGCCAGGAACTTAACTTAACTTAATTACTTAACGAGTCGAGGCACTGGCAGAAGACTTATTCGTTTTTTATTTTCTTAGATGATTGGGGTTCATTTTAAATGCATGCACATAGACATTAAATGACACATAGTTACGGGAACATAACATGGGTTGGGGTTCTTTGTTTCTTTGTTTTCTTTTCTTTTCTCTTTCCATTTTCTGTTGTTTTGTTCTTTGTTTTGTTTTCTTTTCTTTTCTCTTTTTCCATTTTCTGTCCTTTATGTCTATGACTTGGTCTATTTTCTCCTCCTCACTATCACTTCAGTAGGTTGGCCACCTGGGAATGATGGTGTGGAACTGACTGCCGTAGTTCCAGTGGAGGGACTGAAGACTAAAAATCTCATCATTTCATATTGTTTTTAGTATTATTATTACTTTTTATTAATATTCATAATCAGTAGTATTATGTATTTGTTGTATATAAAAAATATAAAAAGTATAAATTCATAATAATTTATAATCATTGTATTTTGTGAATCATACTGTTCACATACTGTTCTGAATACATAATGTGTGGGGGAGAGAAAGACTTTGGGTGACTTTGACTGTGTGCTGAATGTATAGGCAATGTTTTTCCACCAAGTATTGAATGTACATTCCTATGTTAATGGATAGTTAATGGGAAACACATGTTTCTCTGGTAATGTGCTCTTTTAGTCAACATATAAGAACTGAAGCTCTTTGTCTAAAGGCAGAGAGAGAAATGAGTGAGATGCTGGAAGGAAGATCTTTGTCCGGTCCGTTGTCACTCTCTCTCCTTTATGCCTTGTATAAAATGGTAAAATAAATAAGATATCTTGGCAGAATAACTGGTGTCTGTTTCCATGAAATTAAACAACAATAAGGGGAAGCAAAATGTTTAAATCTACAAGAGGCAACGTTTTTTTTAGCACAATTCACACACAGCGGCAATTCCAAAAAAATAAAAAATCTCTAAATGCGCCACCTGCAAAATGGATTCGGTCTTCCGACATTTTACTATTGTTGATTTTGATTAATATGCGGCCCGTCACAAATAAATCACAATAATTGATCAAATAAATCTTTGGCAGGACAAAAATTTGTTTTGGAGACTGGCAAAAAAAATCCAGTGTAGGAAAAACCCTGATTTAGGATTGCGCGCTGTCTGAGAGAGCACTTCTGGTGTGTCATTCAGCACGATACCACATTGAGTTATTTTTTCACAAATTACTGCGCATAATAACTGGATAAACTCTTTTTGAAGATCCTTGTTAAATATACACATTCTTTGACATCTTCACGTCTGACTTGATTTTCTTCGCACTCCCTAATATCCCGCCTTCAGCAACTGCAAGTAAACTGCAATTAATTACGAAATGTGATATGATGGTAATTTTGATCTCCAAAATGACGAGATTGGCTGCCTTAAATTAGGCTATTCTCGCGTCACAGAAGACTACTATTCACTTTTATGTTCACCTAGCAAAGACAATTTAGGAAAGGAGAAATACGGGACAAAACATGATTTTCTCATAATAAGTTGGGACACTTAATTAAAAGAGAGATGAAATACGGGAATGTCCCAGGTAAAATGGGGTGGTCATGCATAGCGTGTTCATTATTTTCAGCATGAATGAAGCAGAGCAATGAAGGGAGGGGTGTCGATTTCAAATATTGACAGTGTTTCTCAGAAATCACTTTCTGCTACTTTACAGAATGAATGTGAAACTCAAACCTCAGTTTTTTGACGCCACAGTTTGGACTCTTCAGTCCAGCACAGAGCAGCTTCAGTCCTGAATCCTCCAAGTGATTGTTACTCAGGTCCAGCTCTTTCAGGGAGGAGTTTGATGACTGTAGAACTGAAGCCACAACTTCACACTGCTGATCACTGAGATCACAGGCTGTCAATCTGAAAATAGAGATGACTATGGTTAAAAGGTTATGATCAGTCAAGAGCTTGGTCCTGTGTTAATAATGGAGAAGCTTCTGAGCACTGGAGAGCCGTTAGAGAGCGGAAAGCCCTGGGTTGCACTTTTATTTTACATTACATGCACGTACATGTTCTTAAAGGGCTTTTCACACTGCAATTAACCACTGGTTATAGTCATTCAAAACCCCGCTTTTAACCCTGAGTAAAAACATATTTCACATTTGTAAGTTAGAAATGGGTTTAGCAGTATTAGAATCGCTTCTGCGATGTTAACCCCGCATTGCAGTGCCAAACTTGCACAGTGTGCAATAATACAGTGTTAGAATGTTACAGCTAGATACTTAGAAATGGACAGCCAATTGAGTGTTATACTTAAGCCAAAATAAGTTATACTTCTTTCCACTCCCTTTCGAGCAACTGTTGTGTAAATACTGTGTGTGTATGTGTATATGTTTATATATTATGTATAGCCTATGGGAGATAAGCTGTGCTATTTTATTTATTTTTTATTTTTTTCTGTATATTTTTTTATTTTATTTTTTATTTTTATTTTTTGGTGTGTGTGTTAATATATATGTATATATTATTTTATTTTATTTTGCTCGAAATAAACTTGAAACTTGAACTTGAAGTGCCTCAAGTTCACATACTTTGTGTGGTCACAGAGACACTGACACTGAGTCTGAAATTGAACACTTCCCAACTATATAGTATGCCAAAAACTGCATGTTAACAGAGCAGTATGTCTGAATACATAGTATTTGAAAAACAGTCAGCGAAAAGTTGCCGGATGACCTACTACTTCTGGCAAGATTCTGAAGTGCACATACGATGGACACTTTACTATCCCATGAGGCCAAAGTAGAGGTTTTAAGAATGGCAGTGAAGCGACGTAACTGACACTTGTAGGTCACATAATAATGACAACATGGGTGATGTAGTATCTCCAGATTCCATTCATACTACACACATTCATACTAGGGCTACACAATGTATCATTTCTGCATCGATATCGCATTGTGCACATCCGCGATAGTCGTGGATTGATGGATAGTCGTGGATTATTTGCAAAGTTCATAAAGTGAAAGTTTATCATTAGCAAATGTTTAAGTTGAGTCATCAAGCGGAAGACGACTCGCACGCTGTTTTCTGTGCTTACACACAAAGCTACGCAGACAGCACGTGAACGCCAAATTAAATTCCCTTTCTCTTTTTCGAGCTTAAACGGACAAGTGCATGTAAAATAAAGTCAAAATGTCCGTCTCGGCGAGTATCCTCGTAAACACAGCCGGTTGTGTTTGTGTGCTGTAAACAATTGAGAAAAAAAACAGATGTGTGTCATTTATATTAGGTCAGGGCATTCATCTTAAAATGACACCAGCTTAAAGGAGAACTCCAGCGCAAAATGAACCTTTGGTCTAATTACACATTGTTACCTAGTCAACCGTTATCTGAGATTTGTTTTCATGATTATCGAATGTAAATAGTTTTATCTCTAAAAACAGTTTAGCCTATAACGCTAGTATAATGCTAGTAAATAGGGCATAGAGTAAGGACAAATAAAAATCGCTTGTTAATACCACTAACAAGGCTCAAAATAGCCCCACACTAACACGGTAGCATAATAAGGGTCCCTACCTTCAAACCGAAGCATTGAGAACTTTGTCAGTGTCCAGACAGTTTAATAAGAAGATATTTTATACATACAGTCAGCTTCGCGAATACAGGTCACTGAAATACACTGAAAAACAGTCTCTACCAGTCGATCTACGAACGCCGATCCAAGTGCGCTGGTGAGATGTGATTAAATTATTTTTATTTATTTATTTTCTCTGTTGCGTTCAGTGCTTCTCTTATGCGCTCAGTGCTTTCTTCCGGAAACAACGGACCATATGAGATTCTACACAATTCAGCGCACTTGGATCGGCGTTCGTGGATCGACTGGTAGAGACTGTTTTTCAAAGATGGCTTCTGCCTGTATTCGCGAAGCTGACTGTATGTATAAAATCTCTTCTTATTAAACTGTCTGGACACTGACAAAGTTCTCAATGCTTCGGTTTGAAGGTAGGGACCCTTATTATGCTACCGTGTTAGTGTGGGGCTATTTTGAGCCTTGTTAGTGGTATTAACAAGCGATTTTTATTTGTCCTTACTCTATGCCCTATTTACTAACGTTATACTAGCGTTATAGGCTAAACTGTTTTTAGAGATAAAACTATTTACATTCGATAATCATGAAAACAAATCTCAGATAACGGTTGACTAGGTAACAATGTGTAATTAGACCAAAGGTTTATTTTGCGCTGGAGTTCTCCTTTAATGTACCCGCAGCTATTTGTGATACCAATGGTGATCAAACAACAAAAGAGAAAGAGAAAATTACTTTTGTAGCTTTAACAAAGATAAATTGTATTAATTAAATATTGAACTCAATTTGAAATAAAATGAATAAAAAATATATAGACAAAATTAAAACCATAGTAACCAATATAAATGGCAAAATGCACAACAAAATTAGCTTTGTTAAAATTAGCTTTAACAAAGATAAATTGTATTACGGTAACTATATTAGTTATATTTCATTTATACAGGGAAAACTGTTATTTTACATTTTTACAAGTGTGAAAAGCCCTCTTGTACATCAATAATTAGTTACAAAACAGATAGTTCTGGACCTTGATTCTGAATGGTTGAGCCGTGTTCTAAGCTGTAGTAAATTACTCTATAAGGACTCAAGCCATCCAAGCCACATAACCTTTTCTATGCTCCTATCATGGAAACAGTACCGTAGCATTAAGGCCTGGACGAGCAGGCTCAATCCTGGTCCTGGAGTACCCACAGCACTGCATATTTTCAAATTCAATTCACCAGCTAGTTAATAAAGACTCCAAGACCTCAAATATGTGTGTTAGATAAGATGAAAAAATGTGCAGTACTGGGATTGAAAACCACTGACCTAAATCAAGATATTTCTTATTTTAATTTAGCCTCTCCGCAACCAGATATATGAGGTAGCCTGATTTTAAAAGTGTGATTTCTAGACCAGAAAAAGTCATGTCATTTAAATAAAAACCTAAAGCCTAAATACCAAAACTTAGGCATTTTAATTGGGTAGAGAAAAATATTTTACTAAAAATACTTAATCCTTATCCAGTAAATCATGAACGGTGGAAAGTCATGTAAGTTAATTGGTTAAAAAGACTTAGATTTTTAAAGAATTATTTTTTTATTTGTATTCTGTAATCCCTGAGAACATTCATCTTTTAAAACTTCTGTAATTCAGAAATGCAATTACTTAGATATTAAAGGTTGTATCAGTGATTTCAGGCCCAAAAATAAATGATCACATTCATCTAATCTTTCCTAACGATCCGCTAGCTGCCCACCCCATAAGCATGCCGTCCAAAAACCGCGTCTCTGTAGGCAGCCTAGGCTCTGAGATCTGCACACAAAAGCAAATGGGTACAACCACTCAAAACCAAAATAAACAGTGTTCCAACCAATCACCGACAAGGGCGGGTTTTGCTCCGACTTCACGTCCAGCCGTGCACGAGCGCAAAACCTCACAACACTGGAATACTGTTTATTTTGGTTTTGAGTTGTGGTTGTACCCATTTGTTTTTGTGAGCAGATCTCAGAGCCTAGGCTGCCTACAGAGATGCGTTTTTTGACAGCCTGCTTACGGGGCGGGCAGATAGTGGATCGTTAGGAAAGATTAGATGAATGTGATCATTTATTTTTGGGCCTGAAATCACTGATACAACCTTTAATTAAAATTACAAATATATATAACATTTAAATATTTTAATCAGTGCACACTTCAAATTTATGTAAATAAATAAAATATATATATATTTTTTAAATTATCATTACAGTGCATTTACCAGAGGAAATCTATCATTCTGGGTCTTTATTATGTTATATGAGCATAATAAATATTATGTTCATATTTCAATTCAGTTGATATTATGTTCATATTTTCACACTCACAGAGCTTTTCTGCAGTTCCTCAGAGCAGGTAACAGTCTCCTTCGACCCTCTTGTGATGATATGATCTTGTACTTTTTAGGGTCAAACTCATCCATCACCTCCTCTGACATCAGGATCATATTTGCCAAAGTTGAACATTGTGCAAGAGAAAGACGTTTGTCTTTTGTTCCAGATTTTAAAAATGCCTGCATTTCTTCAACAATAGAATTATTCTTCATCTCAATCAAGCAATGCGACAGATTCATCCATCTTTCAGGGCTGACATTGTTTTTTTGACCACGTTTGAGGTTGTGGATTATTTTCTTGCTGCTCTCTGGGTTGTTCTCTGTGTGAATCAGCACATCCTGTAAGAGTCTCTGATTGGACTCCAGCGAGATGCCATGAAGAAATCGAAGAAAGAGATCAAGGTGTCCATTTTTACTCTTTAAGGCTTTATTCATTGCTCCGTTCAGAAACACATCCAGAGGAACATTTCCAGACTGGGATCTGGACTTTCCTGTCAGGAACATTTTCAGAACTTCACTGTTCTTGTGTAAATAACAGAAAAACACATACAGTGCTGCAAAAAACTCCTGAAAGCTCAGATGTACAAAGCTGTAAACCTTCCTGTGATAAATCACAGATTCCTCCCTAAAGATCTGAGTGCAAATCCCAGAATACACTGAGGCGTCAGTGACGTCTATGCCGCTCTCAATCAGGTCCTCCTCATAGAACATCACATTGCCCTTCATCAGCTGATTGAAAGCCAGTTCAGCAAGTTTCACAATCACTTCTCTGTTGGACTGCAGGAGTTTCTCTGGATCTCTCTCTTCATACTTCTGGCTCCTCATATGAGTTTGAATGAGGAGGAAGTGTATGTACATTTCAGTCAGAGTTTGAGGGATTTCTGCACTGAGATCTTGTTTCAGAATGTTTTGAAGCACAGTGGCTGAGATCCAGCAGAAGACGGGTATGTGACACATGATGTGGAGGCTTCTTGCTCCTCTGATGTGTGAGATGATTCTGCTGGCTTGATGCTCATCACTGATTCTCTTCCTGAAATATTCCTCCTTCTGAGGGTCATTGAATCCCTGAATTTCTGTCACACGGTTGATGTAGTTAGAGGGGATCTGATTGGCTGTTGCTGGTCTGGTGGTGATCCAGATGAGAGCAGAGGGAAGCAGATCTCCTTTCAGGAGGTTTGACATCAACACACCCACAGATGAAGACTCATTTACATCACAAACTTTCTCACTGTCTGAAAACTTCAGTGTAATTCTGCTTTCATCTAGACCATCAAAGATGAACACAACTGTACATTCATCATACATCATTGGGTCCAGATCTTGAAGTTCAGGATGAAAGGCCAGCAGAAGTCTGTGAAGACTGTACTGATGATCTTTAATCAAGTTCAGCTCTCTAAATGGAAGCACAAACATGAAATCTACACCCTGATTGGCTTTTCCCTCGGCCCAGTCCAGAATGAACTTCTGCACAGAGACGGTTTTTCCAATTCCAGCGATGCCTTTAGTAAGAACAGTCTTGATTTTGTCTTTCTTCTCTCTTCTCTTCTCCTCATATCCTAGTTCGGGTGAAGGATCAAAGATGTCATTGCAGTGGATTGGAGTGTCTTGGAGGGTCTTGTAACTTTTCTCCATCTGTAGCACCTCATGTTCTTCATTCACTCCTTCACTCTCTCCCTGTATGATGTACAGCTGTGTGTAAATCCTGTTCAGAAGGGTCTGGTTCTCTTGTAGTTTGATTCCCTCAAAAACGCTCTCATATCTGTTCTTCATGCTGGTTTTGTGCTGGTCTTTGACTCTCTGCAGATCCACATGCACTGGCTGGTGAGAATGGAGCTGCAGGGCTGCTTCTGTGTCATGATGACTGATGTGTTTCTGACAGGAGGAGGATGTGCTGGTCTGACAGGACACATCTCTGATCTGGTCAGCTCTCCCACCACTGAAAACACATTAAGAAGACAGAGACACAGAAACAAACAGAAAAGACCTTTGTGAACAAAGAAAATATTTAAATATGTTTAATATGAAAATCATACCACATGTAGAAATAAGTGTTTGTTCTTTCAGACAAACTTCTATCTATTGTAGTGTGATATTATTACATGTAACTAATTTACATGTAAATGGCGACTGATGACAGATGATTTATTATAAGAGACTGCAAACTCAGTTCGTTTCTGCTTTTCCTAGTTGGACATTAAAGCCCATTTTGCTACAAGTGAAGCATTTTAAAATTCAGAGAAGATTATGTCTAAAGAACCTGCCACCTTTCCTTTTGAAATAGAAAATTCCCAGATGTTATACTGATCACAGATTTTCTTTTATCTTGATCAGCTGATATGAATCCTGATTTTTAAAAGTTCCTTCATATTTGCTCTCACTGTCTGTTTTAAGCAGTCTTGCTTTTTTTGTGTCATCAACATATGATTGGCAAGTTTAGAGATAAGCAGTCTATTCATAGGAAGTTATTATTGGCTGATTAATAGCAGATTGATCAGAGTTTCCTTACAAAACTGTTATATATTTATATTAAAAATACAGAAATTTTGTGGCACCCCTAGCCATTCGTCACAACAACCAGTTTGGAACTACTGATTTTATTTATTCCTAGCCAGAATTTTCTCATTTCAGTTTTGATCAAGATTGATCATTTCAGTGCATCACTAATTTAAAGGATAACTGTCAATATAGCACTGATGCAACACATGTAACAAAAATCATTCCTGTGTAAATGTAGATCTAACAGATAAATGTCAAAGAGAGAAGCATAAGAAACCACTATTTAAGACACTTTAAAGGTGCCCTAGAATGTGAAATTGAATTTATTTTGGCATAGTTAAATAACAAGAGTTCAGTACATGGACATGACATACAGTGAGTCTCAAACACCATTGTTTTCTCCTTCTAACTTAAATCTCGTTTTTGAAAAACACCCCTGAAAAATAGGCGAATCTCCACATAATACTGACTGTGACGCAACAGTCGGGATCATTAATATGTACGACTCCAATAATCTGCATATGCCAGCCCATGTTCAATGACAGACTGAACTGCACAGCCGAACCATGGCAGTTACTGTTTGGATGTACAAATGAATACAAAAGTATTTAGTTCCTTCATCCGAGCCTCTGAAGAAACAATGGGTTAATTTTATTTTCTCTGGAAATTTCCAAACATTTCACCGACGAGACTGTTTCCTCAACTTGGGCCAATACAGAGCTGGCCTCGAACGTCTGAAAATTTATCGATCGAGCTACCAAGCAACACTTTCTGATGTGTAAAAGTTCAGACAGGTAATCTTTCTCTCAAAATCGTTCAATACTGTATTTACATCATCGTGTCTGCATTGGTGAAAGCATTAGAGAGAGTGCAGAAACTGCGTTGCAATGATAAGATCTCGTGATCAACACACTGTCATCTGTTTGCTCAATGCTCATCACGGCAACATTTTATGTGATGGGAATAGATCTAAATACTTTAAAAACATCTCACGATTCGTTAATCTCGATAGCTGTAATAGTAAAAACGTATAATATCTGTAGTAAAAGTATTCGAGAGTTTCACATGTAATACGTAGCTATTTCGTAGCTATATGCAAGCATGTCAGCCAATCACAGCAGAGGCCGGTTACACACAGCCGACACGCCCCTTGAAACAGAGCATTCACATCTGAGGCTAAAATGGGTGTCATACTTGACCGCAACTTGACTTTCGAAAATCATATTTCATATGTTACAAGAACAGCCTTTTTCCACCTTAGAAACATTGCTAAGCTACGTAATATGCTATCCGTTTCTGATGCAGAAAAGTTAGTTCATGCATTCATGACCTCGAGACTAGATTACTGTAATGCTTTATTAGCTGGTTGTCCTGTATCCTCAATAAACAAGCTACAGTTAGTCCAAAATGCAGCCGCTAGAGTTCTTACTAGATCAAGAAAATATGATCATATAACACCAATTTTATCATCTCTACATTGGTTACCTATTAAGTTCCGTATCAATTACAAGGTATTGCTACTTACCTATAAAGCCCTAAATGGTTTAGCTCCAGTCTATTTAACGGATCTTCTATCGCCCTACAATCCGTCGCGCTCTTTAAGATCACTAAATTCGAGGCTTCTGGTCATTCCTAGGATATCTAAGTCCACTAAATGAGGGAGGGCATTCTCACATTTAGCTCCTAAACTCTGGAATAGCCTTCCTGATATTGTTCGAGGCTCAGACTCGCTGTCCCAGTTTAGAACCAGATTAAAGACGCATCTCTTTAACCAAGCATTCACATAATGCTTACCTTTTATACTACTGCCGAATCAGATCGAATGCATTAATATTATGAACATCAGCTATGCTAATTATTTCTCATCTGCCTTACTGCTGTTATCTCGGGACGCAAGTCCCGAGGTAAATAGCGTTCGTCAGCTCCAGTTTGTATCCAGCCTCTCACGGAGACTTCAGATGATCCAACACCTGTGATGAGACGACTCGACGCCTGTGAAGAGACGACTCAACGCCGGCGATATGTTATGCCCTAAATTAATACATGATGAACTAACTGTATTTTCTATGTACATTTCTAATGCACTTTCTGTAAAGCTGCTTTGAAACAATGTGTATTGTGAAAAGCGCTATACAAATAAATTTGAATTGAATTGAATTGAATTGAATTGAATTGAATTGAATTAAAATCAGGCTAGGAAAAATGCCTTTTATTTCTAAATTATGACTATTTTTTATCTAAAAAACATACTAACATTATAAGGGCAACCCAGAAAACATTATACAATAAAAATAAAAACAATTCTAGGGCACCTTTAACAAAGTGAAAGGATTCCATTCTTTGCATTTTGACTTTGACTTGTTACTTGTTATACATGTTAGCATGCATTCTGTGTTCATGTGTCTCTCAGCCTACATGATGATACTCACACAGGGTCAAAGGTCACTGCTCCATCACTGAATGTTGGGGGCTCTTGCCTCTTCATGGACACACAGATGGATACTGGAGAAGCTGCTCTCTTTCTCTTCCTGTTGTTGATACAGAGAAAAAACAAAACATAAATATTTTAAATAGTTTCTGTGCAGATTTTTTTGTCTACTCTATTAACAGAGTAACATTGTACGAGCAACACTATTGTAATTTATATAGTATATAGTTATATTAAGCATAGTTTTAGAGAGAAAACTTGTTTTATTAAAAGAACATGCCGCCTTTTTGGGACTTTAGCTTATTCATCATGTCCCTCAGAGTTAGATAAGTCCATACATACCCTTTTCATCTCCGTGCGTGCTGTAACTCTGTCTGACGCACCCACTGCTAGCCTAGCTTAGCACAAAGACTGGAAGTAAATGGCTCCAGCTAGCATACTCCTCCCAATAAGTGACAAAATAACGCCAACATTTTCCTAATATGTTGTGATTTGTATAGTCAGTCACAGTGTGTACAAATAACAAGGTCACATGAGACACAGGCATCTTTTAACTATATACATACTGGGAAATATATTCTCAGAAGGCGAAGCACTGCTACTTAGGCAGAGTGATTTGCTCGCAGCGCCTGAGAAGCCCCATGGTGAGGAGCAGGGAGTTCCTCAGAGTGTTGCGCTAATCACTCAGAAGATAAGTGTTGTTATTTAGCTCAAGTCAGTTTAATGTTGATTTATTTCAGCTCAATAAGTGGCAATGTTCCAGAGATCATCAATTCTGAAATAAATTCAATTCACCTATAAAGCAGAATGGTAAAGACAATATGGTCACTGAACTCAATTTAGTGCAAATTTTTGTCACTGCAGTTAAATAGATAATTCTACAATTAGAAACCTTCTATAAACCCTCTATAATTATTAACAGAGCATTAAATCTTTGCATTAATGTAAAATAGTAAAAATTAAACTTAAATTTGAAGCTTTCATTTGCAAAAACATAACTCTGTTTGTAATTATCATAAATCATGTTTTCTTTATTGTGCATTCCGAGTGATTTCAATCAACTGCAGGTGGGTTGTTTTTAGTAATAATAGCGGCCATATTGACTATTGCGCCTAAAATAGCATATTGATAGTTTGGGACAAATTTGAAAGACAACTTGGTTGAATTTACTACTTTGACTTGCAGTTTTAGGGTGCCCAGGCACAGGCTTTATATTAATAGAAAATAAAAATAAATGTAAAGCAGCAGATTAAGGCCCTGTCCTCACGGTGACGCGTTTAGCTGTATACGTACACATTTTTTATAGTATTGCCGTTTTGTCCAGACGGATCCAGCGTTTTGATTCACTGAAACCGATTTTTTTTAAACTGGGTCCCAGGGTGGATAAATCTGAAAACGACACCCTTGCATTTTCATTTGTAGGTTGTCCAGTAGAGGACGGCATGGGTCAAAATATAGGGGATCTGTTATGCACTGAGACGGTGTCCAGACTCTAGAGGCACGTTGTCCTTCCTGCATCTGTTAATAAAGATTCCCATTAATTTAACTACATATCTCCTCATGCATGATGCACCAAAGGATATTACATAAATGGCGACGAGGATAAAGGCACTAAAGAACCAGGCTGAAAATTGTACATGGAGTACTGACCGGGTGCAGAGAAAAGCAGATTGTTAACACGATGGCAGCGCTGTTGGGAACGGTGAGCCCTTTTGACGGTGAGACAAAATTATGGAAGGAATACAGTGAAATGTTGGACTTTTTCTTTCAAGCAAACGAGATTACAGACGCTGACAAAAAGAAAGCAGGGCTATTAAGTGGGGTAAGTGCAGCCACTTATAGTTTGTTGAGAAGTTTACTGTGTCCCATGACGCCGGGGGAGAAAACATATGAGGAGTTGATAAACGTGCTCAAAGCCCATTATAATCCGAAGCCGAGTGAAATCGTGCAAAGATACAAATTTAATTCACGTACACGGAAGAATGGAGAGACTGTTGCTGACTATGTGGCTGAGTTGAAAAAGTTAGCACAACATTGTGAGTACGGGGCAACTCTTCCGCAAATGCTGCGAGGCAGACTTGTGTGTGGAGTGAATGATGACAGGATGCAGCGACGGCTATTGTCAGAAGTGGACTTAAACTTTGAGAAGGCATTTAATATCTGTCAAGCAATGACAGTCGGCAAAAGTCGGCAAACAAAAATGTAAAAGATGTACAAGGAATGTTAACAGATGAGACAGCGCAAGCAAAGAGGATGCTGAAAGGACAAACACCGGTGCATAGTGTACTCAATGGAACGGAAAGGCCCGGAAAGAGACTTTGTGTGTTATAGATGCAAAGGAAATCATCCGCCTGAGGAAAGCAGGTTTGAGAATGAACTCTGTCATAAATGTGGAAAGCGTGGACACATAGTGGCCAGGAAGTAGAAAATAAACTGGCGATGGTCGTAGTATAAGGGACAGAGCCAGATTTTTGGGCCGTGGCTGGGTAAAAGACTTAGGGCTGCTGCCACAGCTGGCAAATAAAGTAACAACAACTCAAGCTCTAAAATGGTCAGAAGTTTTAGACCGGCACACTGAAGTGTTCAAAGAAGAGCTGGGACAGCTTAAAAGCACCACAGCGCACATTCATGTTAACCCCGAAGCCCAGCCACGATTCTATAAGCCTCGATGTTTACCCTTAGCAGTAAAACCCCCGGTGGAGGCAGAGCTGCAAAGACTGGTGGAGGAGAAAATTATAGAACCAGTACAGTTTTCAGAATGGGCAGCACCCATTGTACCTGTGAGGAAGCCTGATGGCTCAATTCGAATTTGTGGGGATTATAAACTCACAGTAAACCGAGCATCCAGTGTGGAACAATATTCTATTCCTAAAGTGGACGATTTGTTTGCACAGTTAGCTGGAGGGCAGAAATTCTCAAAGCTGGACATGAGCCACGCGTATCAGCAGATCATGCTTGACAAAAGTGCAAAGAAATATGTCACTATCAATATACATAAAGGACTGTACACTTACTGTAGGCTACCCTTCGGAGTAGCGTCAAGACCAGCCATCTTCCAACATACTATGGAAGGAATCTTGCAAAACATGCCACACGTCACAGTTTATTTGGATGACATTTTAGTCACAGGGACTAGTGAGGAAGAACATCTAAGAAACCTGGACGAGGTATTGTCTCGGCTAAAAAGAAGTAGGCTGAGGTTGAAACGCAGCAAGTGTGAGTTCCTTGGAGAGGAGGTGTTATTTCTTGGCCACAAAATCAGTGCCGCCGGTGTGCATCCAGTCGCTGAAAAGGTCAAAGCGATCCAGGAAGCCCCCACACCGCAGTCTGTGAGTGAACGGAAGGCTTAACGGAAGGCGTTAACCCTAACACAAGCTTACTGAGACAACTCCGTCGAATTGATTCCTAATCCTTGATTTTCTTCTTTCACATTTAGTTATAAACCTAAATTTTCCAATTTTCCAAACGTGTGAACATATCGCGGATACTATTCCTTATAAAAAACAATCAGATTGCTTTGATATCGCTACTTATAACCAACTTTCCGAACTTCTACTACTACTAGCCTTAGCCCGCTAGCACTGCACGCGTGGTCTCTCGTCTGTCGATCGTCTTATTTACACCCGTATAACTGAAAGCTATAATTCGCCACTATAGCACATCTGCTATAATGGCGAATATATCGGATGTGTGTCTAACGTTACCTCTGAGTGCAGGTGAAGACACCTTTGAGCTGCATTCGGTGCAGTTGGAGCTCGAATCGGTCGAGAGACGGATCCGCGAGCTGTTGGAGAGACAGGCTGAGCTGCGAGATCGACGGTCCGCGCTTGAAACATCACGCGCAGATGCTCACAGGTCAGTGGTTAATAATTTTTTGACTCCGACCTCGTCTACTCCGTGTGTTTCTCTGCACAGGTCCCGAGCAACCAGGACGCGATCATCCCTGGCTTCATTCACTCCGGCACCGACACAGCACCATGGACCCTGGGTGATTCCACGGCGGAAGACGCGAGCCAGGACCAGACCAAGGACCTCCCCACCCCTCCCGGCCTTCGAGATCTCCACCCGGAACCGCTTCTCCCCTCTTCGCGAGTCGGAACGCGACGACGCCGTGATCATCGGCAGTTCCATCGTCCGTCATGTCCGCGCTACCTCGGGTAAAGGTAAGGTGCGCACTCACTGCTTTCCTGGTGCTCGTGTTCTCGATGTCGCTGCGCAGGTTCCCGAGATCCTGAACGGTGACGAGCGCGTCGGAGCTGTCGTGCTGCATGTGGGGACGAACGACATCAGGCTGCGGCAGACGGAGGTTCTGAAGGAGGACTACAGGAGCCTGATCGCGACGGTACGCAGCACATCGCCTGAAGCAACGATCGTCGTGTCTGGACCGCTTCCCACGTACCGACTAGGACAAGAAAGGTTCAGTAGATTATTTGCTCTAAATGAATGGTTAATGTCATGGTGTAATGAACAGAGACTGCTCTTTGTAAATAATTGGAATCTGTTCTGGGAGCGACCTAGGCTCTTCCGTGCTGATGGCCTTCACCCCAGCAGAGTCGGAGCGGCTGTGCTGTCGGACAACATCTCCAAGACGCTACACACCATATGACTAGTAAGTCAAAGTCCAAATCACAGTCTTTGCTGTCCCAACTTAATTGATATAAGCACCAATGTAGAACATTATATAGAAACTGTGTCTATTCCTCGTTTAGTAAGGCCAAATAATATATATAATGTAGGATCTAGGAAAAATTTAATTGTAATTAAACCAGAAAATCTCAATATCAGTGATAAACAATTTCTAAAGCTAGGTCTTCTAAACATTAGATCGCTCACACCTAAGGCGGTTATTGTAAATGAAATGGTCACAGATAATAGTTTCGATGTACTGTGCCTTACTGAAACCTGGCTTAAACCAAATGATTATTTCGGTCTAAATGAGTCTACTCCGCCAGGATACTGTTATAAGCATGAGCCCCGTCTGGTTGGTCGTGGCGGCGGTGTTGCAACAATCTATAGAGATATTCTTAATGTTACTCAGAAAACAGGTCACAGGTTTAATTCGTTTGAGGTACTTGTGCTAAATGTTACACTATTAGATTTAAGAAAGAAATCCCTATTATCTCTAGCCTTGGCTACTGTATATAGACCTCCAGGGCCTTACGCCGATTTCCTAAAAGAGTTTGCAGACTTTCTATCAAATCTATTGGTCAATGTCGATAAAGCAATAATTGTTGGAGATTTTAACATACACGTAGATAACACAAATGATGCGTTAGGGACTGCGTTTACAGATTTATTAAACTCCTTCGGGGTCACGCAAAACGTCAGTGGTCCCACTCATCGCCTAAATCATACACTAGATTTAATTATATCATATGGAACCAATCCAACCGATATAGATATTGTACCGCAAAGCGATGATGTAACTGATCATTACATGGTAACTTGCATGTTACGTACTGCTGAAATTTGTCATGTTGCGCCACGTTATCGACCAGGCAGAACAATCCTTCCAAACACTATAGATAGATTCTCAAATAGCTTACCTGATCTATCTCAGCTGCTCAGTGAACCCAAACAAACAGATGAACTAGAGGAAATGACTAGCAGTTTGAGCACCATTTTCTCTAGTACATTAGAAATTGTTGCACCAATTAGATTAAAAAAGGTTAGAGAGAAAACTAGAGCACCATGGTACAACAATGCTACGCATGCTATCAAGAGAGAAACTCGTAACTTAGAGCGTAAATGGAAACAAACAAATTTAGAGGTCTTTAGAATCGCGTGGAAAGACAGTATGTCACGTTACAAAAAGGCTCTTAAATCAGCCAGGGCTGAGCATCTCCGCAGACTAATAGAAAATAACCAAAATAATCCAAGGTTCTTATTTAACACCGTGGCCAGACTAACAAATAAACAGGCATCACCTGAGCAAAATATTCCGTTACAATGTAGTAGTAATGACTTTATGAATTTCTTCACTGAGAAAATAGAAAACATCAGAAACACAATTGTAAATATACAATCTATTATGGTGTCTTATGATTCAGCCTCAATTATCGCCCCTCAAGAACAACTACACTGCTTTACAACTATAGGACAGGAAGAGCTAAATAAACTTATTATTGCATCTAAACCAACAACTTGTTTATTAGATCCAATACCCACTAAATTACTTAAAGAAGTGTTACCTGTAGTGGAAGAGCCTCTTCTCAATATTATTAATTCATCTTTATTTTTAGGTCACGTTCCAAGAATATTCAAGCTGGCAGTAATAAAACCTCTTATTAAGAAACCACAATTAGATCCAAATAACCTAGCAAATTACAGACCCATTTCAAATCTTCCATTTATGTCTAAAATACTAGAAAAAGTTGTGTCCGCTCAATTGTGCTCTTTCTTGCAAGAAAATGATATCTATGAAAAATTTCAGTCAGGATTCAGACAGTATCATAGCACAGAAACTGCGCTAGTTAAAATTACAAATGATTTACTTTTAGCTTCTGACCAAGGCTGCATCTCAATACTTGTTCTACTGGATCTAAGCGCTGCATTTGATACTATAGATCATAAAATACTCCTGGATCGACTACAAAACTACACTGGTGTTCAGGGACAGGCATTAAGCTGGTTTAGATCGTACTTATCAGACCGTTACCACTTTGTCTGCTTAAATGGGGAAAAATCAAAGATAACGTCAGTAAACTATGGAGTACCGCAAGGATCTGTGTTAGGCCCTCTACTATTCTCAATATATATGCTGCCACTTGGTAATATTATAAGAAAACATGGAATTAATTTTCACTGTTATGCTGATGACACTCAATTATATATTTCATCACGGCCAGATGAAACCACTAACTTATCTAACTTGACAGAATGTCTTAAAGATATAAAATACTGGATGACGTGTAATTTCCTGCTATTAAATTCAGATAAAACAGAGGTATTACTTATTGGTCCGAAAAACTACCCACAAAATCCCTTACAATACAACTTTAATTTAGAAGGATGCCCTGTTACTTTATCCCTTACAGTAAAAGACCTGGGTGTCATACTTGACCGCAACTTGACTTTCGAAAATCATATTTCATATGTTACAAGAACAGCCTTTTTCCACCTTAGAAACATTGCTAAGCTACGTAACATGCTATCCGTTTCTGATGCAGAAAAGTTAGTTCATGCATTCATGACCTCGAGACTAGATTACTGTAATGCTTTATTAGCTGGCTGTCCTGTATCCTCAATAAACAAGCTACAGTTAGTCCAAAATGCAGCCGCTAGAGTTCTTACTAGATCACGAAAATATGATCATATAACACCAATTTTATCATCTCTACATTGGTTACCTATTAAGTTCCGTATCAATTACAAGGTATTGCTACTGACCTATAAAGCCCTAAATGGTTTAGCTCCAGTCTATTTAACGGACCTTCTATCGCCCTACAATCCGCCGCGCTCTTTAAGATCACTAAATTCGAGGCTTCTGGTCATTCCTAGGATATCTAAGTCCACTAAAGGAGGGAGGGCGTTCTCACATTTAGCTCCTAAACTCTGGAATAGCCTTCCTGATATTGTTCGAGGCTCAGACTCGCTGTCCCAGTTTAAAACCAGATTAAAGACGCATCTCTTTAACCAAGCATTCACATAATGCTTACCTTTAATACTACTGCCGAATCAGATCGAATGCATTAATATTATGAACATCAGCTACGCTAATTATTTCTCATCTGCCTTTCTGCTGTTATCTCGGGACGCAAGTCCCGAGGTAAATAGCGTTCGTCAGCTCCAGTTTGTATCCAGCCTCTCACGGAGACTTCGGATGATCCAACACCTGTGATGAGACGACTAAACGCCTGTGGAGAGACGACTCGACGCCTGTGAAGAGACGACTCAACGCCGGCGATATGTTATGCCCTAAATTAATACATGATGAACTAACTGTATTTTCTATGTACATTTTTAATGCACTTTCTGTAAAGCTGCTTTGAAACAATGTGTATTGTGAAAAGCGCTATACAAATAAATTTGAATTGAATTGAATTGAATTATTTAGGCCTGTTAAACTCTTATCATAAGTTCCTGCCTAATCTATCCACTTTGTTAGCACCATTACATGCACTGTTGAGGAAGGAGACAAAATGGACATGGGGCTCAGAACAAAAAGAAGCCTTCGAGAAGTCAAAAAATCTTCTGCAGTCGTCAGCCATTCTAGTGCATTATGACAAAGAAACCGATCATTCTGGATTGTGACGCTTCCCCATATGGGGTTGGAGCCATGTTGTCGCACAGGATGGAGGATGGCACAGAGCGGCCAATCGGATTTGTGTCACGGACACTGAATGCAGCTGAGAAGAATTACTCTCAATTAGAGAAGGAAGGTCAAGCTGTCATTTTTGGTGTAAAGAATGTCCACACATACTTGTATGGGAGGCAGTTCACCATTGTAACGGATCACAAACCGTTGATTTCATTGTTTAATGAACTGAGAGAAGTGCGACAAATGGCATCGCCACGGATACAGAGATGGGCTGTGACATTGTGTGGATATGAATACACCATTGTTTACAAAGCTGGCAAAGAACATCAAAATGCTGATGGACTAAGCAGACTTCCTTTAACGAAGAAAGGAATAGAGACGCAAGCGGAGGAAGAAAGAGTACTTCTGCTTGAAGAAAATTATGTGCCCCTTGTTAAATGAGAAAATGGACAGACAAAGATGCAGTTTTATCTCGAGTGAGAAAGTATGTGTTCAGAGGATGGCCAAAGAGAATGGACAAGTCCGTTTTTGGAGCATATATTAAAAAACGAGAGGAACTCAGTGTACAGGGAGGCTGTGTTCTGTGGGGAGCACGCGTGGTGTTTCCCCCGCCAAGACGCGCAGCTCTATTGAAACAATTACGCATCAATCACCCTGGAATAACCCGAATGAAAGGTTTGGCACGAAGTTACATGTGGTGGCCACAGATGGACGTGGAAATAGAAGGTATGGTAAAAAGTTGTGCCACATGCCAAGAGAATAGAAATTCTCCCCCCTGTGCACCTTTACATCCATGGGAGATGCCAAATCTGCCATGGAGAAGAATCCACATTTATTATGCTGGTCCGTGGTTAGGGAGAATGTTTTTAATCTTAGTGGATGTGAAACATTCTCCCTAACCACGGACCAGCATAATCAATGTGGATTCTTCTCCATGGCAGATTTGGCATCTCCCATGGATGTAAAGGTGCACAGGGGGGAGAATTTCTATAAATGGCTAGATGTGTACCCGTTACATAAGTCTACCTGTGCTGTAACCATTCAATGCCTGAGACAAAGTTTTAGCCAACATGGGATACCTGAAATTGTGGTGTCGGATAATGGCAGTAGTTTTACAAGTGCAGAGTTCCAAGAGTTCATGACCCGAAATGGCATCAAACACATCACCAGTGCACCGTATCATCTAGCTTCTAATGGACTGGCTGAACGTGCAAACGTTCAGAAGTCTGATGAAGAAGAGCGCAGGAGATTCCATTGAGACGAAGCTTGCTAGAGCATTGTTCAGTTACAGGATCACACCAGTCGACTAAGGGGAAATCTCATGCGGAACTGTTGTGTGGAAGAAAGCTAAGGTCTACCTTGGATCTCATCCATCCTGATTTTAAAAGTCAAGTGCAGGAAAAACAGATGAAGCAAAAAATTGGTAACACTTTACGGTAAGGGTTCATGAATTATCATGAATTCATGTATAAATTCATGCATGAATTATGCATTCATTCATGCATTAATATCTCATGAATCATCAGGAACTAACACGAGTTCAACGTTTTTCATTCATGACTTCATGGATGAACAACACCTTAATTAAAACATTAACTAAGATGAGCACATAATCATGAATTATGATTTATTACACATGATCATGTTTTCTTTATTCTTTGTCTAGGTTAGTGACCTTGTCACCACTTTAGTTGAAGGGCCACACACATGATGAAGTCATTGATAGATAATGCTTAGTTAATGATGACTACTGTATTGGACCAAAATAGACCAAAATAGACCAATCACAGCTCATAGCACACAAATTCTGTTAATCAAATACAGTAGTCATCATTAACTAAGCATTATCTATCAATGACTTCATCATGTGTGTGGCCCCTCAACTAAAGTGGTGACAAGGTCACTGACCTAGACAAAGAACAAAGAAAACATCATGATCATGCGTAATAAATCATAATTCATGATTATGTGCTCATCTTAGTTAATGTTTTAATTAAGGTGTTGTTCATCCATGAAGTCATGAATGAAAAACGTTGAACTCGTGTTAGTTCCTGATGATTCATGAGATATTAATGCATGAATGAATGCATAATTCATGCATTAATTTATACATGAATTCATGATAATTCATGTACCCTTACCGTAAAGTGTTACCAACAAATGTTACCATGATCGACATGCTAAAAACAGACAGCTAACAGAAGGTGACCAAGTGTACACTAAGAACTTTGGTTCAGGGCCTATCTACTGTAGGTTCCTGGGACAGTTCAGAAACAGACAGGACCGGTGTCTTGTACTGTTGCACTTGGAAATGGCGAGATAGTGCGCAGCATAGATCAAGTGAGGAACAGGCATGTTGTGCCTTCAGAGGAAACTCTGGTGTTGGAGGAAACATCTAGGAAAGAGGAGGAAGAGATCAAATCAATCGGGGGTGTCACATGCATGAAAGACACTAATGTGGAGCAGACAGAGGAAACGACCAAGGCCGTGTTAAGTTCAGAAACTACTTTGGTGAAAGACAATTTAGAGTTAAGGAGGTCAACGAAACAGAAGAAGACTCTGAGTTACTTGCAGGATTATGAGTAGTTAGAAGTGAGTTCCCCAGCCACAGGGTAAGAATGCGTCCTGGAACTCACTGGGACGGAGGTAGTCCACCCGAAGTCCCTAGTTATGTTGTAAATGCACAGATGTTATGGTTTTGTGTTGTTTGCTTAAGTATATTAAAACTTGGTAAAAATTTACAAAAGTTATGAAACGTGATATATTGTAAAGAGTATTGTAGATAACTATTTGAAGCTAGTGTTATCTGGGGAAAGGGAATGTAGTAAATGGGATGCTATAGTCAAGGTTGTCCGGTAGAGGGCGGCATGGGTCTAAATATAGGGGATCTGTTATGCACTGAGAAGGTGTCCAGACTCTTAAGGCACGTTGTCCTTCCTGCATCTGTTAATAAAGATTCCCATTAATTTATCTACATGTCTACATCTACATCATACATGTCATGTATGATGCACCAAAGGATATTACATACTCCTTGTTTAGTGTATCTCTGTGGCAGAATTACAGCGCCACATACTGGTCTGGCATGTATACCACATAGTTTTCAGTCGGTTTCAGTGGTTTCGTGTGTACGCATATATTTCTTGAGACAACTCAGTGTTTACGAAAAAAAATTAGAACGAAGACAAATAAAAGATCGGATAGAGAAAGTTCTGGCTTTGTGTGGATGTGGCCTAAGTTCAGCAACCATTTAAGTTTGGTTATGTAATTTTCCAGTCAATGTTCAAGAACAGGGTCTTCAGGTGAGAGGCTAACTAGTTATCTGGATTCTTAGATTATAATTTATAAATATATTCAATTTGGATACATATTTTATATAGCCTTTTTACCCTCTTATTTTAACAACTATTTGTGCACCCATACACACACTTGTGTTTGTGTGTGTTTTAGCCAGTGTTTTTTTTAGGGGCGATGAATATAATATCTCGTCTAGGGCGCCAACAGAATCTGGACCGGCCCTGAACTTCATGATACTCACCCAGGGTCAGAGGTCACAGCAGGTCCATCACTGAATTTAGGAGGATAATCCATGGAGATGTTACTCTTCATGGACACACAGCTGAATCCTGAAGATGGTCCATCACTGAATTTAGGAGGATTATCCATGGAGATGTTACTCTTCATGGACACACAGCTGGATACTGGAGATGCTGCTCTCTGAGTGTGAACAGACGACTCCTCCTCTCTCTCCTCACACACACTCATTTTACAGGTCCGATCCTCCTCCTCTCTCTCCTCACACACACTCATTTCACAGGTACGGTTCTCCTCCTCTCTCTCCTCACACACACTCATTTCACAGGTACGGTTCTCCTCCTCATTTTACAAGAAGTTTGATTCTCCTCTTCCTCCTTGATGAGAGACTTAATTCCAGACCTGTGGACACAGAAAACATGCACAAAACACAATTGAATTGACACATTTTATTTAAATGGCATTTAATTCACTATAACTTAACGTCAACAGTCTTTCTCCAGTTAATGTAAATAATGTTTGTTTGTAGAGCAACATGTCGGCCACACTTTCATACACAGCAGGCTCGTTTAAACACTGGATTCACCTTCACTTTAATGACACTGCTGAACTCTTGCAGGTGTTTTTCACACTCTGTTTTTCGTCTCGCATCAAGCAAATATGATATTGTGTATGATAAGTTATTTTTACGCTTTATGTGTTTATAAATATGTGTTTATCTTTCCCCAGTCTGCGCCACGGAGCACACGGATTATTTAAATAATTAAATAGCTTAAGTCAACTAAAGATTGCAAACTAAAATTAACCTGTTAAATAAAAAAATAAGTGTAAGTTTATCAATTTCGGCCATTTAATGAGTGTTACAGTAGACGTCAAGTAGTAGCTATCACGAAAGTAACTTTCGACTTTATCATGTATTTGAGTTTGAGTTTGTCATAAGGTCTGTTTAGACGCACATACTTTATCGATATTACAGCTATGAAACGTTTAACGAACTTACTGTCACATATGTTAAGCGATTGTTGATTTTCTATTTTGAAATGGCGATCGTTACAGTCATCGGCTACTTTCGGTTTCACTGTGAGACAGGTAAATATCCATCAGCTCCTCCTCGAATGTATTCAGTGTTGCCAGATTGGAAATGTCCAAGTATCGTACCAGAAGCTCAAAATGATCGTATTTGGAAGAAAATTGTCGTACACGAGTCAAACGGACAGAATACAGCTATTTATCTAGACCAACAATGATTAGCCGAGAAGTGAGGTGAGATGGAAGACATGCGTAACGCCACCTTCACCTTATCCTCACACAATCATGACGTAGGATCCACCACAGCTAGATCAATGAGTATAGAAACACTGTGATTAATACAATAACCTCATTTGAAGTGTCACAAAATTCTGAAATTATCGTACATTATGGGATTTTTGTTTCATTATTGATCGTGTAAAGGTCAAAATTGTCGTACAACTAGGATAATGATCGTTAGTCTAAATGGCTTCTTTTCAAACTTCCGGGTTTGGAAGGAGGAAATACATTACAGCAGGGATACTTGTATTGAGGTAAATACGAGACCATATAAAAAATTTTTTTTGCATTCTCACTTGCACAATTTTTATTATATAAGAATCGAAGAGTTTGTGACAACATGTGGGGACTGATTTGTAAATGGACAGCATAAACACAAACAAAAATGCTACAATTTAGAATTTTGGTAACAATTTATTTTGATGGTCCCTTTTGAACATTCTGTTGTCCAAGTAACTTTGCAGCTTCATGTCAACTATCAGTCATTAGAGTATTAGTAGACAGTCTGCTTAATATCTGCTAACACTTTATTGTCACTCTTCTCCAACAGACATTCTACTGGCTATAAGTAAAAAGAAAAAAGAGAAAAAAACTAGAATAAAGTAGAATAAAAATAAATAATAAAAACAGTGAAAGAGTCTCTAATTCTGTTGTGTCTTTTGTCAAATGAAACTTAAAGTTTGGTATTAGTAAATGTGCTTTGAAATGGTTTATGTAAAAATTGTAAACCTTCATGTATGGATGTAGCCTAAAATATTGTAATACATTAATTGTAATGTAGGCTATTATACACTATTGTAGTATATTAATAAGGGTACTAATGTGATTTATCACAAGGAAGATTATAAATAAAATAAATTGTAATCAGTTATTTCTTTATTTACATGTATTTAATTTTTTATATTATATAGTATTAATTATATAATTATATTAATATTTAATATTATATAGTATTAATGTCAGTCCACCTGTGTGCGAGGCTGAAGAGCTTGTTTGCTTCTCTCCATGCATAGAGAGAGAGAGAGAGAGAGAGAGAGAGAGAGAGAGAGAGAGAGAGGCTGCAGCCTCAGGCCGAATCAATTTAATATCTATATTAATGAATTGGCATCAACACTGGAGAAGTCCTCTTGTCCTGGTCTGACCCTCGAGGACAGAGAGATCAGAAGCCTGCTGTACGCGGAAGATCTCCTGCTTCTGTCTCCTCGTGAAGAGGGTCTGCACCAAAGCCTCCTGTACGCTGACAATCTCCTGCTGCTGTCTCCTCATGAAGATTGCTCCTGTCTGCCTCGCTGCCTGCTGTATGTGAGTGTGTTTGCTCCGGGGCTGTAAGCTCCATCTAAAGCCTCGTATTTCTCTCTGTTTTGAACCATACATTTACGATCATTTCTAGTGTTTATACTACTAAAACAGTTTACCTAACATCTCAGACTAACCTAACATCGCTAGCTTCCGTTATTGTTAACACAACACGCTTGTATCTCGTTAGCCTGTTAACACGCCGCCCGTGCGCTCAGTTATTTATTTATTTATTTTTCTCGTGCGCGCCCGCGCCTCTGAGTTCATAAAAAGCCTAGGTGAGTAAGAATCAGTCAACAAACACGGTGAGTAATGTCTTGTCCTGTTATTGTCACCTGCACCTCATGCCACATGTTTACCATAGCCTTCCCCGTCGGCAATATAGGGTTTATATGTGATAAATGCAAGGAGACAGTCAGGCTGACGGAGATTTCAGAATTAGAGACACGCATCCAAACTTTAATTGAGGATAGTAAGTGTGCTCGAGCCTTAGATACTACTTTGGATGTGCCTAGCACACTCAAAAAAATGATATGTTGGCTTTACTTAACTTTTCTTTGTAAACAGGTTCCACCGGTTCCACATAACTATGTTTTGTTAAACAAACATAATATGTTCATGTAACTTCAACATCATGGAATTTGGTCATTTTAAGCGACCCAATTAAACTCTGAGCTAATGAGTTAATTAAGTGATTTATTGAGTGATGATTGCGCATTATTGAAGACACCCGATGTTAACAAGCAGAATCACTGAAGGAGAAAACCGGAATGTTTAAGTCACCATTATGGAGATAAGTGTGTGTTTTAGTTGGGCTCTTGACCATTAACTCATTAACTTTAGAATTTGTTTGGCTGCTGTACGTGAGTTATAACAGCCGGATGAACAATGAACAAAGGTGATCTGATGGTGTTGGTTGTGTGTAACATAATCATTGTTTCTCAATCATTTGACCTGAGTCACTGAACTTATAATAAACCCAATTTCTGAGTTAAGTTTACCTTACGGATTATAGCAGCACTGTCATTGTAGAGCATACTATTTTGAGCCTTTTTAATGAAATTCAAATGATCAAATCAATACATAAAAAAGAAACTTCTTAAAAAATATCTTGAGTAGGCACACACAGACATCAAGAATCAGCCTGTGAATCTCAACAATGGTGACAATTATAAAGCATGTTGCAGTGCATTCTGGGTGCCACCAATCAAAACTCATTCATGGCTCCCATCATGCATTGCTGCATGAATAAATAATGAGCTTATGATCTGTTTGTCACCATTGCTGAGATTCACAGGCTGATTCTTGATGTCTGTGTGTGCCTACACAAAATATTTTTTTAAGAAGTTTCTTTTTTATTTATTGATTTAATCATTTAAATTTCATTGAAAAGGCTAAAAATAGTATGTTCTACAATGACAGTGCTGCTATAATCCGTAAGGTAAATTTAGAAATTGGGTTCAATATAAGTTCAGTGATTCAGGTCAAATGATTGTGAAATAATGATTATGTTAAAACACAACCAACACCATCAGATCACCTTTGTTCATTGTTCATCCGGCTGTTATAACTCACGTACAGCAGCCAAACAAACTCTAAAGTTAATGAGTTAATGGTCAAGAGCCCAACTAAAACACACACTTATCTCCATAATGGTGACTTAAACGTTCCGTTTTTCTCCTTCAGTGATTCTGCTTGTTAACATCAGGTGTCTTCAATAATGCTCAATCATCACTCAATTATTCACTTAATTAACTCATTAGCTCAGAGTTTAATTGGGTTGCTTAAAATGACCAAATTCCATGATGTTGAAGTTACATGAACATATTATGTTTGTTTAACGAAACATAGTTATGTGGAACCGGTGGAACCTGTTTACAAAAGAAAGTTAAGTAAAGCCAACATATCATTTTTTTGAGTGCATAGTGAACCATTTACATGATTCGGTTCCGGCTGAGTTATTGCCTGTGCAGCCAGGCAGATGGGTAACTGTGAGAGATCGCTCTAGTCGCGGATAAAAAAACCACTCTTCTGTTCCGATCACCATAACAAATCGATTTGCCCCACTCAGTGAAACACCCACTGAGAATTATGTTAATTGTGCCCTGGTAATTGCCGATTCTATTACACGGAACGTGAAAATAGAGACACCAGCCACCATAGTCACATGTTTGCCGGGAGCCAGAGCGCCTGACATCAAAGCAAATTTAAAAGTGCTGGCTAATGCTAATCGTAAATTCTCTAAGATTGTTATTCACGTCGGCACAAATGATGTTCGACTTCGCCAGTCGGAGATCACCAAAATTAATATTAAAGAGGTGTTTGAACTCGCAAGTACGATGTCAGGCACTGTAATTTGCTCTGGCCCCCTTCCTGTTCGAAGGAGTGATGAGATAGTTAGTAGATTGTGTTCACTCAATGGCTGGTTGTCTAATTGGTGTCCGCAAAATAATATAGAATTCATAGACAATTGGAAAAGTTTTTGGGGCAAATCTGACCTGTTGAAAAGAGATGGTATTCATCCCTCCTGGGATGGTGCTGCTCTTCTCTCTAGTAATTTGGCTCATAGTCTTAGAGATAAAACATGACAACCTGGGGCTCAGGTCAGGAAGCAGACAGACTGGTTAAACCGACCGTCTGCTAGCGGCCTCACGTCACCAAGGTCAGATAAATCCCATCACATAGAGGCTCTTTCACCTAGATATCATCATATAGAGACTGTGTCTGTTCCCCGAATTTGGAAATCCAAAAAACTGCCAAACCTTTCTAAGGTTAAAAGTTTAATTGATGTTCAACAAATAAAAAAACAGATATAATACAGATGAGCAAACGATAAAGCTTGGGTTGTTGAATATTCGATCCCTTAATTCAAAAGCGCTCATAGTTAATGATAAGATTACAGACTATAACCTAGATGTGCTGTGTTTGACAGAAACCTGGCTAAAACCAAACGATTACATTACTTTAAATGAGTCCACTCCGCAAGATTACTGTTATAAACATGAGCCTCGTCCGAAAGGCAAAGGGGGAGGTGTTGCTGTAATTTATAGTAATATTTTCAAAACCACTAAGAAATCTAGTTTTAAATATACTTCATTTGAAGTGTTGGTGCTTAATGTAAAAATATATAGTGTAAACAATAAATCACGTTTGAGAATTCTGCTGGCTACTGTATACAGGCCACCAGGGCACCATAAAGATTTTATCAAAGAATTTGCTGACTTTCTATCAGAATTAGTATTGGCTGCCGATAAAGTCCTAATTGTTGGTGATTTTAATATACATGTAGATAATGAAAAAGATGCATTGGGATTGGCATTTAAAGACATTATAAACTCAATTGGAGTGAGACAACACGTGTCAGAACCTACTCATTGTCGTAACCATACTCTAGATCTAATATTATCTCATGGAATAGATGTTGATGCCGTTGAAATTCTGCAGCAGAGCGACGACATCTCAGATCATTATCTAGTCTCGTGTAAATTACATTTAGCCAAGGCTGCAAAGCCGACTCCGTGTTATAAATATGTTAGACCTATCACTTCTGCCACTAAAGATGGCTTTATTAATAATCTTCCTAATCAGTTTCATCATCTCAGCATCCCGGATAGCTTAGAAGAACTTGATATTGCAACAGAAACGTTTGAATCTCTCTTTTCCAGCACTTTAGACATAGTTGCTCCGTTGCGCTTAAAGAAGATTAAAGAAAATAGTCCAACGCCGTGGTGCAACGAGCACACCCAGGCCCTTAAGAGAGCAGCCAGAAAAATTGAGCAAAACTGGAAGAAAACAAAACTAGAGGTATTTCGGATTTCATGGAAGGAGAGCTCGATTGTTTACAGAGAGGCATTAAAAGATGCTAGAACAGATTATTTTTCAACCCTATTAGAAGAAAATAAACATAATCCTAGGTATTTATTTGAACAAGTGGCTAAACTAACGAAAAAGAAAGCTTCAAGCCCAGAAGTTTCCAAGAAACACAGCAGTAATGACTTTATGAACTTCTTCACTTATAAGATCTATAATATCAGGGACAAAATTATAACTATGCAACCGTCTACTACAGTAGTGCATCAGGGAGTGCATTGTAGTCTCCGTGAGGAACATTTAGATTCATTTGTTGCTATAGGAGAGGAAGAATTTTGCAAACTTGTTAATTCATCTAAATCGACAACTTGTATGCTAGACCCTATACCGACTAAGCTACTGAAAGAGATGCTTCCAGAGGTCATAGATCCTCTTCTAAATATCATTAATTCATCTTTGTCTCTAGGATACGTACCAAAAACCTTTAAGTTGGCTATGATTAAACCGCTTGTTAAAAAACCGCAACTTGATCCGACAGAATTAGTCAATTATAGGCCAATCTCGAATCTGCCTTTTCTGTCAAAGATACTAGAAAAAGCAGTTTCATCACAACTGTGTTCCTTTTTAGAAAGAAATAATATCTGCGAGGATTTTCAGTCCGGATTTAGACCGTACCATAGTACTGAGACTGCTCTCATTAAAGTCACAAATGATTTGCTCTTATCATCCGATCGTGGTTGTATCTCTCTATTAGTGTTACTTGATCTTAGTGCTGCATTTGATACTATCGACCACAACATTCTTTTAAATAGACTAGAAAACTATGTTGGCATTAGTGGAATTGCACTAGCATGGTTTAAATCATACTTATCTGACCGTTTTCAGTTTGTAGCAGTAAATGAAGAGATGTCTTATCGATCACAAGTTCAGTATGGCGTACCACAAGGCTCAGTACTAGGACCGCTGCTGTTCACTCTGTACATGCTACCATTAGGATATATCATTAGGAAATATGGAATTAGCTTCCACTGTTATGCTGATGATACTCAGCTGTATATTTCTTCAAAACCTAACGAAACTTACCAATTCTCAAAATTAACGGAATGCATAGCTGATATAAAAAATTGGATGACCAGTAATTTCCTATTACTAAATTCTGAAAAAACAGAGATTCTAATCATTGGACAAAAAACTGCCACACGTAATAACCCAGAATACTGTCTAACAATCGATGGCTGCTCTGTTAAGTCTTCGTCGTCAGTTAGGAACCTGGGTGTGCTCTTTGATACCAATCTTTCATTTGAAAGTCACGTGTCTAGTATCTGTAAAACCGCATTTTTCCATCTTAAAAATATATCTAAATTACGTCATATGCTCTCACTGACAAATGCGGAACAATTAGTTCATGCATTCATGACATCAAGGCTAGATTATTGTAATGCTCTACTGGGTGGTTGCCCTGCACGCTTAATAAACAAACTACAGCTAGTTCAAAACGCAGCCGCTAGAGTTCTTACCAGAACCAGGAAGTATGACCATATTAGCCCGGTTCTGTCAACACTGCATTGGCTACCTATTAAACATCGTATAAATTTTAAAATATTGCTGATTACTTACAACGCACTAAATGGTTTAGCTCCCCAGTACTTGAGCGAGCTCTTAACGCATTATAGTCCTTCACGTCTATTGCGATCTCAAAATTCTGGCCAGTTGATAATACCTAGAATATCAAAATCGACTGCTGGCGGTAGATCCTTTTCCTAAACTTTGGAACAATCTTCCTAACACAGTCCGGGAAGCAGATACAGTCTGTCAGTTTAAATCTAGACTAAAAACACATCTCTTTGGCTTAGCATACACATAACACATTATAGATTTCAATGTTAGGCTGCATAGTTTAGATCAGCCGGAACCGGGAACACTTCCCATAATTCCTGATGTACTTTGTACATCATAAGAAGGATGGCGTCTACGCTAATATTAGTCTCTCTGCTTAACCCGAGGTTTACCGCGAACCGCCGGATCCAAGCCATATCCAGATCTGAGGAAGGACCATCACATGGACACGACGACAACGCATCCCTGATGAGCCAGCCCCATCAACACTGTGAAGGCCCATGAACACCTCAACACAGTCATCTCCTCACCGGCCGGATGACCCAACCCAACCAGATGAACTGGATAAATATCGTGAAAGTTCTGATCACATCTGACTCCTGACATTATGCTGCCTAACTCATAATCATACACTGTTCGTTCGTTGGCCAAAGGAGGACTGGCCCCCTGACTGAGCCTGGGTTCTCCCAAGGTTTTTTTCTCCATTCTGTCACCTGATGGAGTTTTGGTTCCTTGCCACTGTTGCCTTTTTCGCCTCTCTTCGCTTTTGTCGCCAATGGCTTTTGGCTTGCTTAGTTGGGGACATTTAACATTTAATTTTGAATGTAACAATACTATTACAACATTGTTTTCCTGTTATCTCTGTAAAGCTGCTTTGAAACAATTTGTATTGTAAAAAGCGCTATATAAATAAAGGTGACTTGACTTGACTTGACTTGACTTGAAGAGGGTCTGCACCAAAGCCTCCTGTACGCTGACGATCTCCTGCTCCTGTCTCCTCATGAAGAGGGTCTGCACCAAAGCCTTCTGTACGCTGACGATCTCCTGCTGTGGTCTCCTCATGAAGAGGGTCTGCACCAAAGCCTCCTGTACGTTGACGATCTCCTGCTGCTGTCTCCTCATGAAGAGGGTCTGCACCAAAGCCTCCTGTACGCTGACGATCTCCTGCTGCTGTCTCTTCATGAAGAGGGTCTGCACCAAAGCCTCCTGTGCGCTGACGATCTCCTGCTCCTGTCTCCTCATGAAGAGGGTCTGCACCAAAGCCTTCTGGACGCTGACGATCTCCTGCTGCTGTCTCCTCATGAAGAGGGTCTGCACCAAAGCCTCCTGTACGCTGACGATCTCCTGCTCCTGTCTCCTCATGAAGAGGGTCTGCACCAAAGCCTTCTGTACGCTGACGATCTCCTGCTGCTGTCTCCTCATGAAGAGGGTCTGCACCAAAGCCTCCTGTGCGCTGACGATCTCCTGCTGCGGTCTCATGAAGAGGGTCTGCACCAAAGCCTCCTTTACGCTGATGATCTCCTGCTGCTGTCTCCTCATGAAGATGGTCTGCACCAAAGCCTCCTGTACGCGGACGATCTCCTGCTACTGTCTCCTCATGAATAGGGTCTGCACCAAAGCCTCCTGTGCGCTGACGATCTCTTGCTGCTGTCTCCTCATGAAGAGGGTCTGCACCAAAGCCTCCTGTACGCTGACGATCTCCTGCTACTGTCTCCTCATGAAGAGGGTCTGCACCAAAGCCTCCTGTATGCTGACGATCTCCTCCTGCTGTCTCCTCATGAAGAGGGTCTGCACCAAAGCCTCCTGTACGCTGACGATCTCCTGCTGCTGTCTCCTCATGAAGAGGGTCTGCACCAAAGCCTCCTGTACGCTGACGATCTCCTGCTGCTGTCTCCTCATGAAGAGGGTCTGCACCAAAGCCTCCTGTGCGCTGACGATCTCCTGCTGCTGTCTCCTCGTGAAGAGGGTCTGCACCAAAGCCTCCTGTGCGCTGACGATCTCCTGCTGCTGTCTCCTCGTGAAGAGGGTCTGCACCAAAGCCTCCTGTGCGCTGACGATCTCCTGCTGCTGTCTCCTCGTGAAGAGGGTCTGCACCAAAGCCTCCTGTGCGCTGACGATCTCCTGCTGCTGTCTCCTCGTGAAGAGGGTCTGCACCAAAGCCTCCTGTGCGCTGACGATCTCCTGCTGCTGTCTCCTCGTGAAGAGGGTCTGCACCAAAGCCTCCTGTACGCTGACGATCTCCTGCTCCTGTCTCCTCATGAGGGTCTGCACCAAAGCCTCCTGTACCTGGACAATCTCCTGCTACTGTCTCCTCATGAATAGGGTCTGCACCAAAGCCTCCTGTACGTTGACGATCTTCTGCTGCTGTCTCCTCATGAAGAGGGTCTGCACCAAAGCCTCCTTTACGCTGATGATCTCCTGCTACTGTCTCCTCATGAAGAGGGTCTGCACCAAAGCCTCCTGTGCGCTGACGATCTCCTGCTGCTGTCTCCTCATGAAGAGGGTCTGCACCAAAGCCTCCTGTACGCTGACGATCTCCTGCTCCTGTCTCCTCATGAAGAGGGTCTGCACCAAAGCCTTCTGTACACTGACGATCTCCTGCTGCTGTCTCCTCATGAAGAGGGTCTGCACCAAAGCCTCCTGTGCGCTGACGATCTCCTGCTGCGGTCTCCTCATGAAGAGGGTCTGCACCAAAGCCTCCTGTGCGCTGACGATCTCCTGCTGCTGTCTCCTCGTGAAGAGGGTCTGCACCAAAGCCTCCTGTGCGCTGACGATCTCCTGCTGCTGTCTCCTCGTGAAGAGGGTCTGCACCAAAGCCTCCTGTACGCTGACGATCTCCTTCTCCTGTCTCCTCATGAGGGTCTGCACCAAAGCCTCCTGTACGCGGACGATCTCCTGCTACTGTCTCCTCATGAATAGGGTCTGCACCAAAGCCTCCTGTACGTTGACAATCTTCTGCTGCGGTCTCATGAAGAGGGTCTGCACCAAAGCCTCCTTTACGCTGATGATCTCCTGCTGCTGTCTCCTCATGAAGATGGTCTGCACCAAAGCCTCCTGTACGCGGACGATCTCCTGCTACTGTCTCCTCATGAAGAGGGTCTGCACCAAAGCCTCCTGTGCGCTGACGATCTCTTGCTGCTGTCTCCTCATGAAGAGGGTCTGCACCAAAGCCTCCTGTACGCTGACGATCTCCTGCTACTGTCTCCTCATGAATAGGGTCTGCACCAAAGCCTCCTGTACGTTGACGATCTTCTGCTGCTGTCTCCTCATGAAGAGGGTCTGCACCAAAGCCTCCTTTACGCTGATGATCTCCTGCTACTGTCTCCTCATGAAGAGGGTCTGCACCAAAGCCTCCTGTGCGCTGACGATCTCCTGCTGCTGTCTCCTCATGAAGAGGGTCTGCACCAAAGCCTCCTGTACGCTGACGATCTCCTGCTGCTGTCTCCTCATGAAGAGGGTCTGCACCAAAGCCTCCTGTACGCTGACAATCTCCTGCTGCTGTCTCCTCGTGAAGAGGGTCTGCACCAAAGCCTACTGTGCGCTGACGATCTCCTGCTGCTGTCTCCTCGTGAAGAGGGTCTGCACCAAAGCCTCCTGTACGCTGACGATCTCCTGCTCCTGTCTCCTCATGAGGGTCTGCACCAAAGCCTCCTGTACCTGGACAATCTCCTGCTACTGTCTCCTCATGAATAGGGTCTGCACCAAAGCCTCCTGTACGTTGACGATCTTCTGCTGCTGTCTCCCCATGAAGAGGGTCTGCACCAAAGCCTCCTTTACGCTGATGATCTCCTGCTACTGTCTCCTCATGAAGAGGGTCTGCACCAAAGCCTCCTGTGCGCTGACGATCTCCTGCTGCTGTCTCCTCATGAAGAGGGTCTGCACCAAAGCCTCCTGTACGCTGACGATCTCCTGCTGCTGTCTCCTCATGAAGAGGGTCTGCACCAAAGCCTCCTGTACGCTGACGATCTCCTGCTCCTGTCTCCTTATGAAGAGGGTCTGCACCAAAGCCTCCTGTGCGCTGACGATCTCCTGCTACTGTCTCCTCATGAAGAGGGTCTGCACCAAAGCCTCCTGTGCGCTGATGATCTCCTGCTGCTGTCTCCTCATGAAGAGGGTCTGCACCAAAGCCTCCTGTACGCTGACGATCTCCTGCTACTGTCTCCTCATGAAGAGGGTCTGCACCAAAGCCTCCTGTATGCTGACGATCTCCTCCTGCTGTCTCCTCATGAAGAGGGTCTGCACCAAAGCCTCCTGTACGCTGATGATCTCCTGCTGCTGTCTCCTCATGAAGAGGGTCTGCACCAAAGCCTCCTGTACGCTGACGATCTCCTGCTGCTGTATCCTCATGAAGAGGGTCTGCACCAAAGCCTCCTGTATGCTGACGATCTCCTGCTACTGTCTCCTCATGAAGAGGGTCTGCACCAAAGCCTCCTGTACGCTGACGATCTCCTGCTCCTGTCTCCTCATGAAGAGGGTCTGCACCAAAGCCTCTCTCTGCTGCAACAGTACAGCAGCAACTGGGCCTTACCGATAAACATGGACAAGTCCAAAATAATGATCTTTCAGAAAAAACCTTGCCTTAACGACAAGAAATACAAATTTACACTTGGGGGAACAATTCTTAAACATGTCACCTGTTATAATTATTTGGGTCTGACAATCTCAGCTTCTGGAAGATTTGACACTTCAATAAAATATCTGACTGATAAAGCATGTAGGGCCTATTACAGTATAAGGAAACCCCTGTTCAAATTTACCCCCCCCCCCCCCATTAAACTGTGGCTGAAAATCTTTGATAGCATCATCAAACCCATCCTCCTATATGGCTGTGAAATATGGGGCCCCAAATTTAAACTAAATTACGAATCCTGGGACAAAACACCCACGGAAATGTTCCACCTTGAGTTCTGCAAGAACATCCTGGGAACCCCACAGAAACGCTCCAAGTCTGGGTTGCCGAGCAGAATTAGGCAGATTCCCTCTCCTATCTGAGATCCAGAAGAGAGCCGTTCTGGTTTCATCTCTCAGACGCACAGACAGAGAGCTACCATCACTGCACTCTCAGACACAGGGCAGGACACCCAGAGAGCGACCCCATGCTACATTTAGTGGAAAAACATAAACTTAATTCATCAATTCAATTCAGACACTCAAAAGTAAAAAAGAAATAGGGAAAATAACCAACGAAGAATACATACACGATTGGCAGATAAAGGTCACACAATTAAATAAATTGAAATACTTCCACAAAATAAAGTCGGAGTATAAATTGGCTCCATACCTGACCAATATCAGTAATTATGGTCAGAGAAAGCTCCTGACAAGGTATCGCATTAGTGACCACAGCCTGTGTGTGGAGACGGACAGACGCAAACAGAGCTGGAGAGCCCGAGAGCTCCGACTGTCTCTACACTGCCCTGATGGAGTGTGTGTGTGTGTGTGTGTGTGTGTGTGTGTGTGTGTGTGTGTGTGTGTGTGTGTGTGTGTGTGAGCCAGAGCTCAGACTGTGTCCACACTGCCCTGATGGGGCCGTAGAGGACGAGCTTTTTTTCACAGATTTTACCACAATTCCAACAAGCGAGCCTCATAAACAAACTGTGTTATATTTTGGGAGAGAGAGAAGAGTGTATTCCCCTGGCAGCGCAGTACGTGTCCTCCTGCCATCATATGAGGGACAAGGGCTGAACCCTTTTTTCACTTACACTGCTCTCTGTACTTATTTTTGTTATTATAAATATTATTTTTCATATATTTTTGTTAATTGTGATATTTATGCATAATATGGAAATGGTTTTATTATATTTGTTATTGTTCACTTTCATTTATCTACATATGTTTGTATATGTCTATTGCTTTGGCAATATTGTGCTATTTTACACATTCATGCCAATAAAGCTCATCTGAATTAAATTGAATTGAATGAGAGAGAGAGAGAGAGTGTGAGAGTGAGTAATAATGACTGACGGCCACAAGAAGAACAATTTTGATTCTTTAGTTCCTCTTTTCTGCTCAGAGGATTCTGTCATGTTTAGTTTGAGTTTCTCCAGATCTAATAAAATAATAGAAAATAATTAAAAAACACTTTTCAGTTTTAAAACTTGTAGAAAATAATATAAACGTTTTTTTTAAAACCATATGAAACAAACTGCCTATACCTATAGTAAATACATGCACTTAATATTACCCAGTCCTTAAATATATAATTGCACATTGAAATAAGTGTTTTTTTACTTTGATTATTTGTCACAGACTCGTTTACTTTCCTGTTCAACAGTTCTTCTTCTGTATCAGATTCAGTCCAAACTCTCTTTTGATGAAGATTCATAAAGTGATTCAGTCAAAACTGGACATTAAAAAGCAAACGTGTAAAAACAGTGAAACTCAGGGTGACGAACGTTTATCATGAATGAAAATAACAGTCAAACATCAACAACTGAAGAAACATGTTCACACTGAACCAGGAACAAGCGTTTATTGAACACAAACTACAATAACAGGATTAAACTGTAATAAAACAAGTGAATTAACAGAGGAATACTGGAGGTGACAGTAGATTCATATTCACTTTACAGTTATCTCTATGATTATATAGATGAGTTATTAATGTCACATTATTGATTATAATAATCCTTTGAGATCCAGCAGTGTTTTAATCAGATCATCTGAAGGATTTTAATAACACATTGTGCACATATAAAGTGTATGAATATGTGGCGTGATGGGGCGAGTGCTTATTGGAGAATGCAGCTAATGTCGACTACGCCACCCTAGAATACTGGGGACTAACCACCCTGAGGGCGCACAGGTTCGTTATCTGAACGTAGGTGAAGAGACGTGGGGCAACACATGTACAAAATGGGTGTTTTTATTTCTCATATGCATTTACAAAAGGTCACCATAATCTCAGGGTCAACCTCACAGAACCATTTATATCAAACACAACAACAAACACATACTCAACATTAACACCTTCGACTGGAGTGGTGGTACCTGGATGTACAGGCTAGCCGCCAATTTAATATGCAACCCCAACCCCATACACACGCTCCCACACACACACACACGTGAAGATTAGCTGTAAACAGACACATGGCATAGGTGCAACCACTCTTCAGGAACCTCCAGCTCCTACAAAAGAAAACGCACAGAAACACAGATCAGCAAATTTAAGACACACAATATAAGCTCACCACAGCACACAGAAAACATACAAATCACTGTTCTCCTAAGAGAAAACGTATTCAGAGCACACAGTTCATTCAATCTATCAGCAGTGGTAAATACAATGCACAGAATGCACGGGGAACTATAACAGCAAATAACAAACAGTCATAAACATCAACTCCATTCACAACTATAGCATCACAGAATTAAACAGGTGGCCGCGGGTAAAGGCAGACCAACCAGCACACAGTATCATTACGGCGTGCACAGTCATCAGCAGATTAATCGTAGAAGCAAAACAGCACTCCCACTCAAACGTTCCCCAAGTTAACCCTTTATGGGGCAAGTAACCATATTTAGTCACTTCCGCACACATTTAAAATGCCCTCCCCCTGTCTCCATTTGGAGTTGTAGAGTCATATGGTTTTCTCTCAGCCAATCAGGGGAGATCAAGCTATCTGACAGATATTGATATCAAGTTACCTGACCAATCAGCAGTGGCCTGGAGGACCTCAAACACAGCCATCTTGCAGAAATCACAAATATTGCTTTTTTGAACCTGGCTTCTCCCACAGCTATAGTAATAACATCATAACGAAACATGGTAAGTTGATGTAACTCACACATTTTTTGGTTGAATAGTTGTGTTAAAGATTAAGATTGTTGTTATTTGCATAGCATTTGTAAAAATTAGCTTAATGTTTGGCTGAAAACTAAAGGCACCATATTTGATCATATGCCCCGTTCACCTAAGTGGCACAAGTGTCCATTTTTAGACATATGCCTTATGAATGTATGTTTTTTTATTATAGGTAAATGGCATACACAGGTGCTTATTGTTAGTGTGAGGCCTATACTGTGTGAATTGATTTTAATTACTGAATATTGGTTTGTGATAAAACACAATTATGAGCAAATATAAGTGATACTAACAATAATTATAATTGTATTTTCTGTTTTTATTGTGCTTTTATATTTTCTATGTCAATACTCTTTTCCCATTAGATCTACATTACACTGTTACTGTTTTCCTCAACAAATAAATCAGAGTTGGTTTAATATTGACTAAGCATATCCCTTTTGCAGCTGTCTGCTTGGCTATTTTATGGGAAGAGGGATACCATTGTTGTTCCCGTAAACCCTGCCATCAGCGATGATGATAGCTCAGAGGAAGAAGACAGATACCTCAAGACATAGATGTCTCTCAATAAATGTTCCTTGCAGTTTGTGCCTATAATAAATAAATGTTCCTTGCAGTTTGTGTTTTTTTCTCATATTTTTTTAAAATTCACTCTCAGTAATTTCTTTTACCCTAGACCGGCAAGTGCTCATATATCAGGGTATATACAGCAATCCTTGAGTTAAATTTACTACTTTTTAATACCTTTTTTACTACCTTCAGAATTTTTTTTAAAACCATCACGACACTGAATTGCCAGTGTTAATCAGCGACCTTTCTATTATTTACACAGATTTTGACATATATAACATACAAAAAAGAATTGATTTAGAGACTGATGTTGACAACATATTGCACATATTTAGTTCACTTAGTAAATAAAAATAAAACAAACTACATAAATTGTGCAATGGAGAGAATGTATAGTTCCAGCACACTGGCTGGCATTCACTGCAAGTTGATGCATTACAAACTGGCATCTTCTATGAACATTGGGGCCATCCATTCCAACTGATAGCAGTTGCCTAATATTTAATTGTGTGACACATTCCTGTGATTCGACACCAGGAGGAAATCTGTTATAAGTTATCATTCAGACATAGTAAAATAGATCTCAACATTCACAAAGGTTGGTTAAGGAGAAGCATTACTGCATACACATTTGATTTCAATTAATAATTGGTAATTCAGCAATTAAATTATTTAGTGTTTTTTTTCCAACAACAAAACCTGAGCCAAATATTACATTTCTATAACTAATATTACATTTCTATAACTTCGATAAGTTGTTGAATTTAACAAAATACTAAAAACTAGGGCTGCACGATTTGGGGAAAATGTCATATTGCGATTATTGAGATCAATATTGCGATAGCGATATAATAAACAAATGGTTTCATGAGTCAACGGTTTGGTTCTAAAGCAAAATGCACACACAGATTAGTGATAATTCTGAAATGTGTATTTCTCAACTCAAACTAGCAACAACAACTAAATGATTGATAAAATCTATAATGATCAACAAGCAATAAGCCATTGATGTCTGGATAAAAAATAACCCCCATTTAAAACATTAATTATAGTCATTCAACATTACAGTGATTCCATCATTACAATTGAAAGCTATCAATTTAAAAAAAAAAAACATTTATTAGGCTTCAAAAAATATAATAGCTTTAAATTTAAGTGAACTTCAAACAATCCTCACATAAACCCGTAATAAATGTCATATTTACCTGTGCCCTTCCGGTCTAACACGTAGGACATATACAGAAATTGAATAAAGTTATCAAACAGTCTGCGCTGCATAAATTATATATAGACTAATCCTTATTAAAGCTACACAAGTTCTTTAGTCAAGAGCAGTGAGTAATTTTCTCACTTCCCTTTGTTCTTTGATAAACTTTATGACAGAAAGATTTGGCTGCTGGCCCTTTAAGAGCAGCCGTGGCTGAGACGCAGATCTCACACGCGCCTCATTCTCTCACAACTCTTTATGTCCATCATAAGACTGCTCTTATGTTATGAAGATACTCGACAAACGACAATTTGGCATAATTGTGTGTGTTAGCCTATTATTGTTCGTTCAAGCGCGAAAGATAACAATTCTGTGAGTCACAGTCGGACATTCACAGGCAGCGTGAACTCTTTTTTGACTTGTCACGCATAAAAACCCATATTTAAACGAACTAACGCGAACGCAGATATAATTTCAATCAGAATAGGACACCTGATAGTCTGAAAAAATAATACCTAATTTGGAAAAATAATACCTCTGAGACCACATTTAACACTTTTAATGACCTTAAATTTGACAATTTTGATTTATCACTTTTTAATACTTTTTAAAACCCCGCGGACACCCTGTATATGGTAACTTCATTGACCTTGATTTGCAATGCAAAGATTGAAAAAAATTAGATTTTTTTATTTTTTTTTTATGTCCTGTAACAACCCCCATTAGCTTTCTGAGGTTAAAATTTTGAATTTCCAAATATTTCAATGAGTGCCCTATAAAGGGTTAATATTGCCGCTCAATCCCATTAGGTACACAGCGAGAGCCCTCAGATATGCAGATAACCCGCAAGATGTAGTCGGCCCGTTCATGGCCACGCATAATGACGGGGATGCAGTCGTTCAGTCGGAAACATGCCGCTGCGATGAATCTGCTGCGAGTGCGCAGCAGACAGAAGACCGGACTCACAGGTTAAGACCGGACTCACAGACCCTTCGGCGGCCCTGGATGACGGTTTTGTCTTCCAAAAAGAAAAAGGAAAAATTAAGTCAAACTTGAGCAGAACGTCTCAGCCTCAAATGGGTAAGGACCCTGCCGACTAGGCCAAATGTGGCGAGGTGGTAAGGGGCGAAGAGTTAAAGATAACTAAGATAAGCAGCCCGGAAGTACATCGTAATAAAACTCTATACGATTTACAATGTAGCCAACTACGCCACCTTGGGACTTCCACCCAAGGATATGTATTACTCAGACAATACAGGTTCGTTCTTCCCAAGGACGACTGAGACAGTTCTGACAATTAAAAGCAATTTATTACATAAAATCTTTTCACATTGAGAAACAACACATTCACTAATAAATACCTTTCAGACATGTACCTCTTAACTACCCACAGATGTTCATACAGAAAAGGGTATTTTTAAATAAATAAAACAAAGAAAAATAAAAAAGATAAATACTGGGGGTTAATCAAAGACACTAACAGGAAAAGGAATCCCTGACCCACCTTGTAAGTAATCACTCATTAGACTGTAGTGAGGGACACTAGGGTGTGGGTGCAAAGGCAATTAAACAAATCCACACTCAAGTGTGCTGAACACCACACCCAAAAAAAGCGGGCAGGCCGAATAGCCTTTCACAAATATCTCAGAGAGAACCCACAGCACTTAAATTACAAGTTTTTAAATAAACAAGTTCTAAAAAAATACTCAACACAGCATATTATGCAGAAGACAAAAAGCAGCGATACATTTACAATAGAGTGCCGAAGTTATGACGTCACTTTGTAGGCCAAACCGCGGAAGTGAGTTAGCATTTTAACACTTCCGGTTCCCTCGCCCTAAAGTCTATGGGTTTTTTTAATGGGTTTTTGCTAAATCGCCTGAAATAAGGTCTGTAGTTAACAAAGCCTCTAAATATTTTCACGTTTTGATCTGTGACATAAAACACACCTGTTATAACCTGCTTGTGATTTTTTAAACTTTTTACCGTTATCATTTTATATCTGACGGCTTTATTTAGGCTTCAAAAGGTATACATTTTGGATTAACTTGTAAAGATTATCTTGATAGACAAAACGTGTAAGGGTCACAACTCTTTGTTGAACACAGATTTTTTTTTGCGATTTTCCAAAAGTCTATGGGGAAAATGCATAGCTTTTCGATCGAGGGAACCCGTGCGCCGCTAGCTTCCGACTTTGTCCTACAAAGTGACGTCATAACTTCGGCACTCTATAAAAGACAAAACAGCAGTGTAGTCTGGGTCCGTGTGTCCTGCTGATTACAGCTCCGAGCTGGAAGCACGCCATTAGACACGACCCCCAACCTACGCACACAGCAGTGAGGTTTAAGCACCTTTCAAAGCTTAAGAGTATCCCCAAAAAGAGATCATACTCACTGCGTCAGAACAACGTTTATAAAACCACTGAATGCTGCAACATGCTCTCACTGCACTGGAACAACTGCAGAACAGGCTTTAGGTTACACATCAATAGTACACAGAAAAATAAATCACATACCATTTTACACTCATCCACATACCAGAGATTGGAGAAATAAATAACCCAAACTACACGACTCCATCTGGAAAAGGCAGAAAAATTAAAAACTAGAAATGGCTAAACACAAGCTCAGCTACCTGTGCGCCTTGCTTATATGACAAGTGCAATCATGATAATGATTAACCAGCCTGTATCAGTCAGTGTGTGTGTGTGTGTGTGTGTGTGTGTGTGTGTGTGTGTCAGTGTGTTTGTTGTTTAATGTGACACAGAGACACTGAAGAGTTATAATAAAGTCTAAATCCAGCACAGAGGGGTTCAGTGAATGTGTGTGTGAATGTGTGTAAGTGTGTGAGTGTGTGTGTGTCAGAGACGCTGTAGAAGGACAGAGTGCCGGCCGACACGTCCACAAACACTCCTACTCTCTTACAGGATCCTGAATCAGCAGAAACATCAGTGGAGTTATTATTGTGACGGACAGTGAATCCGTGATTATAGCGGCTCAGACTCCAAGACTTATTATTCAGTCCAAACCCACAGTCATCACTCCCTCCTTTCCTCTGGATTCCTTTATATGACACTGATATATGAGCATCTCCCCCACTCCATTCAGCCTCCCAGTAACAGCGTCCAGTCAGACTCTCTCCACACAGAACCTGAGGATAAAGGCCATCAAATCTGTCTGGATGATCAGGATACGACTGACTCTCTTCCACACGCGTCACCTTTCTGTTCTCCTCAGACAGAACGAGACGAGTGTGTGCTGTGTTTGGATCCAGTGTGAGATCAACGGCGTCTGAACACAAGAACACACATTACAACAGACACATTTACAACAACACACACTAAAACTGTGTGTTTAAGGACTTACATCTGTGCAGTCTTGACGTCATCATGAACTCTTTAACTTCTGAACCATGATCCACACTAGAACACACACACACACGAATCTTACTTGACAACAACAGTTCCTATATCAATATATTTTAACAAATATAAAATAACCTTAAATAATGTACAATTACAACACGCGTCAAGCTTTTTTGTACTTTTTACACACGAGAAGTGCGTTCAACGTTGACGCTCAAGCGGTTGCCATGGTAACAAACAACACTTGTGGTTGCCATGAAAACGGACAACACCTGTGGTTGCCATGGTAACGAACAACAGCTGCTTGTAAAGTGAATGATTATATCCTGTATCTGAGACTAAATCAGTAAATAACGAGAAAGCAACAGAATATTGTGTTTTTCTAGCGGCGTCAGTCATCCCAGGCCTTCAGGAAAATAATAATGCCAATCATTTAATCTACATTATTAACAGGCTTAAGGCTGAGATGACTCCATATTTAATATACACAGATTTTGTGGCTTAGATAAGGTCCAGTTCTGTTTTATTTCTTTGCTCTTGGCTGACATGTGGCATTGCTATGGCCTGCTTGTGGCCCAGATCTGGCAAACAGGAGTAAGCCACCCAAGCGCCATCATTCCACGCTGCATGTGGACCAGATCATCATTCCAGATGTGGGCTGGATCTGGGCTGTCACAATGTTGCTTTGTGGGGTGTTGATATGTTTAATAATGAAGATTGCGATTGGGTACCACTATTAAAACTTGTTCTGGCACAGTTCAAGGCTGGTAATGGGCTATTATTTGGCTGAGATTTGGGCCAGTTATGGCTCATGTGTGGCTCATGCCTATAGTCCAGATCTGGGCCACTCAAGGGCCTTCAATTGCTATGTGGGTATTTTGCAAAAGGACTTTCATTCATTTCCAAGAGAACAGATCTCAGACTCCCTGTTCTGGCTTTTAGAGGAGCCACTTGTAAAGGGAGTTTGTTTAGACAAGCAATGTGCTGAGACTCAATCAGATTTTGTGTGCTTCTAGGACTGTGGGACTTTGTTGAGACAAATTGTTAGTGTCCGGTCCTGCATTAAGTGAAATAGCAGCATCAGTCAGGGGCATAGATCAATTTTTCACACAATAATAATAGTAGAAATACAGAGGAAAAAGCTCACAAATGAGATCCCATTGCTAACAGACAATTGCACTGGCCTTTTTGCTCCTGATATAAAGGAAACAAAAAACTTAAAGTCCTAGTACTCAGTAAGGAAAAGTATTAGACAAATTAGGATTGCACAATAATGGTTAAACTGATAATCACAATCAGGGATGTGATTGTGCGAGTAAAAAAAAAAAAAGACTGAGCAGGAACTGTGAAGACTGACACATGGAAATATATTTAACAGCTATAATACATTTATAGTAATACAAAACAGGACGCCTAAACATATTTGGGGGAAATGTAAGGGCGATAAGTGCTATTCTGTAGTTCTGTAAATATAACAACTGTGCTTCCAATACTGATCAAATCTCATTCAGTAAATAAAATTCCACTAAAACTTCTACAAAAGGAATAGGCAACATAAAAATGTTTTTGTGTTTGGGGAAACTGCACATCATATTCTGGCTACACAGATAAAACAACATAAAAACCATTTACTGTATTAATTATATTAATGCTTTTTACACATTAGAAAAATACACAGATTACACATTACACATAACCTTATCCGCATGATGAAAAAATTATATTAACTGGAATAAACTGTATACAGAAAAGTAGCAGAGAATGTGACAAATCGAGAACAATCTTCACGAGTTCATGCTTTGCGTGCTATTTATACACATAAATGACCTTTTACGTGCATCCAAAAAGCACTTTTTAGCGTGCATATAATACGAAATATACACACCCAGCCAATTCTACACAGCGGGTACATTTTGCACACCAGATGCACATAAAAGACTGCTTTTGTGTATAAAGAGCACGCAAAATAAAGTCGGATGGATCGAATGAACGTTAAGTATTGTAGTTTAACCAATATCATCAGAAAAACATTCTATTATATAAACATTTTGCAACAAATTTCCATGACTTCTCCAAAACTTACAAACACCCTACCTGTTACATGTGGGTTTTGTTGTGTCTTGTATATCACGTGATTCCATGTTTGTCATGTGAGCCTGCCATGTGTCTTGTCTTTTGTTATGTTGTTGCTCAGTGTCCACAGGTGTTCCTCGTCTATGTTTATTAGTCTCCCCAGGTGTCTCCTTTCACCACGCCCCCTTGTTATCTTGTTTAGCTTGTTTGTCTGTGTATTTAAACCCCTGTGTTTCAGTTGTTGGCTGTCGGTTGTTGCTTTATGTTGCTTGTAGTGGTGTGTTCCCAGTCTTGAGTTCCATGTTCCTGTCTTGAGTTCCATGTTCCTGTCTAGAGTTCCATGTGAAGTCATTTTCCCTGGATTACCTGTTCGTTAAATTAAAGTGCTTGCGTTTGGATTCACTCTCTGCTTCATTCCTGCTACTTCGTAACAGAACAACCGACCAACCAAATGAATCCAGCAGCACAGATTATGTGTCTCCGCCAGGGAGACCGGTCCATAGGAGAGTATATTATTGACTTTATCGAACTGGCACATGTCTCATCTTTTGATGAGACGTGCCTGATGATCTTCTTCAGGGGAGGGCTATCCGAACCACTCTACTCCCTTATGCCACTCCATCACCCTGGCTGTAGTCTTGGGGAATATGTGGTCCAGGCTCTTTTATTGACCGATTCTCTGTCAGCCGAGCCTGAGCTCCACGTCAGCCCTGCCCAGCCTGAGACCGTCCGCCCAGAGACTTCTTCACCGCTGGTCCCGTCCAGCACAGAGCCTTCGACGCTGGTCCCGTCCAGCACAGAGCCTTCACCGCTGGTCCCGTCCAGCACAGAGCCTTCACCGCTGGTCCCGTCCAGCACAGAGCCTTCACTGCTGGTCCCGCCCAGCACAGAGCCTGTCCAGCCAAGCACAGAGCCTGTCCAGCCAGAGACCGTCCGGCCAGAGACCGTCCAGCCAGAGACCGTCCAGCCAGAGACCGTCCGGCCAGAGACCGTCCGGCCAGAGACCGTCCGGCCAGAGACCGTCCGGCCAGAGACCGTCCGGCCAGAGACCGTCCGGCCAGAGACCGTCCAGCCAGAGACCGTCCAGCCAGAGACCGTCCAGCCAGAGACCGTCCAGCCAGAGCTTCACGTCAGCCACGTCCAGCCAGAGCTTCACGTCAGCCACGTCCAGCCAGAGCTTCACGTCAGCCACGTCCAGCCAGAGCTTCACGTCAGCCACGTCCAGCCAGAGCTTCACGTCAGCCACGTCCAGCCAGAGCTTCACGTCAGCCACGTCCAGCCAGAGCTTCACGTCAGCCACGTCCAGCCAGAGCTTCACGTCAGCCACGTCCAGCCAGAGCTTCACGTCAGCCACGTCCAGCCAGAGCTTCACGTCAGCCACGTCCAGCCAGAGCCTGTCCACGTCACGTCTGCACAGCCAGAGCCTGTCCACGTCACGTCTGCACAGCCAGAGCCTGTCCACGTCACGTCTGCACAGCCAGAGCCTGTCCACGTCACGTCTGCACAGCCAGAGCCTGTCCACGTCACGTCTGCACAGCCAGAGACGCTCCACGTCACTTCTGCCGAGCCAGAGACGCTCCACGTCACTTCTGCCGAGCCAGAGACGCTCCACGTCACTTCTGCCGAGCCAGAGACGCTTCACGTCAATTCCTCTGAGCCAGTGTCTACGGACAAGATGGCCAATCCAGAGACTGCTCACGTCACAACCTCCGAGCCAGTGTCTACGGACAAGATGGCCGCCTCCGAGCCAGTGTCTACGGACAAGATGGCCGATCCAGAGACTGTTCACGTCAATTCCTCTGAGCCAGTGTCTACGGACAAGATGGCCGATCCAGAGACTGTTCACGTCAATTCCTCTGAGCCAGTGTCTACGGACAAGATGGCCGCCTCCGAACCAGTGTGTGTGCCTGTTCCCGAGCCAGTGTGTGTGCCTGTTCCCGAGCCAGTGTGTGTGCCTGTTCTCGAGCCAGTGTCAGTGTGTGTGTCTGTTCCTTCTCCCGAGCCAGTGTCAGTGTGTGTGTCTGTTCTCGAGCCAGTGTCAGTGTGTGTGTCTGTTCCTTCTCCCGAGCCAGTGTCAGTGTGTGTGTCGGTTCTCGAGCCAGTGTCAGTGTGTGTGTCTGTTCCTTCTCCCGAGCCAGTGTCAGTGTGTGTGTCTGTTCCCGAGCAAGTTCCTGAGCCGCCCGAGGGACCTTCACCGCCGTGGCCGCCCGAGGGGTCTTCACCGCCGTGGCCGCCCGAGGGGTCTTCACCGCCGTGGCCGCCCGAGGGGTCTTCACCGCCGTGGCCGCCCGAGGGGTCTTCACCGCCGTGGCCGCCCGAGGGGTCTTCTCCGCCGTGGCCGCCCGAGGGGTCTTCTCCGCCGTGGCCGCCCGAGGGGTCTTCTCCGCCGTGGCCGCCCGAGGGGTCTTCTCCGCCGTGGCCGCCCGAGGGGTCTTCTCCGCCTTGGTCGCCTGCGCTTCTGGCTCCACCCTGGTCGTCTGCAGTTCCTGCTCCGCCCTGGCCGCCTGCGCGCCCTTGCAAAGCCCTGGTCCCATTCCCCTGCACAGACTTGGCCCTCCTTCCCTCCCCCAAGACCACCTCTGCGTCACCTCCCTCCTGAACTTGTGGTTTTTTTTTTTGTGTTGTTGTTGTTGTTTTGGTGTTACACTAGGGGCGTCGGGAGCCGCCCATAGGGGGGGGGCTATGTTACATGTGGGTTTTGTTGTGTCTTGTATATCACGTGATTCCATGTTTGTCATGTGAGCCTGCCATGTGTCTTGTCTTTTGTTATGTTGTTGCTCAGTGTCCACAGGTGTTCCTCGTCTATGTTTATTAGTCTCCCCAGGTGTCTCCTTTCACCACGCCCCCTTGTTATCTTGTTTAGCTTGTTTGTCTGTGTATTTAAACCCCTGTGTTTCAGTTGTTGGCTGTCGGTTGTTGCTTTATGTTGCTTGTAGTGGTGTGTTCCCAGTCTTGAGTTCCATGTTCCTGTCTTGAGTTCCATGTTCCTGTCTAGAGTTCCATGTGAAGTCATTTTCCCTGGATTACCTGTTCGTTAAATTAAAGTGCTTGCGTTTGGATTCACTCTCTGCTTCATTCCTGCTACTTCGTAACACTACCCCTGATTATTTATTTTTATTACTGATCTGCATGATTCAGGTGGGTCATGACTCATGATTTTAGGATGAAATAATGGCAGAATTTAATCCGGAAGAATCACATCCCTGCACAATTATTTTGCTAAAAAAAATGATAATCACGCGTTATTAATCATGAATATTCTCATTTGAGAAATTTCATTTTACATTTCTACAGAATTATTGCACTTTCATGTAAGCATAAATTTAAGAGAACGTCAAACTCATATGCAGGGTTTATTTTACGGTTTCCTGATTTACACATTATGAAAATGTATTGTATTTGTATTGTAATATTTACTTAATATTAAATACTTAATATTTGTAAGTGCATTTAGTCGGCAACCACAATCCCAAACAATATGGTTGAGATTTATGCTTGATTTATTACAGGTTGCCCTTGAGAAAGCTTGCTCACAGATTTAGTCTCAGCAAACTGCCCAAGTGGCCTTGTGAAGGAATGACACTTACAGTATGACACTTTCATTTGAGCAGAATATCACAATAGAGATTAATAAACTCCAACATACATGTTTGTCTGTGTTTTCAAATCATCAGCACAAAAGTTTTTTTTGTGTGCAGTGGAGAGAGAGCGCATAGTTGCCAGATTGGGAGATCAAGAAATACACTTGCCTGGATGCTTTACACTTGTCTGGATGCTTTGTCAGGACTGCTTGGTGTCACTTTTTAACACACTGGGTACCCCTTCAGTGTAATTTTTCAACATGCAGGGTAGTCAGATAGACTTCTATAAAACTTTTAATCTCTGAATTAAACGGCATGAATAAAGAAGTATCTTGACAACGACAAAAACTATTCTCTCACATACACGACAGCCAGGATGATTCTTTCTGATCTACTTACTTGAGTTTGTCCAGTGTGCAGTCTGGATGGTTCATTGTATCAGAGAGCAGCTTCAGTCCTGATTCTCCTGGGTGATTGTGGCTCAGATCCAGCTCTCTCAGGTGTGAAGGGTTTGAACTCAGAGCTGAAGCCAGAGCAGCACAACCTTCCTCTGTCACCAAACACTGAGATAATCTATAACAAAAGTAAGTGTTAATGTTAGTATGCTTCATTTGTAGAGAATATACACTACAATAAACACGGCTCTTCAACCCATCAATTATCTTTACAAGGACCTTTGATTGATTGCAATTAATGATGTTGAGATTACCAATTTCAAAATTGATCGTGATTACAATGGTCACGTTATTCAACAGTAAGAATTTGGATGTTATGGTTAAAAAAAAGAAAACATTAAAATTAGTCTTTCAGACTTGTATGTGGCGTGCCCTTTGTCTGGATCCTCTTCGAGGCTGTTACTATTGAGTTCACTAGGCGATTGTCTAGTTAAGGCAGGGTGCGTGCAAAGCATGAACTTTAAGCACATGTGAAACTCTCAAATTGAAGGAACTTAAATTGAAGGATCTCCTGGACTTTAACTACTCCTGAAATTGCCAAAATGCCCCAATAGCTTGATTTTAGACATGCAATTTGCAAAACATTTAGAAGAAAAGTGTCAGCAAAAGCGGCAAACACATCTAATATGATCAGCACCTGTGGGATCATCACCATCCACGCCCAGATGAAAGTAATAATTTTACAAACATAATAAATAGCCTGTTATGTACTCTTATCCAATAATCGCAATAAGCTATGCGCTTTGTTATTTTGATGAGAACAAGGTCTCAACTTCAAATTAAAACAAATACCATTTTGACACTCTTTAATGCATATGACAGATCGCTATAGCCACATATCTGTTTAAGCGGAAACATGGAGTGCACCTGAACTGATGATCTCTGTATCTGTGCATCTCTACACCTGAACTGATGATCTCTGTATCTGTGCATCCCTGCACCTGAACTGATAGCTGTACAACTTGTTTGTCATGAACGCTACCTCTGAAATTTCTCCCATCTGCCACCGGACGTCTCCCTCAGCTGAGTATTAGTACTTGGACTACAAATCTCAGAACTCACATACCTGGACTGATTGCACAAACATTTGTTATCCATTTTATGCACTATTTAACCCTCTAAGACCGTTTCCATGTGTCTGTTTAAGAAAAAGAGCCTATAGAAAAGAGCCTATAGAAACTGAAACCAAATGGCTAGCTCAATCATTTTTTTTTGCATACAAAACCAGAGATGTAACATGTTCAGATCAAGCCTCCAACATGCTCATGTTGCATTGTTTTCACCCTCTAATGAGTCTGTACAAATTGCGTAATATGCGCTTACAAAAAAAACACAAAAATGCATTGCACGTCTTTGCACACATGTTCTGTAGATCTGCGATTGATAGTTACGTCTTCCGATGGCTCATTGACGTATCACGTTCTGTGCACTATGACCCCAGTGTGTGTCGCATGTTGTGACGTCACAAGCTGCGTCAATGTTCCTTCTTATCGTTATTGTCTTTTTACCACAAAAATGAGTGTATCTTAAAAACTAATTTATGTAAACAGTTCACATCAATTCTGTATAGTTTTAAATTGTTTTATGCACGTTTTTCACTTTGACAAGTTTGAGGTTGACATTTATCCATTTTTTGTATTGAATAAAATATGTAGAAAAAAAATTTAAAATTATTTTCTTTTTGTTTATTGCACTTTTGAGATATTTATCTAGTTACTATTGATTTATTACAAACATAGCCTTTAAATTGGGAGAGTAAGGATTATTTTGATGTATGGGATATGAAAATGCTCAAAAGAATGATAGCACAGAATGTAAAAATACAAAGATATACTCTGGTGGAATTGTTCTATGGCAGGTCATAAGGGTTAAGCACTGAGCACACTAGGAAACGTGCAAAGTCGTGTTTTGCCATGGCTAACATTTCTGAGGTTTTTCCTCAAAATTGATAAATTAGAGATCCATATTGACAATCTCATTTACTCTCAGAAACCAAACAGATTCTCTAATTCCCTTCAAGCAAACTTCCCTATGGATGACACTGTGGACAGATGTGTCCATCCTATCTGCATGGGTTCAGAGGAGCAAGAACGTCGCATCAGAGAACATCTATGTCAGTACTGTAGTCAAGCAGGACATCTGAGAGCTAACTGACCAACACAACGGTATACTCCGAATGGTGACTACCTACATTCGTCCTGGTCATTCTACTTCATATATAGAAGTACCTATAAAGATAATGTTCTCTACTAGTACCATCATTACTACTGCCCTACTTGACTCTGGTGCAACAGGCAGTTTTACTGATAAGGATTTAGCTTTAAATTATGATACCACTAATCCCCTGATCCAAATAATGTGGATCCTTAAACTTGTTAGCTTTATGAACCGAACACACATGCATAGGTCAATATACATTAAGTGTACACTTGACAGATTAAAATCACACTTACTGACTACTACACTTACTAAACTAACTAACATTTGAATTAGGCGGAAATGTGTCACAATGGCATTAACATGTTCACATAAGATGATTCCGAATATACATATTCTGTATAAAACGCTTATGTTTACATGAACATTCGCTTGTGCGGAGCCTCTGGTCTTCCTCGCATCTGTTTATCGCTTATCTTACATATAAACAACAAATCGTAATCAGCAGCAACTGCAATATAAACAAGATGAATAGACACTTGCTTTTAGTCATTGACGCAAACAACTCTGGCAGGAATTAGGAAAAACAACACAAACAATCTCTCCAAATGTTCTGTGCACGGTCACCCGACCAATGCTGAGATTTGATTGGCTGTCTGTTCGCGTGATTTGATCATGATCACTACGTTGGCTTGTCCTGTATATTTGTTGGATGTAAATAATGGTGTCCTCCAGATGGCGCTGCTGACCTCTTCTACAATCATACTTGCACACAGCAAAATCTTCTAGACAATGCCTGTAGGCCTTCTACAACCACAACCCATTCCTCCTCAACCTTGGACACACATTGCTATTGATTTTGTCACTGATCTCCTGGCCTCCCAGAGTAACAACAATATACTACAGTCATTAATTGTTTTTCTAAGGCATTACCCCTTTCCAATGTGTCCTGGGATTTCAACCACCTCTATTTTCCTGGTCAAGGGAACCCTCTGAGGTACTGACCATTAATGACTGACTCGGATGGAGCAAGACAGTGTGGAACCAAACACATGTCCAGTTTCAACATGCAGCAAATGGATAGAAGAAACAAGCTTATCACCGTCATTTCAACCCCAATTATAAACCAGGACAGTGGGTCTGGCCTTCTACTCCGGATCTCCATGTACGCCTGCCCTGCCATGTACGCCTCAGCTCCAGGTATGGAGCATTTTTTTTTTAACAATCTTGATTTCTCACGTCTGCTTTTTTGGGCGAGTTGCAGGTAACGGCAGCACTAATCAAGTGTCATGAATGCAGTCACACTTTTGTAACATAAAATGTTGGTTTGTTTTTCACCAAATGCTGTCATATACCCCCCAGAACACTTGGAATATATGACAAGTGTCGCATGGGTCCATTCTGTGATACGTTTGCCTTTTTTTAGCTTGATGCTGGTCGCTATTCACTCCCATTATGTGAATGGTTTAAATTCTCCTTCTATAGTCCAAAAAAAGAATGTCATACTGAATTAGAACAACTGCAGGGTGAGTTAATGACTTAATTTTGGGGTGAACTATCCTTTTAAGTCAGTATTATATTAGAATAGAACATATACACACATATATATATATATATATATATATATATATATATATATATATATATATATATATATATACATACACGCATATACATATATGTGTGTGTGTATATATATATATACAGTGAGGAAAATAAGTATTTGAACACCCTGCTATTTTGCAAGTTCTCCCACTTAGAAATCATGGAGGGGTCTGAAATTGTCATCGTAGGTGCATGTCCACTGTGAGAGACATAATCTAAAAAAAAAATCCAGAAATCACAATGTATGATTTTTTACCTATTTATTTGTATGATACAGCTGCAAATAAATTTTTGAACACCTGAAAATGTGTTAATCAAAGTTAATATATGGTACAGTAGCCTTTGTTTGCAATTACAGAGTTCAAACGTTTCCTGTAGTTTTTCACCAGGTTTGCACACACTGCAGGAGGGATTTTGGCCCACTCCTCCACACAGATCTTCTCTAGATCAGTCAGGTTTCTGGGCTGTCGCTGAGAAACACGGAGTTTGAGCTCCCTCCAAAGATTCTCTATGGGGTTTAGGTCTGGAGACTGGCTAGGCCACGCCAGAACCTTGATATGCTTCTTACAGAGCCACTCCTTGGTTATGCTGGCTGTGTGCTTCGGGTCATTGTCATGTTGGAAGACCCAGCCTCGACCCATCTTCAATGCTCTAACTGAGGGAAGGAGGTTGTTCCCCAAAATCTCGCAATACATGGCCCCGGTCATCCTCTCCTTAATACAGTGCAGTCGCCCTGTCCCATGTGCAGAAAAACACCCCCAAAGCATGATACTACCATCCCCATGCTTCACATTAGGGATGGTGTTCTTGGGATGGTACTCATCATTCTTCTTCCTCCAAACACGGTTAGTGGAATTATGACCAAAAAGTTCTATTTTGACCACATGACTTTCTCCCATGACTCCTCTGGATCATCCAAATGGTTATTGGCAAACTTAAGACGGGCCTTGGCATGTGCTGGTTTAAGCAGGGGAACCTTCCGTGCCATGCATGATTTCAAACCATGACGTCTTAGTGTATTACCAACAGTAACCTTGGAAACGGTGGTCCCAGCTCTTTTCAGGTCATTGACCAGCTCCTCCCGAGTAGTTCTGGGCTGATTTATCACCTTTCTTAGGATCATTGAGACCCCACGAGGTGAGATCTTGCATGGAGTCCGAGGGAGATTGACAGTCATGTTTAGCTTTTCCATTTTCTAATGATTGCTCCAACAGTGGACCTTTTTTCACTAAGCTGCTTGGCAATTTCCCCGTAACCCTTTCCAGCCTTGTGGAGGTGTACAATTTTGTCTCTAGTGTCTTTGGACAGCTCTTTGGTCTTGGCCATGTTAGTAGTTGGATTCTTACTGATTGTATGGGGTGGACAGGTGTCTTTATGTAGCTAACGACCTCAAACAGGTGCATCTAATTTAGGATAATAAATGGAGTGGAGGTGGACATTTTAAAGGCAGACTAACAGGTCTCTGAGGGTCAGAATTCTAGCTGATAGACAGGTGTTCAAATACTTATTTGCAGCTGTATCATACAAATAAATAGTTAAAAAATCATACATTGTGATTTCTGGATTTTTTTTTTATTTAGATTATGTCTCTCACAGTGGACATGCACCTACGATGACAATTTCAGACCCCTCCATGATTTTCAAGTGGGAGAACTTGCAAAATAGCAGGGTGTTCAAATACTTATTTTTCTCACTGTATATATATATATATACATACACTCACCGGCCACTTTATTAGGTACCCCATGCTAGTAACGGGTTGGACCCCCTTTTGCCTTCAGAACTGCCTCAATTCTTCGTGGCATAGATTCAACAAGGTGCTGGAAGCATTCCTCAGGGAGTTTGGTCCATATTGACATGATGGCATCACACAGTTGCCGCAGATTTGTCGGCTGCACATCCATGATGCGAATCTCCCGTTCCACCACATCCCAAAGATGCTCTATTGGATTGAGATCTGGTGACTGTGGAGGCCATTTGAGTACAGCGAACTCATTGTCATGTTCAAGAAACCAGTCTGAGATGATTCCAGCTTTATGACATGGCGCATTATCCTGCTGAAAGTAGCCATCAGAAGTTGGGTACATTGTGGTCATAAAGGGATGGACATGGTCAGCAACAATACTCAGGTAGGCTGTGGCGTTGCAACGATGCTCAATTGGTACCAAGGGGCCCAAAGAGTGCCAAGAAAATATTCCCCACACCATGACACCACCACCACCAGCCTGAACCGTTGATACAAGGCAGGATGGATCCATGCTTTCATGTTGTAGACGCCAAATTCTGACCCTACCATCCGAATGTCGCAGCAGAAATCGAGACTCATCAGACCAGGCAACGTTTTTCCAATCTTCTATTGTCCAATTTCGATGAGCTTGTGCAAATTGTAGCCTCAGTTTCCTGTTCTTAGCTGAAAGGAGTGGCACCCGGTGTGGTCTTCTGCTGCTGTAGCCCATCTGCCTCAAAGTTCGACGTACTGTGCGTTCAGAGATGCTCTTCTGCCCACCTTGGTTGTAACGGGTGGTTATTTGAGTCACTGTTGCCCTTCTATCAGCTCGAACCAGTCTGGCCATTCTCCTCTGACCTCTGGCATCAACAAGGCATTTCCGCCCACAGAACTGCCGCTCACTGGATGTTTTTTCTTTTTCGGACCATTCTCTGTAAACCCTAGAGATGGTTGTGCGTGAAAATCCCAGTAGATTAGCAGTTTCTGAAATACTCAGACCAGCCCTTCTGGCACCAACAATCATGCCACGTTCAAAGTCACTCAAATCACCTTTCTTCCCCATACTGATGCTCGGTTTGAACTGCAGGAGATTGTCTTGACCATGTCTACATGCCTAAATGCACTGAGTTGCCGCCATGTGATTGGCTGCTTAGAAATTAAGTGTTAACGAGCAGTTGGACAGGTGTACCTAATAAAGTGGCCGGTGAGTGTATATATATATATGACTATCCTGGCCTTAGTTATATTATAGTTTACTTTATCAATACTGACATTTTGTAGTCAAGTAGCACATCGCTTTTAATAATATATCAGCCATTTTGGATGTTAGAGCTCATGGTGCAGAGTATAGAGGTGCATCCACGTCCATCCTTTTTGTTTGGCTCTTGAAATGGCACAATCTGTAAGTTTAAAAAACTAATCTAAGCTGTAAAATATGATTACATGTATTCTGGTTATACACATGTTTGAGAACGATTTACATGTGACATGTTAAATGTAACCAGGGGAACATAATTGTGATGCTTGAATGTTCTTCTTAATACAGCCATCTTCTAAGTTATGTAAGGTTGATTTATGTGCATCATAAATGCATATTTATGTTTTGTTTTGATCTATGTGAACTGAATGTAATATTGTAAGAGATATGTTTTTAATATCATTGTTCATTTGTGTTACAGTTTCACAAATTGGGCTTCAGTAAAGAAAGTTTGACCCTGACAACCGTCTACGACTTTTACTAAGCCTTTGTTCAGCTCGCTGCAAAAGCTAACATAAGCTAAAAGCAGAAGAATGACAGCTTACTGTTATTTTGCACAGTTAAAATCCTCTTAAATACCTCAATTTGATGAGCTGACAGTTTGGACTCTTAAGTCCAATAGAGAGCAGCCTGACTCCTGAATCTTGCAGGTCATTGTTACTGAGGTCCAGCTCTCTCAGGGAGTTTGATGATTGTAGAACTGAAGCCAAAAATTCCATGTGCTGATCATTGAGATTACAGTTTGTTAATCTGAAAAAAGAGAGGACTCTGATTAAAATTCAATGCTCCTCTGATTATAGGGGTTCTAAACCTTGCTTTTAACCCTGGGTAAAGGAACATTTCACATTTGTAAATTAAAAAGTGGGATTAGCACCACTTCTTACACAGAGTAATGAAACCCTGGTCCGGAGCAGGATTAGAGTCGCTTTTATGCTTATAGTGTTACAAATGTATTAAATGTTTAATTTAGGTTCCAATACAATAGTATTTAAACTGAGAAAGTTTAGTAGACAGAAGGTAGCATTTCAGGTAAGCAATTCAGGTGTCTGACATTAGCTTTTGTCTTTATGCACTTCCTGGCCATTAAGCTCAAGATACAGCTGGGCCTTTGTCTCTATGATAATGTTAAGGTTTGAGTGATCTAATCAGGCTGATTGGATTAGCATCTCAAGGCTCTGAGGGGGCTTTCACACTGGCAGTTTAGTTCGGAACGGGGCACGGTTCGCATGAAAAATCGCTAGTGTGAACACTGTCATGGGACCCGGGTGCGCACTGGGGTACCGAACCCGAGACTACCTGGAGGAGGTGGTCTGAGTTCGGTTGCTCCCGAACCGTGGTGCGGTTCGTGTGAATGTGCAAGCAGCACGGACTCGGGTGTGCACTTGTTCAGGAAGTAAAGTTACCTGCGCATGCGTTTTAGCTTGTTGTGATATATTCAGTTAAATAAAACACTTATAAGGAATGATGATCGTGTTGATGAATTACCATGGATACGAGCGAGAGTGTATTCGCACATTGCGCGTGGAATCAGGGCAACAAATTTGGAAATCCACTGTCTCCTCAGAGTCTGTTTGCAAGCAGCAGAAGCCCACCTCATGTAACACACGCACAGTAAACCTGTATTGTTCACAGTTGATTGAATTAATAAAAAAACACAATATATCGACCTGCGTTCTGTTTTCTATCATACGCCGTGCATGTTTGCGATGACGTAATACTGACGGAACAGGGTTCAATAGAATCAAGTTGAGTGTGAAACCAGACCAACGCTGCGGGGGGCGCCGGGAACAATCGCGCTCGGGCTCGGACCAGTGTAAAAGCCCCCTGAGTGACACTGTTATGCTGATGAGATCAGGAAATCTCTGCAAACCAGCTGACTCATTTACACACCCCCTTTATGTAAATCCCCCCCCCCCTTTGGAATGTATATTTAACTACAATGTATACAGTTTGAGTGAGACTCGAGACTTGAATTGGAAGACCACAGCAACGCACAGCTCGTGTTCTTAATAAAGAATCCTGCTTAAGATACAAACCAAGTCTCCTGGTCTGCGTTTCTGAGTTTCCTACACTTTAGAAGAAAAGTTCACAACATGCTGTTAATCCCGCATTGCGGTGCCAAACTTGCACAGAGTGAAACGATAAAGTGTTAGAATTTTACGGCTAGATGCTTAGCAACGGACAGCCAATCAAGTTCATATAAAAAAAACTTGATAGCATTTGGCAATATATAATATGAGGACTGGCAATACAAGAGCTTTGACGTAAACAGAAGGTTGAGCTGTGTTCTAAGCCGTAGTCAATTACTCTACAAGGACTCAAGCCATCCAAGCCACATAACGGTTTCAGTGCTCTTATCACGTTTACAGTACGATAGCATTAAAGGTCCGGACTAGTAGGCTCAGAGACAGTTTCTGGTCAATCCTGTTCCTGGAGTACCCAAAGCACCGCACGTTTTCAAATTCAACTCATCAGCTAGTTAGTAAAGACTCCAAGACATCTAATATGTGTGTTAGACAAGAGACATTAAAAATGTAGTACTCCAAGAACAGGGTTGGGAACCACTGACCTAAATAAAGATATTTCTTATTTTAATTAATCCTCATCGCAACTAGTGTAGACACTTCAAATTTATGTAAATGAAAAGCTGTTACAGCGCATTTAGCTAAACTATTAACCTACATGAGAGGTACTATGTTCATATTTCAAATCAGTTGATATTATGTTCATATTTTCACACTCACAGAGCTTTTCTGCAGTTCCTCAGAGCAGGTAACAGTCTCCTTCCACCCTCTTGTGGTGATTTGATCTTGAACTTTTTAAGGTCAAACTCATCCATCACCTCTTCTGACATCAAAATCATGTTTGCCAAAGTTGAACATTGTGCAAGAGAAAGGTTTTTGTTATACGTTTCAGATTGTAAAAATGCCTGCATTTCTTCAACAAGAGAACTATCCTTCATCTCAATCAAGCAGTGTGACAGATTCATCCATCTTTCAGGGCTGACATTGTCATTTGTGTTCAGTGTTTTTTTAAGGTTTTGAATTATTTTCTTGCTGCTCTCTGGGTTGTTCTCTGTGTGAATCAGCACATCCTGTAAGAGTCTCTGATTGGACTCCAGCGAGATGCCATGAAGGAATCGAAGGAAAAGATCAAGGTGTCCATTTTTACTTCTCAAGGCTTTATTCACTGCTCTCTTCAGAAACACATCCAGAGGAACATTCCCACACTGAGCGCTGGACTTTCCTGTGAGGAACATTATCAGACTGTTTTTGTGTAAATAGCAGAAAAACAAATACAGTGCTGCAAAAAACTCCTGAAAGCTGAGATGTACAAAGCTGTAAACCTTCCTGTGATAAATCACAGATTCCTCCCTAAAGATCTCAGTGCAAACCCCAGAATACACAGAGGCGTCAGTGACGTCTATGCCGCTCTCAATCAGGTCCTCCTTATAGAACATCACATTGCCCTTCATCAGCTGATTGAAAGCCAGTTCAGCAAGTTTCACAATCACTTCTCTGTTGGACTGCAGGAGTTTCTCTGGATCTCTCTCTTCATACTTCTGGTTTCTAATACTAGTTTGAATGAGGAGGAAGTGTATGTACATTTCAGTCAGAGTTTGAGGGATTTCTGCACTGAGGTCTTGTTTCAGGATGTTTTGAAGCACAGTGGCTGAGATCCAGCAGAAGACGGGTATGTGGCACATGATGTGGAGGCTTCTTGCTTTTCTGATGTGAGAGATGATTCTGCTGGCTTGATGCTCATCACTGATTCTCTTCCTGAAATATTCCTCCTTCTGAGGGTCATTGAATCCCTGAATTTCTGTCACACGGTTGATGTGGTTAGAGGGGATCTGATTGGCTGCTGCTGGTCTGGTGGTGATCCAGATGAGAGCAGAGGGAAGCAGATCTCCTTTCAAGAGGTTTGACATCAACACACCCACTGATGAAGACTCATTTACATCAGAAACTTTCTCACTGTCTGAAAACATCAGTGTCAATCTGCTTTCATCCAGGCCATCAAATATTAACACAACTGTACATTCATCATAAATCTTTGGGTCCAGATCTTGAAGTTCAGGATGAAAGTCCAGCAGAAGTCTGTGAAGACTGTACTGATGATCTTTAATCAAGTTCAGCTCTCTAAATGGAAGCACAAACATGAAATCTACATCCTGATTGGCTGTGCCCTCGGCCCAGTCCAGAATGAACTTCTGCACAGAGACGGTTTTTCCAATTCCAGCGATGCCTTTAGTAAGAACAGTCTTGATTTTCTCTGTCTTCTCTCTTCTCTTCTCCTCATATCCTAGTTCAGGTGAAGGATCAAAGATGTCATTGCAGTTGATTGGAGTGTCTTGGAGGGTCTTATAACTTTTCTCCATCTGTAGCACCTCATGTTCTTCATTCACTCCTTCACTCTCTCCCTCTATGATGTACAGCTGTGTGTAAATCCTGTTCAGGAGGGTCTGGTTCTCTTCTAGTCTGATTCCCTCAAATAAGCTCTCATACTTGTTCTTCATGCTGGTTTTGTGCTGGTCTTTGACTCTCTGCAGATCATCATGCACTGGCTGGTGAGAATGGAGCTGCAGGGCTGCTTCTGTGTCATGATGACTGATGTGTTTCTGACAGGAGGAGGATGTGCTGGTCTGACAGGACACATCTCTGATCTGGTCAGCTCTCCCACCACTGAAAACACAATAAGATGAACAGAGACACAAAAACCTTTGTTAAAATAAAGAAAATATTTTAATATGTCTAATATGTTATGTCAAATTAATTATTAACATCAGGCATTTGGGGCAGATAATGACCTGCATATTAAAAGTAATGAGACATCAAAATTTCAGTAGTCAAAATGTTTGAAAAAGAGAAAGAAGGCTAAAATTCTAGACAGAAAGTTTGACCTGAAACCATTATTTTAAAATAATACAGCGGAATTAATTTCTTCTTTTTTATCCACTTGTTGCAACATTCTTAACACTATTGCCCCATTTAAATCCAAAAAAACTAATTTGGACACATCAGTACTTTCAAACTATCGCCCTATCTCCAAGCTCCCATTTGACGCGAAGATTTTAGAGAAGGTAGTTATTTTACAGCTGCAGTCCTTTTTAGATACACATGAGCCGCGTTTCCACTGCCGGGCCAGGGCCGAGCCAGGGCTTTAAACGGGCCGTGCCGGGCTAATAGCCTCGGGCCAGTAGCACCTGGCCTGCGTTTCCACAGTCGGGCCAGAAGCTCCACAGTGCTTCACTAAAACACGCCCGTAACACGCCTCTCGGGAACAACGTCACACTAACCCATCATTTCACAAACAAATGGAAGTTTTATCAGAAAACTAATCAGAAAGAAATCACTGGAAACAGAGTGCATTGCTAAACAAACATAAAAGCGACCGTTTGCTGGCATTTTTGAACTTGAATATTTAAAACCCAAGCATCTATGTTTTACCACATTTACAATAAAAAGTGATACATTGATTATGAATTAATGTAGGCCTATGTCAAAATTGCACATTAGTCACACACAGAAATAAATTAGCGTTAGGTTTCACAAAAGAAAGAGGATACACTTCTTCAGTCGCGTCCGTTTCTGTTTATTTGGTATAGGCTACAGGACATATTTAGGCTACATCACATTTAGAAAGAATGATAATTTCTACAAATATATGCCACCAAAAATACGACCTGAGGAGCTTTAGCACTCTCTCGACTCCCAGTAGGCTACAGATAGCCTATTTTCAGTCAGAGAAAAATAATTAAGCTCCCGAAAAAAAAGTTGCTTTATTTTATGATAGTCCGGTATAAAGAGACGAGACATAGGCTATATGACAGATAAAATAAAATAAAATTCTTTGTGATAGCCTTTATGATTGGTCTGATTTCTTCAAACGTTCAACATGTTTGTTTTTTTTACTATGCGTTACTTCAAGCGTTTACCATGTTTACCATGGTAATGGTTAGCGCGCATATAGTCTTTTGCATCGCGTAGGCTAAATATTTCTACCTTATACGGTAGAATCCACATCGGATCACAAACAGAAGGCATTCAAACATGAAAGTGAGTTAAATTATTTTAAAAGTCTTTAATGCTGACAGAATCATCCGGCGCTGTTGTCTCCAGACTCAGGTAAACCCCGCCTCTGTTCGTAACCACTCCTCTAGCCCGAGCTGGCCCGCTTTGGCCCAAGGTATTCGACGGGCCAGAAATCCTGGCCGTTGGCCCCGAGTAAGCCCTGGCCCGGCAGTGGAAACGCGACTGGCCCTGGCACGCACTAGCGCGGCTCGGCCCGGCAGTGGAAACGCGGTTATGATGTTCTAGAGGTGTTCCAATCGGGTTTTAAGACATTTCATAGCACTGAATCCGCACTTTTGAGACTTTTTAATGATCTTTTAATCTCAACTGACTCTGGAGATTATGCAATTCTTATGCTGTTAGATCTCACAGCAGCATTTGACACAGTTGACCACAGCATCCTTATTTCTCACCTCGAGCATGGCGTGGGGATTAAGGGCACTGCTTTAGAATAGTTTAGGTCATACTTGTCAGACAGAGATTTTAGAGTCAGTTTTGGTGGCTCTATTTCACCTTCTGTGTCCCTCACATGTGGAGTTCCCCAGGGTTCGATTCTTGAGCCAATTCTTTTTTCACTTTATCTGCTCCCCCTTGGATCAATCTTAAAAAGATATAACATCAGCTTCCATCTCTATGCAGATGATTTGCAAATCTACCTGCCCATCAAAAGAAATGATGGTGGTTCTTTAACAAGATTGGTTGATTGTTTTAATGATATTAAAGCCTGGATGGCCGTACATTTATTTAAACTTTAACGAGAGTAAAACTGAGGTCATGATTTTTAGAACCAGTGGCTACTCTGATGTCTCACAAATAGACTTGGGCATTTTGCAACCTCATGTTAAATCTGTTGTAACAAACCTGGGAGTTAAAATAGATTGTGATTTTAAAATGGAGAAGCAGATCAATTCTGTTGTGAAAGCCAGCTTCTTTCAACTTAGGCTTCTTACTAAGCTTAAGCCATTTTTATCCTTCACAGACTTTGAGAGTGTCATACATGCATTTATCACAACATGCCTTGATTATTGTAATGCTCTGTATCTAGGTGTTAGCCAGGCCTCCCTTTCTCATCTACAACTGGTTCAAAATGCTGCCGCTCGACTCCTTACGAGTAGCGAGATCATATCACCCCTGTCCTTGCCTCTCTTTATTGGCTCCCTGTTAATTTTAGGATTGATTTTAAGATTCTATTGTTTGTTTTTAAAGCCCTCCATGGACTAGCTCCAGTCTATGTCACTGATCTGTTGAAGCCACATGCTCCTTCAAGGTCTTTATAACGTCTGCAAACCAGTCTCTTCTTGTTGTCCCTAAAACAAGGCTCAAGAGCAGAGAGGAATCGAGCTTTCTCAGTCGCAGCCCCGAGACTGTGGAATGAATTGCCTCTTCATGTCAGACTGGCCCCCAGCCTTCAGGTTTTTAAATCTCGACTTAAAACACATTTTTATTTCTTGGCTTTTAATCCGGCATGAGATTTGTTGTAATTGTCTGGTGTTGTCGCTTGTCTATTTATTGTTTATGTCAATGTACAGCACTTTGTTCAACCTGGTTGTTTTAAATGTGCTTTAGAAATAAAGTTTGTATTGTATTGTATTATAATATTACAGAATCACTGACATGAAGAAAAAGCGCGTACATGTGAAATGATTACATGTAATTGATTTACTTGTAAATGGCGACTGATGACATTTATTGGCTGATCAATTTATTATTGTCCTCGATATTTTAATCGTAATTGATTTTGGCTTCCAACGATTATGAAAACAAGATAAATCGACGTAATTATGATGTGACAATAATGATTATTGTGCCGCTGCTGCATTCGTCCAGCACACCTTCCTTTCCTTCACAGCGGTGCGCTTTCATTCCACCCCAAGTCAAACTTAAAGGAATACTTCAGGATTTAGCATTAAGCTTTGTATCAGTAGAAAACCTGTAGTATTTTGGAATTACCATGCTTTCCTCCCTCATATCCCCCTGAGACGGGAGACTTATGTATTTTTTGTCTGGAAAAAATCCTCCGATGACCCAAAAATCGTCATTTTGCGTCATCTGAGGATTTTTTGGCCAGAGCCTAAAGACTACAGCCAGTAAAGGGAGCTGTTCCGCATGTTCTCAACCCACCCATAGATCTCACTCACAGAATGTACAAATAGTGTCAGCCATCTTTTATTTGGAAGCTAAGCTAACAGGCTCTTGTTCTTCTGTGGAGAAAGCTGAGTAGTAGGGGTTACCATACATCCTCTTTTTCCCGGACATGTCCGACCGTCGAGATCGTCCAAAATGTCCGGGATTCAGCTTTTGCTTTCTGCAGTTGCCATTCATTGTTTACATGCACACAATTTCAATCAAACTGAATTCATTCCGATTGGTGAATCTGAATGTAGTGTTAACATGAACGCTAAACATGTGATCGGTAGCATTGCTAAGAAAATTCCCGCTCCTCCGTGAGAGATACGAGACCGGTGCGTCTCACAGGTGTCGCTCATCAGTAATCATGCCACGGCCTCGCGCCGTTCTCCCGCGGCCCTAGCCTCGTCAAGATTAAACAATAAACTGTAAGAAACTGTACATCAAGCCGCGAAAGATACGCTGTTCCCAAGGCGGCCTCCAGTGCGTGCGCTACGAGACGGAGCAAAGTACACTGTGGGCTTCAGATGCTCGCTTAAATGATCAAATAGCCTACAAACAAATATGTTGAAATGCCTTTTTGGTAAGTATCCTCGTAAACAGTCAGTTATGTCTTAGGGGCGGTTGACACAACACCGTTTTCAACTAAAAACGCAAAACTTTTTATGTGTTTTGACTCGACAACAGCGTTCCTTTTGGGGGTCTGAAAATGCTAACTTTTGAAAATGGGTTTCAAAGTACACGTTTTTGAAAACGGCCTCCGTGAACAACAAAAACACAAAACTCTGAAAATGACGACATTATGCACATGCGTATTTTCAGAAATAGTAGCAGAAGGAAACAACAGCAGTATCGGCTGCGTGAAGTACAACTCGTGTGAAAAATATACAAACAGGAGAGCGACAAAACAGGTACTTCCAGCATGTCAAGACATATTTGTGGGGGTCTAAGAAATAAAAAATGGTTTAGCCTATTAGATGAATACAGACACTGCTTTGTAAATGTTGTAAATGTTTATTAGTATCTTATTAATATGATTTATGGTTCATATTCATAATCATCTGTTGTTGCAAGTTTACAGGGCAATGTTTCCATGCACTTTTAGGCTGAAATAAAAGCTGTTTTCATTTACATTACAATACCAAGTAAGTCTATTTAAAGGTCGCGGGTGCAGGGCGGGGTGGGGCGGGTTGTAAAAATAGATACAGTGGTGCGGGGCGGGCCAAATAATTTCATAAAAGCGAGACCCGTTGGAAAAAAAGCCAACCCGCGCATCACTAGTATACAGTATTGTTATTTTACATTTGATTTCTTTGTTAAATTTCTGTTGTAGGCTTTTACTTATCTGAATACCACTGTTAGCACATCTTCCGGTAAAACCTAAAGCAGTGTTTATTGGATTTTGTATTTTTGTACTGTTGTATTTTTTGTCGGTTTTGTTTATAATTTAGTTTCTTGTTTTTTATTGTATTGCTGACTGTTTACTTGTCTTCTGTAACTGTTTTGAGGACTTTTTACTTACATCAGTGGTTCTCACACTTTTTCAGCGCGAGGCCCCCTTTGTGTTGGTGCATCGCTTCGGGCCCCCAAAGAAAATTCATGACATAGAACAGCCTCAATCTTACAATTTTAATTAAAGCAAAAAAAATTACATGAAATTTTGGATGTCCTAGTTTAGGACAGAGTCCATCTCTTGCCTAATATCTTTGTGTTTTCTTCCAATGTTCCAAAGCAATGAACACTGATTGTAAATGGTCAGAAGAGCACATTTTTATTTAAAAGTTTTATTGGACGTGAGATTAAGTTTGAAACTAACGAGATACAATGTTTTTCTCTTTTGCCATAGTAAATGATCCAAATACAGTGATTGAAAGTGAACGAAAGAAAGTAATTCTCTACGAGAGGAGACGTGAGTGACGATTTGGGAAAAGAAACAAGAGATTCCATGTCCAGAGGAACAGGCTAATTCATGGAATAGGTTATTGTTAAATTATTTTGTAAACAAAGCTTTGTACTTCACTCGTGTTCTGATATCCAGGTAAAATAGCATTCACGGCCACAATAATGTGTTTTGGTTTACCACTGCCGATGGTACTCATTATCACGCTGACCAACACAGCCCTTAACAAAAGTGAATAATTCTGAACATTAATTTACTATTCACAGTAAATGCAGATAAATATCGAACATTTAATTTACATATTTTTAATTAAATTAATGTTGTAGAACTTCTGTGCCGCCCCCAGTCTGAGAACCTCTGACTTACAATAATTAACCTTGTATTCGTTTTTGCTGAAGTATTGATAATTGTGAAATTTCACTGACATTTAAAAGGACTCATATCATGAAATAAGACTAGAAATAAGATCCTATCACTAGTAATACAATTAGAAACATTCTATAAACCCTCTGCACACAAAAGTATCATTTCTAAATTATAGTTACAAACAGAGCATTACATCTATGTATTAAAGTAAAATAGTGTAAAATTAAACATAAATTTATAAACGGTGAATTAGTCAATTCATTGTAATAAGCTGACTTTCAATGTTTCTTTTGTCAGTTATAGTTATTTTTTTATTTATGAGTAAAAAATCATAACTACTGTTTGTGTGAGTCATTGATGTTTATTTACTATTTTGAGGAGTTACTGTAGAATATTTTAACTGGAACGGGCCACTAGTGGGCACTTTTTCATTTTATTTACATTTAATGCAAGTTCAATGTAAAACTTTATTTTTACTTCTGTTGTTGCTTGCTTTCACTTCAGCAATAAAATCGTCATTGTCTTTTATCAAAAGAGGACAGTAGTCAAAAGCATTCATGAAATTAAAACAATTCAAGTTTTCAAATCACCAAATGGAGTTTGAATGTCACCTAGCGGCCATATTGGCTACTGCGCCCAAAACTCCCAGAGCATATTGATAGTTTGAGACAAATTTGAAAGACTTGGTTGGATTTACCACTTTGACTTGAAGTTTTAGGGTGCCCAGGCACAGGCTTTATATTAATAGAAAATAAAAATAAATGTAAAGCAGCAGATTAAGTTTAGCAACCATTTAAGTTTGGATATGAAATTTTCCAGTCAATGTTCAAGAATAGGGTCGCCAGGTAAGAGGCTAATGATGCTAACTAGTTATCTGGATTCTAAGACTAATTTATATATTCAATTTGGATACAAATTTTATAGAGCCTTTTTACCCTCTTATTTTAACAACTATTTGTGCACCCATACACACACTTGTGTTTGTGTGTGTTTTTGCCAGTGTTGTAGTTTTTAGGGGCGATGGATATAATGTAATATCTTGTCTATGGCAGCAACAGAATCTGGACCGGCCCTGAACTTCATGATACTCACACAGGGTCAGAGGTCACAGTAGGTCCATCATCAGGGGGATTATCCATGGAGTTGTTACTCTTTATAGACACACAGCTGGATACTGGAGATGGTCCATCACTGAGATCAGGGCGCTTACCCATGGAGTTGTTACTCTTCATGGACACACAGCTGGATACTGGAGATGGTCCATCACTGAGATCAGGGCGCTTACCCATGGAGTTGTTACTCTTTATAGACACACAGCTGGATACTGGAGATGGTCCATCACTGAGATCAGGGGGATTATCCATGGAGCTGTTACTCTTCATGGACACACAGCTGGATACTGGAGATGCTGCTCTCGGAGTGTGGACAGACGCCTCCTCCTCTCTCTCCTCACACACACTCATTTCACAGGTACGGTTCTCCTCTCTCTCCTCACACACACTCATTTCACAGGTACGGTTCTCCTCTCTCTCCTCACACACACTCATTTCACAGGTACGGTTCTCCTCTCTCTCCTCACACACACTCATTTCACAGGTACGGTTCTCCTCTCTCTCCTCACAGACACTCATTTCACAGGTACGGTTTTCCTCTCTCTCCTCACACACACTCATTTCACAGGTACGGTTCTCCTCCTCTCTCTCCTCACACACACACTCATTTCACAGGTATGGTTCTCCTCCACACACTCATTTCACAGGTACGGTTCTCCTCCACACACTCATTTCACAGTATGGTTCTCCTCCTCTCTCTCCTCACACACACTCATGTACGGTTCTCCTCCTCATTTTACAGGAAGTTTGATTCTTCTCTTACTCCTTGATGAGAGACTTGATTCCAGACCTGTACGTGGACAAAGAAAACATGCACAAAACACAACTGAATTGACACATTTTATTTAAATGGAATTTAATTCACTTTAACTTAACGTCAACAGTCTTTCTCCAGTTAATGTAAAGTTTTTGTGTTTATCCTGCGACTATCTTTCTCCAGTCTTACTGCGCTGTGACACATTAGGCTACAATATATAGATTAATTAAATAATTAAACAGTTTAAAGTCAACTAAAGATTTCAAACGAAAATGATCCTGTTAACTAAAAAAATAAGTGTAAGTGTATCCATTTTCGGCCATTTAATGAGTGTTACAGTAGACGTGAAGTAGCCTATCAGTAACTTTCAACTTGATCATGTATTTGAGTTTGAGTTCGTCATAAGGTCTGTTTAGACGCACACACTTTAAGTTTAAAGAACTTACTGTTACATCATGTGAAGCGATTGCTGATTTTCTATCTTCCGAAATGGCGTCTTTACAGTCATCGGCTGCTTTCGGTTTCACTTATATTATTCACTCATCTTGATATTTTCAAGACAGGTAAATATCCAGCAGATCCTCCTCGAATGGATTCTTTTCACACTTCCGGGTTGAACGAGGAAATAAATTACAGTAGAGCCACTTGTATTGAGGGAAATGCGAGACCAGGGCTGCGTTCAGCCCCGACAAAACGTTGCACAACGTTTTTTAAACAGAAACAGTGATGCGTTGTTTTTTTTTTTTTTTTTTTTTTTTTTTTTTTGAAAGCAACAGTTGGGTACAAACATGTCAAACCATCAATATACAAACAAACATTTATACAGACATACCATGCCAGAGACAAAACAAACAAACGAAAAAAAAAGGAAAAAAAACCTAAATAAAGGTGGAAAAATAAGAAAATTAAGAGGAATCGGGGAATAGGTCATAATATTGACACAAAAGTTGTCCATTCTTCTTGTTCTTTACAAGCTTGTGCGATTCAAGAAGCATATTAAATTCCAAAATATAATGTTTAAAACATAAGGAAGACTTATTAAATGTCTGCTTGTGTATAAAGAACTTAGCATATACAATTATAAAGTTTAATACAAACTCCAGGGTGCCATCTTGTGGGAAACAAAAGTAACAGATAATATCTTTCAGGGTGAATGAGTGAGTTATATTTTGAGATTGGAGAAAGTGAGTACCCAAATCTTCCCAAAACCTTTTGGTAACTGGACAATTAAAAAATAAATGAGGAATTGTTTCAGTGTCCTGTTTACAAAAGCTACAGCATGTGTCAATGTCTAGAAACTTGGCGAATATGCTTATTATTAATTTTTTTGTCAGACAGATCTACACCATCCAACATAAGTGAAATCTGTCTGATATCTTTGGTTTCCATAGCTCAATTAGCTTAATTAATTGTCTGATTCCGGAAGGGATGGCATCAGTGACTACGTTTACATGCAGCCAATTTTCGGGTTATGGTCGGGTTAAGGTCACTATTCGGGTTTCTGAAACATTAGGAATAACCCGTTTACATGCGTGAGCAGAGAGAGTTTCTCCTGTATACATGGAATTGCAATATCCCGATGTAAACAGCGACGCACGGTTAGCGTCTGGACGTACGGACAACCTTAAGACGCAGTATGCGTCATTTCCGATTTTTCTTCCTGTATCCAAAGACGACAACAACAGCAGCATGCGGATAATGAATAGTTCGGGGCAGATAGCGATCGCCTTTGTTTGCGCTTTGATGCTGGTAACGTTACTGACCTCGCTCCAAACGTATGCTGTGCTGCGTCTCGCCATGTTTACTTCCGGTATACTGCACGCGGGTTTTTGTATGCACTGAGAAGTTCCTCTACTCAAAAGACCAAGATTCCTTGCGAATAGAACATGCGCAGTGGGGACAATCACTATGGGGATATCCCGATACGCGTTTACATGACCAAAAATTCGGGTTAGAAAAGGGGTACCCCAGGTATAATATCCCGGTTTTTTAAATCCGGGATATGAGCATATTCGGGTTTTTGCCGGTGTTTACATGGCCGTTCGCGACCGGGTTATTGCTAATATCCCGGTTTTGAACGGGTTATTGGCTGCATGTAAACGCAGTCAGTGATAGATTTAAACTTTTTAAAAGGTATTGGGAAATTATGAGCCACCATAAAATGTTCATTGGCCAGAGAGGCCATTGGCCATTCATCATCAAGAGAGCATGGTGCCAGAGTCATCAAATAAGCAGAGTACATGGTTAATTCCTCTATCGAACCACTTAGGGAAGAATACTGATTTATTCCTAATAAGAATGTCGCTTTTGCTCCAAAGGAGAGATTTGTGTGGTGAGAAGTTGTGGTTGAAGGATAATTTCCAGGCCAAGAGGGACTGTTGGTGGAAGTTGGACAGTTTGATAGGTAGTTTATTTGGTAGAAAATTACACTTTAGAAGAAATGAGAGCCCACCCAGTTTATTAAAAATAAAGTTTGGAATAAAGAAAAAAAATTGAATCAGGATTTCGAATGCACCTTTTTAACCAATTAATTTTGAATGTGTTGACCACATCTATAAAATCCAAAATCTCTAGACCTCCCTTTTCTTTAGGGTTAGAGAGAACATTCTTTTTAAGCCTATGAGACTTGTTCTTCCAAATGAAATCTAAAAAAGTCTTGTTGACTTGATTAGCAATTGAGTCCTTTACAAAAAGAGACAAGGAAGGGTAAACAAAGCGAGAAAGGCCTTCTGCCTTGGAGAGTAATACTCTACCTAAAACGGACAAGTCTCTTTGTAGCCAGCAATTGAATATTAATTTGGTTTTCTGTATCCTATTTGAAAAATTTAAGTCCTGTCTAACTATAATATTTTTACATACACAGTAAAATCCCCAGTGTTAAATCAAATATGGTCCCACTCTACAGAGTGTTAAAGTAACACTGAAGCAGTGTTAAAGTTAATTAGATAATTAAGTGATTAATTAAGTGTTGATTGAGCATTAGTGATGAACACCTGCTGTTAACAAGCAGAATCACTGAAGGAAAGAGAAACACAAGAACTACAACTGACTTTTAGTCTCAGCCTTAAGTTAAATCCACTTAAGAGAAAAGGAGAAATTAAATCTATGAAGATCTCAGCAGAGGAGGATTAAACAACTCCACAAACAGCATTACTAGCTTCACTTATCACTAACCAGACTGACTTTATTTCTGTTATATGTCTTTGGACAAAGGTTTAGATGTCGATGTTTTTTAATTTTTGGTCACCATTATGGTGATCAGTATTTCCTTCAGTTGGGAAGTTTGACTCTTATCATTTTAAGTGCAATTTTGGTCTTTGTTACAATGTTTACCAAAGCACATAATGTGTTACAAAGGAAGCCAAAAATACGAAACGTTCAGGTGTTATAGTTTTCATTATTATAAAGTTGAATGATTCACTAATCTTATCCCTGACAAAAGTTGTTATTAATAACTATCACTTTTTTTGACACAGATCAGATATCCTGAATTAAAATATTTGATATACATTGCAGAATTTTTTTGATAATCTTTTTTTTTTTTTAAACAACAGACATCAAGAATCCGTGTATGAATCTCAACAATGGTGACATGCTTCATGCTGCAATGCATGCTGGGAGCCATGAGTTGTATACTATGGTGCCTCCCAGAATGATTTGCGGCATAAAGCATGTCACCATTGTTGAGATTCATACACTGATTCTTGATGTCTGTGTGTTTGTCCAAAGATTATTTTCCCAATAATTACAAAATTAAAATTCAGCTTGATGACTGATCTGTAGCAAGAAATTAATGTTATTGAAAATTATCTATTAATACCAAATAACCATTATCAGTAAATGTTAAAAATTGTAAAAAAAAAAAAGTACTTTATGATGTTGAAAACTATAGGCCTATCACCTGACCATCTTTGTTTCTGGCTTTCTTTGCAACCTTTGTGTGTTTTGGTAAACACTGTTACAAGGACCATGAAATCAAATAAGAAAATAAGAATCAAATTGCCCAACTAAAGGCAACACTGTTCACCATAATGGTGATTTTTAAATGATGACTAAAACATCAACATCTAAACCTCTGTTAATTCTCAATAAAACTTCTGTAGACGTCTGACAGAAATAAAGTCAGTCTGGTTAGTAATAAGTGAAGCTGGTAATGCTGTTTGTGGAGTTGTTTAATCCTCTGCTGAGATCTTCAGAGATTTAATGTCTTATTTGTATCTTCAGTTGATTTAATCTAAGGCTGAGACTAAAAGTCAGTTGTAGTTCTTGTGTTTCTCTTTCCTTCAGAGATTCTGCTTGTTAACAGCAGGTGTTCATCACTAATGCTCAATCAACACTTAATTAATCACTTAATTATCTAATTAACTTTAACACTGCTTCAGTGTTACTTTAACACTCTGTAGAGTGGGACCATATTTGATCCGAGCAGTGTTGATTTAACACTGGGGATTTTACTGTGTACATGTATACCTAAATATTTTACATTCTGTTTAACTGGAATGTTATCGATAGCAGAGTCACTACAACAATGAAGTGGCAACAGTTCACACTTGGATCGATTAAGCCTTAAACCAGACGCAGAAGAGAATTTCTCCACCAGTTCAAAGACAATGCTCAACTGGTCCTTGTTGTTCAAAAAAATGGTGGTGTCGTCCGCCAGCTGTGATATCTTTATTTTTTTCCCAAAAATCTTTATACCTCCAAAATGTACTTCCTTTACTAAGTGTATAGCTAGTAGTTCGGTTACTAAGATAAATAAAAAGGGAGAAATGTTGCACCCCTGCCTGACCCCCCTATTAATTTGAAATCGTGGAGAAGTATTTTGATTAACTATAACAGAACTGTTTATATCTTTATAGAACATGCTGACAATGTCGACAAAAGGGCTTCCAAAACCAAATGCCTTGATAGCTTGTATTAGAAAAGCGTGTTCGATTGTGTCGAACGCTTTGTAAAAATCAAGAAACAAAACGAAGGCGTCAGAATCAATATTGTCAGCATAGTCAAGCAAGTCTAAAACGAGTCTTATGTTATTGCTAATGTGGCAGTTTTTCATGAAACCCGTTTGAGTTTCTGCAATTATTGAATTTAAATCAGATTTTAATCTATATGCATATACAGAGGCCAGAATTTTATAATCTATAGTTAATAAAGTGATTGGACGCCAATTATCAATTAAATTAGGGTCTTTACCAGGTTTCAGGATCAAGGAGATAATGCCTTGCTTCATTGTTGTGGTCATTTCCCCTTGATCAATACACTCCCTATACATGTGCATTAAAGGGAGTTGAATAAGCTCCCAGAAATGAGTATATAACTCCGCTCCTAGCCCATCTATCCCGGGAGATTTTCCTTTCTTCATAGCAAACAAAGCATTTTTAACCTCATTTAAAGAGAGATCAGCGTCACAAGAAGCTTTATAATCTTCACTAATAATAGGGATACTGTGCTGAATTTTTTTTTTTAAACTTACACTTTCTTCTTTGTTAAAATTAGACTGATATAAATTACCATAAAACAAGCTAACAAATTTAGAAATGTGAGTAAGATCCTTAGAAAGGGTGCCATCAATGTAGAGCTTAGTTACAGAATTTCTTTTAGCATTTCTTTTTTCTAAAGCAAAAAAATAATTGGTGTTCTTTTCGCCCTCTTCCAGCCACTTAGCCCTTGATCTAATAAATGCCCCCTTTGCCATTTCTGTATATATTTGGTCTATCTGAATTTGGATGGCTTTTATTTCAATTTCTTCTTCTGGGTTAATGTTACCTTTTGACAATAATTGAGCTAATTTATTCATCAAGACATGCTCTGAATTATATTTTTCTTTCTTTATTTCCTTAGATTTTTTTATAGCCAATTGTCTAATTTTATACTTGAAGAACTCCCACTTTTTCTTATGTCCATTATTAATGTCAATCTCGAAGGTCTCTTTCGCTAGAAGTTTAACAGAATTATTAAAGGAGTCGTCACTCAAAAGAGTATTGTTAAACTTCCAATAACCTCTCAAGCCCGATTGCGGGTCAATGGAGCCTAGTTTCAAAATAATTAATTTGTGGTCCGAAAGGGGTGCATAAACATGTTTAACCTCACACTCAAAAAAATGATATGTTGGCTTTACTTAACTTTTCTTTGTAAACAGGTTCCACCGGTTCCACATAACTATGTTTTGTTAAACAAACATAATATGTTCATGTAACTTCAACATCATGGAATTTGGTCATTTTAAGCGACCCAATTAAACTCTGAGCTAATGAGTTAATTAAGTGATTTATTGAGTGATGATTGCGCATTATTGAAGACACCCGATGTTAACAAGCAGAATCACTGAAGGAGAAAACCGGAATGTTTAAGTCACCATTATGGAGATAAGTGTGTGTTTTAGTTGGGCTCTTGACCATTAACTCATTAACTTTAGAATTTGTTTGGCTACTGTACGTGAGTTATAACAGCCGGATGAACAATGAACAAAGGTGATCTGATGGTGTTGGTTGTGTTTTAACATAATCATTGTTTCACAATCATTTGACCTGAGTCACTGAACTTATAATAAACCCAATTTCTGAGTTAAGTTTACCTTACGGATTATAGCAGCACTGTCATTGTAGAGCATACTATTTTGAGCCTTTTTAATGAAATTCAAATGATCAAATCAATACATAAAAAAGAAACTTCTTAAAAAATATCTTGAGTAGGCACACACAGACATCAAGAATCAGCCTGTGAATCTCAACAATGGTGACAATTATAAAGCATGTTGCAGTGCATTCTGGGTGCCACCAATCAAAACTCATTCATGGCTCCCATCATGCATTGCTGCATGAATAAATAATGAGCTTATGATCTGTTTGTCACCATTGCTGAGATTCACAGGCTGATTCTTGATGTCTGTGTGTGCCTGCACAAAATATTTTTTTAAGAAGTTTCTTTTTTATTTATTGATTTAATCATTTAAATTTCATTGAAAAGGCTAAAAATAGTATGTTCTACAATGACAGTGCTGCTATAATCCGTAAGGTAAATTTAGAAATTGGGTTCAATATAAGTTCAGTGATTCAGGTCAAATGATTGTGAAATAATGATTATGTTAAAACACAACCAACACCATCAGATCACCTTTGTTCATTGTTCATCCGGCTGTTATAACTCACGTACAGCAGCCAAACAAACTCTAAAGTTAATGAGTTAATGGTCAAGAGCCCAACTAAAACACACACTTATCTCCATAATGGTGACTTAAACATTCCGTTTTTCTCCTTCAGTGATTCTGCTTGTTAACATCAGGTGTCTTCAATAATGCTCAATCATCACTCAATTATTCACTTAATTAACTCATTAGCTCAGAGTTTAATTGGGTTGCTTAAAATGACCAAATTCCATGATGTTGAAGTTACATGAACATATTATGTTTGTTTAACGAAACATAGTTATGTGGAACCGGTGGAACCTGTTTACAAAAGAAAGTTAAGTAAAGCCAACATATCATTTTTTTGAGTGCATTAACAAATTGAAGAGAAGAAGAAGAAACTAAAAATAAATCAATTCTCGACTTCAAAGTCAGACTTCTATTACTCTAGGTGAAATCTTGGATGTCTGGGTTAAAAAAACGCCAAGCATCAGTCAAGGATAGGTCTGAGCACAGAGAAGAGATTAAATCGCTTCCCTGGGAGGAGCGAGCCGCTGTATCTATCCTCTATTTCGTCAGGACATTCATTGAAATCCCCCGAAATAATTATAAAGGCATTTACGTATTTTCCCTTCAAAACCCTTAGCTTGCCAGTAATGGAATTAAATAAGTTTTTGTTGTCAAAGTGTGAATTAAATCCATATACATTGCAAACAATGAAAACTGTATTGTCCTGCTTGACTATTATTTATCCATCTATTAGTTATCCATCTTCCGTCACTAGAGGGCACAACTTCCAAAATATCCCCCTTGAAACCATGCACAAGGATTGAGACCCCAGCAGAATGGTTAGAACCATGACTAAAGTGAGCAATATTACCCCATTGAGCTTTCCAGAACCCTGTATCAGAGTCACAAGAGTGCGTTTCCTGTAATAAAATCAAGTCAGCTTCAGACCTTTTACAGAATAAAAATAAAGCTTTCCTCTTTGTTAAGTCCCGAATACCTCTAACATTTAAAGACAAGACGTCAAGACGTTTAAACAAAAAGTCCATAAAGGAACAGAGATATAGAACAGAAATTACCTGAAAGTGCTTTGAACGCAAAAAGTATGCAAAGACCTTACAAGAAGGTGATGATAACCTGCCTTAAAATAGCAAAAACCTTAGCCGTCAACTTAGAATCAAGAACGTTCGAGACGGCTGCACATAGTAAATGAAACTAACATGATCTCATTTAAAGTCCAACAAGGAGATCATATGTATTTGTATGAGAGAGAGAAAAAAAAAAAAGAAAAAAAAAAGAAAATTTTTTACACAAATTTATTACACACATCATTTATTACACAACTTTACATCTAAATAGCATTTGAAATCATTAAATATTTCAAAGACCCTATGCCACCAAAGTGAATTGACTCAAAATTATTTTACGATACTGGTCAGTTTATGAAAAATATTTTTCATTTAACACCATTGTATCAGCTTTTGTGTTAAACCGACTGGAAACAGCTGCGTTTTGGCTTAACTCAATATTTTCATGTTGAAAGAACATGTTTCAGTTAATTAGACCAAAAACAATATTTGATGCTTATACAATTTACTTATGTAAATGATTCAACACGATTCTTTTCAACCATTTAACATTATATAAGCTACCCTCAAAATCCGCATACAGAAAAAAACAGTGTGTGCGTGTACGGTGATTTATCAGAAATTACCATTGGCGCTTTGTTTGAAGAAAAACTTAAATCAGCCGATGCTTAATAACTATTGAAGTTATTAAACAACCCAGGAATTCGGTAATGATGTGCTTAATGTGATATTTATATCATGTTTTAATTTTACTCTAGACAATTTAATTAATGCTTCAGGGACAGAACTTTAGTAATTGTTAACTTAAAGTATGCACAAAAGAAATTCATTCCTATCTACTTTCTAAATCTGTGTTATGGATCTATTGTGAACAATTCACACATGCAGATGTTTTTGCCCTTGTAATGTTTATTCAAATTTTGTTGGAAAATCAAAAATATATGTTGGATTTACTTAACTTTTTTATGTCAACAGGTCCCCACGTAACTGAGTTATGTTGCATTTAATAAACATTGTTTATTTCAGTAATCTTAAGTTTATTACATAAGTTTAATTCAATGCCAATTAGTTTAATCAGGTTAACATTCTTAATTTTGTCCAAACTATTAAGTTTAATTTATTTGATTATTTAGTGAATGCGTTCAACATTTAAGGTTGTAAAAATTGTTATCTAATAAGAAAAACCTTTTACAAAATCTTTACTCCGTAAAGGCTCTTAATGTTAGTGCATTTGCTTTAGTTCACAGAGGATGGTATCATGCAACTGTTCAATTATTGACCAATCATTTGTTAAAAAACAGGAGCATGGCACCGCATAAAATAAATTAATCTTGGCAAATTCTACAAAACTCGATCCAATAGTAACAAAAACATACATATTGCACATACATACATATTGTTCAATAGGAACAAACATAGATATTGCTTAAAATTGGTCCTACATAGTTAAGTCCGACAGCTTAATTAAGATTACATTACATAGGCGAAAGCTGTTTTAATAGTTTCTCATGTATTACACTTACAATTTGTCGGCACATTTGATTCGGCAGAAGTCATATTGATCTCAAAGGAGCCAGGAGTTAAACCAGTTATGATAGGAGAAAACACATGGCCACCATCAGATGTAGAGATTTTGCCTGTTTACATAAAATATCTGTCAGTTCATCTGTCAGTTGTTCATTATACACACAATAGAGTCATATTCTACAAAACTCGATTCAATAGTGCCAAAAACATAAACATTTTCAGTATTCCAAATTTGCACATGATGCTGTTAGACCAGAATGTAGCCTTACTTAAAATGGGTCCCAAATAGTTAACTTTGACTGCTTAATTAAGAATAATTTTATACATTACATAGGCGAAAGCCGTTTTAATAGTTCTCATGTATTACACTTACAATTTGCCGGCGCATTTGATTTGGCAGAAGTCATGTTGATCTCAATGGAGCCACAAGTTGAACCGGTTATGATAGGAGAAAACACATGGCCACCATCAGATGTAGAGATTTTGCCTGCTTACATAAAATATCTGTCAGTTCATCTGTCAATTGTTCATTATACACCCAATATACACCGTGTCCTCTTTTTTCACCATTGCTGGTTACCAGAAGTGTTTTTACTTCCAGAAACCGCCTGTTGCACTCTATAATATTTCTCATTAAAAATAAATATAAACCACACTAACATGTTACTTGGATGCCTGATTGTCCTGCAGTGTTTGCTGTCTCTAGAGAGAGAGAGAGAGAGAGAGAGAGAGAGAGAAAAGGAAAGACCGTGTTATTTTAAATGGCAAAAATCATGCAATCATCCTATAGGCAGTAACGCAGTGCATTACAGTACATTGAGCTGTTACCACAGATAAACATTGTTTAAATAAAACACCGTTGCATAAAATATTTATAGAGACAATACTCACTTTTAGACATGTCTTTTGATGAGGTGGTCAGATGAGAGAGTGTCTGTAAAGTAGCGGACACAAGGAGATCCGTGAGAGTCGCTTGCCACTCCTCTGCCAAATTTGAAAGTCTGAGCTGGCTGCGCACGGTACTTCATAATGCAGGACCATATTTATGCCGAGGCACAGGAGGAGGAATCCTCGCAGACAAAACATTTTTTTAAAGGAAACGTGACCGGCGAATTCAAACCTAGGGTGAATATCGGGATAGCTTTTCCCAGGTGGATAGAGCTAATGAAGAAGAACGACTTTGAAAGGGACTCTGAAGCCCTGCTTTCTTCTCGACAGGTTATGGTCTAAATTACAAGCTTTTTTCATCGCTTGGTTTTGTAATTCATTATTTAGGCAGCACGATGGTACTGTTCTAGTACTGTATCTCAAATGTATAGTTAAACTCGATGAATGGCACATAACGGCTACCGTAGATGCAGCACTCATTTGAAATAGCGAGACGCTAGAGAGCATTATTCGTTTGAATGCAAAATACAATTTTACCGCTAGATGGGAGAAATTCCTACACAGCGTACCTTTAAGGACCAACTTGTAGGGTGATTGACAAAAAAGCCTTCAAAGTGGAGGAGGTCAAAGGGCATGCTTCCTGCTGGAGTATCATCGGCTCTCCCCAAAGTCTGTTCATGCGGCCAACCATTTTAAAATTCTACATATATTTTGAGTAGATATTCTCAGTGAAGTGTTTCATCCTGTGTGTTTCCACAATGAATAAGGATAGTTTGGGAGATAAAATTAAATTAAAAATTATATATACATCTTATACACGCAATAGATCATCGCTACCGTAGATAAAGTAAGATCATGCTTTGAATTAAGACGAGTAAAATTAAATATTCGCTCGAGACAATCTTTACTTATGCTGCGTTATCATAGACCCCAGAGGCACATCGCGTCCCTGAACATGTGAACTTAATCCAAATAAGAGTTATGTAGAGTTCTGGGTTGTATAGAGTTGTGACAAACATATTTCATGGAGCATGGACAAAAATACTGTTTGAAATAAGATCTAAGTCACCAAAGCGCAGTTTTTGCTTAAACATTTTTAATTTTATTTTTGAACAGGTGTTGTTTAGTAAAAAATAATAGCTTAGGTTAAATTTATGCACAATCATTTATATCGTACAAAAGTAGAAGATAAATAAAAGATACGATTTTAAATCTTTGCTTTAAATAGTCTTTTGATTTTAAAAGGTCTAATTTAAACTTTTAAGATTATGCTTTTTACATGAATTTAGTATGAATAAAAACTAGCAGAGCAACTTAACATACGCTGTGGCATTGAGCCCCTGTGACTCCTCTCGAGTGTGAAGCTTCATCTCACCCTGAAGGATCTGGATGGGTTTGCTTATGACAACTTAAGCTATTTGCTTTTTTAATTTTTTTTTTTTTATCATTGCATAAAGAACTACTTCTTCAGTTCTATGAAAATGTAAGTGTTTATATTATACATTAATTTAGCTAAAACGATGTTTGAATACATTTTAGTACCATATTTGTTATTATTTATTGAGTTATATACCATATTTATAATCATTTAATTTAAAAATAGAGATTAGTTAATTTTATGGACCCAACTTAGTGCAAAACAGCTTAGAAATTATATTAAATGGTTTATATCATGTTTAGGTGTACGGGATAGAATATGCTGTTACAGTACAAAACTCATTATGGCTATGGAAAGCCCACACCATAAAAATGAAACCCTGCTTGAACAAAAATGCTGATTGAATCTTTAAAATGTTCAGCAATCTAAAGTTTTTGAACGGACGTTGTTTAATAACAATCATAATTTAGGTCACCGTTATATACCATATTTATAATCATTTAATTTAAAAATGGAGATTAGTTCATTTTATGGAACCAACCAAAGTGTGTCCAAAACAGCTTAGAAATTATATTAAATGGTTTATATCATGTTTATGTGTACGGGATTGAATATGCTGTTACAGTACAAAACTCATTTTGGCTATATTAATAAAAATTATATTTTAGGTCACCGTTAAACAAAATCATTACAGTAATCTAAAAAGAGATAAGTAGAAAATGCGTATGTCTTAAAACTTTACAGATTTAAACAATCTTTCAATTTTAAAATATTTAAACTTTTTACGACATGCTATGAAATTAATTTAGTACAAACAAAACTTTAGCTCTAAAAAAAGGTGTTAGCGGACTGACATTACACAATGCACAGAGGCATCTGCTCTGTCACCCTCTATCCTGAATCTAACATTATTGACAAGCGACGTCTTTCTCTGAAGATGTGCTGGTGATGGGAAGGATCTTATAAGCAGCCTATAATGGGGTTGGGGTGTGAGGCATCACAGATAAATGTCTTCAGCGTTGCTCTCTCACTAAAGATAGGCCCATGTGGCAAATTTCTTACAGATAAAACTTAAGGAGTTATTGAACATGTGTGAGAAGTTCTTTACATGCACCCTGATAAATAAAACATATAGTCAAGTTTTTCCACAGACCATCGATGTAGAATATTTGTTTTTAATAATTAATTGAATTTAATCGTATATATTTAAAAAGATCTATTTTAAAATGTTAATGCTTATACTATGAAATAAGAATAACACTAATCAAACACATGCAAGGTCTCGTTCTGATCACTGAACAGACACACACACACACACACACACACACACACACACACACACACACACACAGACACGGATAAGTGCACGCGGGGACCCCTTTGACTTAGAGAGAGGTTTTCAGGATTCAGAGAGGCCTAAAGTAAATTATTGTTTCCTGAAAACACCAACAATACAGGATGGAAGCATAACATTTTCATCTTGCGCGCGCCCAGACACACACACACACACACACACACACACACACACACACACACACACACACACACACACACAAGCCATGCGCTCTATGTGATCTTTTTTTTTGTTGTTGTTGTTAAAAGATATTTATTTTATAAACATTTCATTTATATACTTTTAAAAGATGTTTTTTCAACTCTAGCTAGTGTGAAATATACAACATTAGAAAATCTCTTTTTCAACTTGAGTCAGATATTTCTCAACCAACCCAGGAATGCGGAGATATCATATTCACTCTGGTTCAGAGAGACTGCCTGATGCCGGTGTGAGAGAGAGAAAGACTTCATGGGGAAAACACATGTTTTTCAACCAGCTGAAAAAAAAGTAGGGGCATTTTTATTTATCTCTTTTGTGGTTTTGAAAATATCTGGATCAGTAAGATGTGTATTTTAAAGAAGTGGATGGTTTTCAACTTCAGTAATTTAATAAGATTTTTAATTAACAGAATGTTGGTGTCAAATATTTTATAAACATTTCATTTATATACTTTTAAAGATCAATGTTTTTTCAACTTTAGTTATTTAGTAAGATATTATATATTTTATAAACATTTCAATTATATACTTTTAAAGATCAATGTTTTTCAACTTTATTTTTAGGGAGATATTTGAGGGAGGGGGGTGTGTGAGGGAGGGAGTGAGGGAGGGAGTGAGTGAGTGAGTGATATACACCTCATCCTCTCCTCCTGCTTTCGCACCTCATTGACTACCAGCTTCCTCCTTTGAGCTGGGCCTGCCTTGTGCCATTTAGGAGGAGCTAACCTGAGCCCAAAACCCCCTCTTCCATGCTGTACCTGTCCCACGATATCCCCAATTTGAAGGTCAGCCTTTGCCTCTACTACAGATTTCTTTGCTGACCACTTTCTACCAGTTTTTAACACAGGGGCTGCCTCCCTTACACATTTGTCACGTGACTCTACTAATGTCATTTCCAGTCTGACCTTGGCACACTTAAACTCCTCGGTTAAAGCAGAGACTGGCAGCTGCAATATTCCTTTACTATAAAGTCCCACTCTGCTGAGGCAGCGTGGAACTCCCAACCATTTCCTGATGTATGAACTTATTAACGCTTATCCACTGTTGTCAAAGAAACCTCGTACACAGTCAGTGGCCACAGCAACCTCGGCAGTAGACCAAACTGAAAGCACCAGAGTTTTAGTTTGCCTGGTAGAGCACAGCTGTTTATGCTCTTCAACCCTTCCACTGCTTGTCGTCTAACTTCTCCCACTCGAACTGTGTCCTTTAGATCTCCATCGTACCATCTCCCAAGACTCTTCACTGGCTTCTCAGAAACTGTTGGTATTGCCTCACCATTAATGAAGAATGTTTTATCTACTACCTTTCCTTTAACTATCGAGATGCTCCTTGATTTAGAGGGCTTGATTTAGAAGGAAAGAAGAGAACAGAAAAAGAGAACAGAAAAAGAGACGAGCAGAAACACAAGAACTACAACTGACTTCAGACACAGACTTAGATGAAATCCACTGAAGAGAAAAGAAGACATTAAATCTGTGAAGATCTCAGCAGAGGAGGATTAAACAACTCCACAAACAGCATTACCAGCTTCACTTATTTCTGACTGACTTTATTTCTGTCAGACGTCTACAGAAGTTTTATTGAGAATTAACAGAGGTTTAACTCTGTTTCATTTGAAGTTATTCAGTATTTAGCCTAATGTTAAATGTATATTCATGTATATTTGGTTATAGTGAGAACTTAGTCTAGATATACACATTATTGGAACTGGAAGAATATAAATGTGTGCAACAGCTGCACAATAAAATCGGACATAAAACTTAAGTTTAAAGGTGGGGTATGTGATTCTCTTTTTTGTGCATTTTTTCCAAATCATTTGAAATCCTATTCATAATCCACTTACAGCCACTGAGTTAGAAGCACTGAAATGAAAATTAAGCAATTTAATCATCTGTGGAATGGGCAGGACTCGAAAAACTCCAGCCAATCATTTCCAAGACCCCCCTCCCCCTCACGCGAATCAGGGCCAGCGTTGGAGGAAAGAAGGTAGGACCATTTGAGTTGTGTATTTTCAAAATCTGCCGGCCGTTTTGCAAATTCCATACCCCACCTTTAAATTGTGTGAGTTGAGCATCTTACCTTCATAAATCCTCCAGAGTCCGGAGTGAGAGCTGCTGTATTCCAGGCTGGCGTTCTTCCCCTCATCCACATCTATAATGTACCAGTATTCAGTGCCGATGGACACGGCGAGCAGGATGAAACTGAGCAGCCCGCACAGACCCGCGCTGATGACCACTGTCCCAAAGTTCATTTTCATCAGCGTTCAAATCCCTCTTATAATTCATTGAGTTTGAGCACCTGTTACTGCCATTCAGTTCCTCTAAAGCCCAGAGTGTTTCGTTCAGACACATTAAAGCATCATTCTGTCGTTATTAGTCCAGTGTCCAGGGTGAAGGAAGAATCAGGTCTCAGCACATGCTGGATGAAAAAACTCTGTGATTTTCCTCTGCATCTCTCCTGCACAGCTGTATATGGAGTGAGAGCAGAAGCCTCTGAACACTGAATCCACATGATTCTCTCGCCTAAGTTTCAGCTGCGATCACTCACTGTGGTTCATTTGCTCACCTCAGCAACGAGGTTGTTTCTTCTCCATCTTGTGTAAATAGATTAATCTGTATATAGTGGGTATTAGTGTAGAGCTTTTTTTTTTAACCTTCATTTTGTCAGGAGAGAGAATATTCCTAATTTCAACACGTGAGAGAAAATGCACATACATTTTTATTTTTTATTTCCAGTACTGATATCTATTAAGTGTTGTTTTCTGGATTTATATATATTTATATATATATCAATGTTTGCATTGTGTTGGACTGCTACCTCTGTTGGAATTTACTGTGTAAACTATTAAAAGACTGCTATTCTTCAACATCTTCACTGTGTGTTTGTTTACCACACAACCTGTGACAGAAGAACCGACCCAAAAAGAAAAGGAAAATTAAGCGGCGAATAGTTTGTATTTGTTTTTCTTTGCCTCTCATTTGTGTTTTGTCTAGCAGGGAGAACGCTCCCTCGAGGATCACATGGAAGAGTTCCTTGATCTTGTGGATCAGATCACCATCCTGGACGACTGCCTCTGGACGTTTCTACAAATCGGAGGGTAAGAAGGAGATCCTCCCGCCACAGAGAGCGAGATTCTAGCAGAACCACATTCGGACCTTCAGTTAAGCGATTCTTCATCTGTCCCGTCAGTCCCACCTAGCCTCCCTCTCCCACCACCTCTTCCAACCACCTTAGAGGACTTAGCCCTTATCATTGGACAGTTTCTCTCTCTCTCCAGCCTCACCCTCAGCCACTCCTGCCACCCACTCGTCACCGTCTCCCACCATTCCCTCTGTATCCACTCCTCCTCTCAGTGGTGCGGATCTCAGGCCAGCTGGGGACCATCTTCACCTGGGTAAGAGGAGCCCACGACTCCGCCAACGACCCCGGCAGACTTTGCTCCTACTCAACCCTTCACCCTGACTCTTGCGTCTACACTCCATAGCCAATTCCAGCATGGACCATCAGCCGTTCGCCCTCGCCAAGCTCCCTCGGTCAGTCGGCTCCACCTGCGTCAGACCTCGCCACACCTGTCATCCAACTTATCCGTTGCTCTTTAGTACTCCACCCCGTCAGCTATGACCCGCTCAGCCTCAGGGTCCACCACCACCCTCGGTCACTCCAGCTCGCCCTCTGACCTCCAGACACACACCGTCATCGGGTCGTAGCCTCAGTCGAGGTCTCCGGGGTCTTCAATTTTGCTCCATGACCTCGACCCTTCGGCAACACAGTGGGCTCTTTCTCCACCGCCTCCGGCCGTCCCCAAAGTGGAGTCAGGACGTGTACCACCATGATCACTCACAGTTCTGGGTGTGACCTGGGCACATCATGCCCCTTCTCAAGGCTCCTCCATGGCTCTCACCAGCTTCAGCACCACCCTGGACCCTTCAGTTCTGCCTCCTCCCGGTCAGCCGTCCACCTCCCGAACCTCCTTCTGTATCCTGTGCCGGTTTCTCCTACCCTTTGCCAGCCCTTCACTATCCCTTCGCCATCTCCTAATTCTCCTCGCTCCTTCCGGGAGGGAGTGTCACACCACTAAGACTCTGTTTGTTTTCATTCGCACCATTTCTCCCTGCCTTGTTTGTTTTCATAGTCACAGATTTAAAGGGTTAGTTGACCCAAAAATAAAAATTCTGTCATTAATTACAAACGCTCATGTCGTTCCAAACCCGTAAGACCGTCGTTCATCTTCGGAACACAAATAAAGATATTTTTTACGAAAATGGAGCGCTTTCTGACCCCCTACAGACTGCAACACAATGACCACTTTCAAGGCCCAGAAAGGTAGAAAAGATATTGTTAAAATAGTCCATTAACTTTATTAGTCATTTAACTTTATCTTCTCTTCTGTGTTAGTCTCCTATGCTGTTTACGTTGTAACCACATTTCAGTGCTTCTGGGTTCTGCGTCAGAATGCAGACGCCAATTGGCCGACGCTGTTCACGTGAGCACCAAGACGCATGTGTGTGATGCTGACACAGGAGCTGGCCAATACTGAGCCGGCATTCTGATGTAGAACCTGGAAGCACTGCTGTGTGTTTACTACATCAACAGCATATATACACTGTAAAAAATATTTGTGCAATTTAGTTATTTCAACTTATATTTTTTAGTAGAGATAACTAGATTGTCCAGACAACAAGAAATATTAAGTTTTCTTGTCCTCAACTAGACTGAAAGTTGAATGAACAAGTATACTTGTTATTTTAACTTATAAATGTAAGTTGAAACAACTGCACTACATTTTCTGCAGGTTTTACTTCAATTATACTCTAATGCTTTGATAATAAACTAAACTTAATTTATCTATCTATCTTGCTGTCTGGTAGACTGCGTGGTCTTAAAACCTAAACTTCAAGCTTTTAAAACCGCTTCAAACATAAATCTTCAACTTCGACACTGTTATTTACACAGCAAAAACTCCAGTGTTAAATTAACTCTCCTGGGACTTTATATAGCTCAAGACTCGAGAGTGTTAAAGTGTTAAAATATGAGTGTTAAATTAACACTGAAGCAGTGTTAAAGTTAATGAGCTAATTAAGTGAGTCATTGAGTAATGAATAACCATTATAGAAGACACCTGATGTTAACAAGCAGAATCACTGAACGAGAAAATCACATTTTTAAGACACCATTATGGTGATCAGTATTTGCTTTAGTTGGGCTCTTGACCCTTACATTTTAACTTTAGATTTTCTTTGACTGTTGTGTCTGAGTTATAACTCTCAGATGAACAAAGAGAAAAGTTGATCAGGTGGTGTTAGTTATGTTGTGACATAATCATCATATGACCTGCATCACAAAACTCATTTAGAGTCTAATATCTGACTTTAAATGTATGTTGTTGATTATAACATCACAGTGATTTTACTGCACAAGGTCCAGAATTTTCTAAATAATCAAAAGGATTTCTTAAAAGTTGTTCTGAAAAAAAAAATTCTTTTTTTTTAGGCAAATACAGACATCAAGAATCAGTGTATGGATCTCAACAATGGTGACAATCAGAATATTCAATTAGGAAAAGGAAATTATTAGACATTTCAGATCATAATTTATTCATACCGCAATGCATGATGGGAGCCATGAATGAGTTTTGATTGGTCGCACCCAGAATGCACTGCAACATACTTTTATTGTCACCATTGTTGAGATTCACAGGCTGATAATTGATGTCAGTGTGTCTACATAAAATGTATTTGAAGTCTTTTTCTATCAGAAAACCTTTGTTTTTGTTTTTCAAGAAATAATGTGGATTACAATCAAAATCAACTGTTAACAGTTTAAGAGTCAAGAGCCCAACTAAAGCAAACACTGATCTCCATAATGGTGGCTTAAAAATTTTTTTTCTCTTGGTGATTCTGCTTGTTAACATCAGGTGTCATCAGTAATGGTCAATCACTCAACGAATCACTTAATTAGCTCATTAACTGGCTGAACTTATTGAATGTAGTTTAGAAAACTTAACTTAGTTGGCTGAACTTATTGGATGTAGTTTAGAAAACGTAACTTTAGTTGGCCGAACTTAGATTCAAAGTTTACTTAACTAAATTAAATCAGTTCATTGTACTTTAAAACTTGTCAGGTAAACCTTTCAAAATTTGTCAGGTACACTTTTCGAAATAAGTTAGTTAAACAAAAAAAACCCATGCAAAAAGATAGCACAAAATAATTAGTTAAGTCAACATTTTTTTTTTTTACAGTGAGCGTTTATTGACCATAAACTACAATAACAGGATTAAACTGTAATAAAACATGTGAATTAACAGTGAAATACTGGAGGTGACAGTAGATTCATATTCACTTTACAGTTATCTCTATGATTATATAGATGATGTCTTATTAATGTCACATTATTGATTATAATAAACCTTTGAGATCCAGCAGTTTTAATCAGATAATCTGAAGGATTTTAATAACACATTGTACACAAATAAAGTGTATGAATATCAATAACGGTGATAATACACACACAATTAGTCAAACAACGGGAAAAATTTCAATTTAGTGTGAGTGTGTGTATTATGTAATTTCACATTTATGAGAAAAATTTAAATGTGTTAAAGGGGTGGTTCGGAATTTTGGACATCGGGCCTCATTTACAAGTTAGCCTGTGTGTTATTTACCAGTGGAGTCAGTTTTCGAAAATGTTCACCCAGTCCTTCCAGTTGCATAGTTCGCCGGTGCTAGGCTAGCGCGAGTCAATGGTATCGGTTAGCCTGCCATTAAAACAGTTTTATCCACTCCACAGTTCACCTAAAGCACATCAATTATAACACCAGACTATCGATGTAAATGTCTGTTGAGAGAATAATGTTAGTCGAGGCCCGTTTGTAAATGAGGCCCGATGTCCAAAATTCCGAACCACCCCTTTAAATGGTACTGCATTTTCTTTGCAATTTTTTTTGTTTACCGTGTGTGTGTTTCAGTCATTGTGTGTGATTCAGTCAGTGTGTGTGTGTGTGTGTGTGTGTGTGTGTCAGACAGTATGTATGTGTTTAATGTGACAGAGACACTGAAGAGTTAACATTATAAAGTGTAAATCCAGCATAAAGGGGTTCAGTGAATGTGTGTGTGAATGTGTGTAAGTGTGTGAGTGTGTGTGTGTCAGAGACGCTGTAGAAGGACAGAGTGCCGGCCGACACGTCCACACACACTCCTGATTTCTTACAGGATCCTGAACCAGCAGAAACATCAGTGGAGTTACTATTGTGATGGACAGAGAGTCCGTAATCAGAGCATTGAAGACTCCAGGACTTCTCATTATATCCAAACAAACAGTCACGTAATCCTTTCCTCTGGATTCCTTTATATGACACTGATATATCAGCTTTATCTCCACTCCATTCAGCCTCCCAGTAACAGCGTCCAGTCAGACTCTCTCCACACAGAACCTGAGGCCACCAATCAAATCTCTCTGGATGATCAAGATACGACTGACTCTCTTCCACAAGCGTCACCTTTCTGTTCTCCTCAGACAGAACGAGACGAGTGTGTGCTGTGTTTGGATCCAGTGTGATATCAACAGCATCTGAACACAAGAACACACATTACAACAGCAACATTTACAACAACACAGACTAAAACTGTGTGTTTGAGGACTTACATTTGTGTAGTCCTGATCTAATCCTGAACTCTCCTCCGTGATCCACACTAGAACACACACACAAACACACACACACACACACAGTTGACATTGGCTTGCATCGTGAATTCCTACAGTATATCAATATTTTAACAAATATAAAATAACCTTAAATAATGTATAATTACGACACACGTCAAGCTTTTATGGACTTTTATTTAATTTATTGCAAATTAACAAAACAGTAACATATACAATACCGAAGAGAGAGAAGAACAAACAAAACAACAACAAACAATACAACAACAACAACAAAATAATAATAAATAAATAAATAATAATAAAACCAACTAAATAGAAAACAACTTAATATAGTTATCGATATAGTGGTGTATGCAGGTACATGGGCTATTTTTGTGGTATAGGTATAGATAGGGGCAGTTTAATATAATCGAAGTAGTAGTATAGTTTTAGTGAAGGTAGTAATCATTCCAATAATTATAACAATAATAGTAATAATAATATATTAATATTAGTGGTGATCGTATCAATGATAATATTCATGACAGCAATAGTAGCATAAGCGTTAGTGATTTATAATAATATTACCATTAATAATAATACTACATTTAGATCAGTCAATAATAGTATTGTACATTTGCTCTAAACTCTAGGTCAGGGGGCTGATCCACAACTGCCAGTGAGCACAACCAGTAGCCATAAAGATTTTATCAACAAATTTGCGGACTTTCTATCAGAATTAGTATTGGCTGCCGATAAAGTACTAATTGTTGGTGATTTTAATATGCATGTAGATAATGAAAAAGATGCATTGGGATTGGCATTTAAAGACATTGAAAACTCAATTGGAGTTAGACACAAGGACCTACTCATTGTCGTAATCATACTCTAGATCTAATACTATCACATGGAATAGATGTTGATGCCGTTGAAATTCTGCAGCAGAGCGATGACATCTCAGATCATTATCTAGTCTCGTGTAAATTACATTTAGCCAAGGCTGCAAAGCCGACTCCGTGTTATAAATATGTTAGACCTATAACTTCTGCCACTAAAGATTGCTTTATTAATAATCTTCCTAATCAGTTTCATCATCTCAGCATCCCAGATAGCTTATAAGAACTTGATATTGCAACAGAAACTTTTAACTCTCTCTTTTCCAGCACTTTAGACGCAGTTGCTCCGTTGCGCTTAAAGAAGATTAAAGAAAATAGTCCAACACCGTGGTACAACGAGCACACTCAGGCCCTTAAGAGAGCAGCCAGAAAAATGGAGCGAAACTGGAAGAAAACAAAACTAGAGGTATTTCGGATTGCATGGAAAGAGAGCTCGATTGCTTACAGAGAGGCCTTAAAAGCTGCTAGATCTGCTTATTTTTCAACCCTATTAGAAGAAAATAAACATAATCCTAGGTATTTATTTGAAACAGTGGCTAAACTAACGAAAAAGAAAGCTTCAAGCCCAGAAGTGTCCAAGCAACACAGCAGTAATGACTTTATGAACTTCTTCACTTATAAGATTGATAATATCAGGGACAAAATTATAACTATGCAACCGTCTACTACAGTATCGCATCAGGGAGTGCATTGTTGTCTCCCTGAGGAAAAAATGTATTCATTTGTTGCTATAGGAGAGGAAGAATTCTGCAAACTCGTTAATTCATCTAAATCGACAACTTGTATTTAGACCCTATACCGACTAAGCTACTGAAAGAGATGCTTCCAGAGGTCATAGATCCTCTTCTTAATATCATTATTTTGTCTTTGTCTCTAGGATACGTACCAAAAACCTTTAAGCTGGCTATGATAAAACCGCTTGTTAAAAAAACGCAACTTGATCCTTCAGAATTAGTCAATTACAGGCCAATCTCAAATCTGCCTTTTCTGTCAAAGATATTAGAAAAAACTGTATCCTCACAACTGTGTTCCTTTCTTGAAAGAAATGATATCTGCTAGAATTTTCGGTCAGGATTTAGACCGTACCATAGTACCGAGACAGCTATCGTTAGAGTCACAAATGATTTGCTCTTTATCATCCGATCGTGGTTGTATCTCTCAATTAGTGTTACTGGATCTTAGTGCTGCATTTGACACAATTGACCACAACATTCTTTTAAATAGACTAGAAAACTATGTTGGCATTAGTGGAATTGCACTAGCATGGTTTAAATCATACTTATCTGACCGTTATCAGTTTGTAGCAGTAAATGAAGAGATGTCTTATCGATCACAAGTTCAGGATGGCGTACCACAAGGCTCAGTACTAGGACCGCTGCTCTTCACTCTGTACATGCTACCATTAGGAGATATCATTAGGAAACATGGAATTAGCTTTCACTGTTATGCCAATGATACTCAGCTCTATATTTCTTTAAAACCAAACGAAACTTACCAATTCACAAAATTAACGGAATGCATAGCTGATATAAAAAATTGGATGACTAGTAATTTCCTTCTACTAAATTGTGAAAAAACAGAGATTCTAATTATTGGACAAAAAACGTCCACACGTAATAACCTAGAATACTGTCTAACACTTGATGGCTGCTCTGTTAAGTCCTCGTCGTCGGTTAGGAACCTGGGTGTGCTCTTTGATACCAATCTTTCATTTGAAAGTCACGTGTCTAGTATCTGTAAAACCGCATTTTTCCATCTTAAAAATAAATCTAAATTACGACATATGCTCTCATTAACAAATGTGGAACAATAAGTTCATGCTTTCATGACATCAAGACTAGATTATTGTAATGCTCTACTGCGTGGTTGCCCTGCACGCTTAATAAACAAACTACAGCTGGTTCAAAACGCAGCAGCTCGAGTTCTTACACTGTAAAAAAAGATTAGTTGACTCAACTTAACTAAGTCAAGTCATCTTGTTGCTTTGACTGAGTTAAGTTGAGTCAACTCCCTGTATCAAGTAATGTGGACTGGAAAACATTACTTAAGAGGACTAAAAAAAGATTCTGGTTGAACTTATTTTGGTATTGGACTCATGTACACTTCAAAACTTAGTCAGGTGGAACCAGGGATTGAACCATCAACCTTCTGGTTTGTAGACAACCTACATGAACCACTGAGGCACTACCGCTCAGATTTAATCAAGTTAGGGCAACTATTTATTGCCAAGTTACTTGAGTTTACAGAAATTACTAGATTTCAAAAATGTAAGCAAACTAATATCTACAAAGAATCTACATGAGAATTGGCCAGTCAATCTTAAATATTAACTTAAATATTAACACATGAAAAAATAGCTGAAAAGACAATTCAATAAGGACCTTTATTAAAACCCCAACAAGTCCCACTTCAAACAGCCTTGCTTCAAAATAAGAGTCAATGGATGTCGAGACGTAAAAAAAATAACTTCCTTGGGACATGTTAAAGAATTAGCCTTTACACCCTCTAACACACTTTTGCTTGGGGCTGCTCACAATTAATTGAGTGATAATTGAGAATTATTGAAGACACCTGATGTTAACAAGCAGAATCTTTGAAGGAGAAAACCGGAATTGGTATGTTACCATTGTGTTGATCAGTGTTTGCTTTAGTTGGGCTCTTGACCCTCACATCATTAACTTCAGAATTTGTTTGACTGCTGTACATGATTTATAACAGCCAGATGAACAAATAAAAAAGGTGATCTGATGGTGTTGGTTGTGTTTTAACATAATCAATAATTGGCCTAAATCACTTAACTCATTGAGAGCATAATTTTAGAGTTAAGTTTAATTTATGGATTATAGCTGCACTGTCCTTATAGAGTATGCATTTAGCCTTTTCACTTAAATCTAAATGATAAAATAAATTACAAAATAACCTTTTTAAAAGTATTTCAGGTAGGCACATACAGACATCAAAAATTAGCGTATGAATCTCAACAATGGTGACAAACAGCTCAACTCTGAACATAAGCTCATTATTTATTCATGCTGCAATGCATGATGGGAGCCATTAATGAGATTTGATTGGTGGCACCTAGAATGCACAGCAAAATGCTTTATAATTGTCACCATTGTTGAGATTCACAGGCTGTTAAAAAAAAACAGTTTGTCTGTGATTAAGTTTTAAGATTTTTTTTGGATTACATTGTAAAAGTTAATAATATAATGCTTTTCAAGGTCAGTGCTGTTTGAATCAATAAAGTAAACATAACTCAAAAATTTTAGCTCTGTATGAGTTCAGGTCAAATGATTGTAATGCAATGATTATGTTAAATCACAACCAACATCATCAAATCACTTTTATTCTTTGTTCATCTGGCTGTTATAAATCATGTACAGCAGCCAAACAAATTCTAAAGTTAATGATGTGAGGGTCAAGAGCCCAACTAAAACAAACACTGATCAACATAATGGTAACATACCAATTCCGGTTTTCTCCTTCAGTGATTCTGCTTGTTAACATCAGGTGTCTTCAATAATGCTCAATTCTCACTCAATTAATTGTGAGCAGCCCCAAGCAAAAGTGTGTTAGAGGGTGTAAAGGCTAATTCTTTAACATGTCCCAAGGAAGTTATTTTTTTGACGTCTCGACATCCATTGACTCTTATTTTGAAGCAAGGCTGTTTGAAGTGGGACTTGTTGGGGTTTTAATAAAGGTCCTTATTGAATTGTCTTTTCAGCTATTTTTTCATATGTTAATATTTAAGTTAATATTTAAGATTGACTGGCCAATTCTCATGTAGATTCTTTGTAGATATTAGTTTGCTTACATTTTTGAAATCTAGTAATTTCTGTAAACTCAAGTAACTTGGCAATAAATAGTTGCCCTAACTTGATGAAATCTGAGCTGTAGTGGCTCAGTGGTTCATGTAGGTTGTCTACAAACCAGAAGGTTGATGGTTCAATCCCTGGTTCCACCTGACTAAGTGTCAAAGTGTACATGAGTCCAATACCAAAATAAGTTCAACCAGCATCTTTTTTTAGTTCTCTTAAGTAATGTTTTCCAGTCCACATTACTTGATACAGGGAGTTGACTCAACTTAACTCAGTCAAAGCAACAAGATGACTTGACTTAGTTAAGTTGAGTCAACTAATCTTTTTTTACAGTGTACTAGAACCAGAAAGTATGACCATATTAGCCCGGTTCTGTCAACACTGCATTGGCTGCCTATTAAACATCGTATACATTTTTAAATATTGTTGATTACTTACAAAGCACTAAATGGTTTAGCTCCGCAGTACTTGAGCGAGCTCTTAACGCATTATAGTCCTTCACGTCTATTGCGATCTCAAAATTCGGGCCAGTTGATCATACCTAGAATATCAAAATTGACTGCTGGTGGTAGATCCTTTTCCTATTTAGCACCAAAACTTTGGAACAGTCTTCCTACCATTGTCCGGGAAGCAGACACACCCTGTCAGTTCAAAGCTTGATTAAAGACACATCTCTTTGACCTAGCATACACATAATAGATTATAGACTTCTATAACTCAATGTTAGGCTGCATAGATTAGGCAGCCAGAGACACCACATCCAACCAAGGTATCAATTCAATCCAATTATTTTATATGAAGGAAGGATTTGGCCAGAGGCAGTGGAAGGGAAGGGCCAGTCAATCCATTCACTGAGTCTGTAATGATCATGCCAACAGGACATGCCAGTCGCACCCACCAACAGCACCTAGAACAGACGCCCGACCCAGACCATTTATCTTTTAAACAAACATTTTTTAAATATTTATACGTAATATTTTCTGAAGTGTTAATTTATATAGGAAGAGAGAGAATTTTATAATAATAATACCAATATCATCATCCCTACTACCACCGTCACACAAAATAAATAGCAATAGTACTGATATGCAGATTTTAAATAAAAGAAAAGTACAGCTTATCGAAGATCATACATATATATACATATACATACATATACACACATATACACACATACACACACATACACACACATACACAGTGGTTAAAGTGGGATTTGGCAGGTGGGGGAACCCTCAAATTTTGTGTAGGTGCAACAAGGAAAAATGACTCTCCGTGGGACAACATATTGAGTATCGTGGTAGGCTATAGCAATACTTTTTGGGACAAGAGTGTCACTGTGGCACCAAGTATCACTTATTTACTTGATATTTTAATGGTTTTATTTTGGCCTATCTACACGGATACGATGATGATACTATGTTAAAATTGCTTAACACTGGGACAAAAATGTAGTCACTGTAGTCACGCCAGCCCACATTAACATCCACAACCCCACCCACAGACTTGTGCATTTAAATGTGAGGTAGTTCGGAGGGTTCGGGGGCATGCTCCCCCGAGAACATTTTGATTTCTCTGACCTACATATGTGCATTTTAAAGGATTAGTTCACTTTTAAAAAAACTTTTGCTGATAATTTACTCTCCCCGATGTTATCCAAGATGTTCATGTCTTTCTTTCTTCAGTCGAAAAGAAATTAAGGTTTTTGATGAAAACATCAAGTCCATATAATGGACTTCACCAGGACCCAAACGGTTCAAGGTCCAAATGACAGTTTCAGTGCAGCTTCAAAGGGCTTTAAACGACACCAGACGATGAATAAGGGTCTTATCTAGCGAAACGATCGGTCATTTCAAAAATACATAATAAAGTTTGATAAGCACAAATGCTCACCTTGCTCTGTTCTGTGATGTGCGTCGTGTACGTCACGTAATACGCAATTACGTTGAAAAGGTCACGCTTTCTGTCCTGACGAAAATTTACTTTTAGCCTTTTTAATATTAAAACACCCAGGATACGCACACAAAATGGAAATTTTAACCGATAAACTGACACAAAGACATTTGAAAATGTGTATATGTTCCTCCTTACGTTCGTTCGTGACCTTTTCAACGTATTACGTGACATACACGACACGCATCACAGAACAGAGCAAGGCGAGCATTTGTGCTTATAAAACTTAAACTTTATTATTTATTTTTGAAATGACCGATCGTTTCGCTAGATAAGACCCTTATTCATCGTCTGGTATCGTTTAAAGCCCTTTGAAGCGTCACTGAAACTGTAATTTGGACCTTGAACCGTTTGGGTTCCATTGAAGTCCATTATATGGAGAAAAATCCTGGAATGTTTTCATTAAAAACCTTAATTTCTTTTCGACTGAAGAAAGAAAGACATGGACATCTTGGATGACATGGGGGTGAGTAAATTATCAGCAAAAGTTTTTTTAAAGTGAACTAATCCTTTAAGACTTTTGAAGGCCAAAAAAAATGGATAAGAAATAGCTTTAAAACCATGGGCATTGGATTATTTGTCAATAACTGCTCTCTCCTCATTTTCATCACTCTTTTTCTCTCAGTCTCCTTATCCTGCCCTATTTCTTCCCCTCCTAAAGCTGAACTTTGACTGATAGTCTTTTCATTTTCGTCTGTGTCAGTGAAGTAAGTAAACATAGGCTCAACTGATATTTATATGATTTATGAATAATTTTCTTATATAAGTTAATTTACTCAAGGCTACCAGGTCAGTATTGCCAATAGGAACCTTCTACAAGCTTTGGAATTTGAAAAGTAATTTTAAATAATACACATTATAAGCTACGTTTAACGCAGTTGGTGGAATTGGCAGACGTTCCCTCGTCATGCACTGTGGAAACGCATCAAAGCATTCTCAGGTATAAATATGCAGCATTAATGCATGTAGGTGATTTTGAACGAATATTTAATGTCGATATACAATGGTCGATATACAATGTCGATATCTTTGTAAGACTGCCGACCCTATAGAACCACTGCAAGGGAAAACAAATGTCAGGCGAAATATCGAACCTAAAACTAACTTTACCACTCAACCACTGTGAGTGCATTTCACGCATTTGTAATCGCGTGCGTTCAGCGGGGAGGAAGGGAGGTTGGTCGGTCGGCCCATATCGGGACCAGCGAGATTCGTTGAGATTAATAATTAATCTATTTATTTATCAATTAATTTATCTGAGGGATAAATTCCCTACCGTTCCGGCCCACTTTAACCCCTGCATATACATACACATACATACATACATATAAGAGACATCTATACTGAATAATTGTAGAATGATGCATTCAGTAATACTCAGAGATTATTCATTATTAGTTTGTGAGCATGTGATTGGGAGAGTGCGTGGGTCCGGTTCCCGGTCAGGGTTAGGGGGTTAGGGTTTATGGACTTTTTACACATGAGAACAATATATTCTTGAGCGTTCAACGTGGACGCTCAAGCGGTTGTCATGGTAACGAACAACACCTGCGGTTTCTATAGTAACTAACAACACCTGACAGTTAAAAAAAGCACAAAAAGTATTCTCATCGCTTGATAAACTTAAGGTTGAGCCACTGTAGTCACTTGGACTATTTTAACGATGTCTTTAATAACTTTTCTGGGCCGGCAAGTTTCAATCCCATAGAAGCCTATGGAGGAGTGATCCAGCTCTCAGATTTAATCAAAAATATCTTAATTTGTGTTCTAAAGATGAACAAAAGTCTTACGGGGTTGGAACAACATGAGGGTGAGTAATTACTGACAGAGTTTTCATTTTTGGGTGAACTATCCCTTTAAGCTGGACTATGACACTATATTCTTCTAGATCTGCTGTACAGCAAAAACAAACTTTGTTGCATTATTTTCCTGTTTTCACAATAAAGCTGCTTTGAAATAATCTTTATTGTAAAAAGCGCTATATAAATAAAGTTGACGACTGTTCATGTGTTTATGTTTAGGATTGTTGTTGATCTTTAATATTATAGTTATGAACAATATGACTGTCACAGTTATGTTCAGTTAGTTTGTTTTCATCAGTCACGTGTTCCTTTGTTTGATTTTTCCTGCCAGTCATTAGTTGTCATGGACACTCATCTAATCATCACACCTGTTCATAATCATTTCATTATCTCTGTGTATTTAGTTCCTCAGTTTTCAGTCTTTGGTTGTCGGTCGATGTTTGCGTGTCGCTCGATGTTTGCGTGTCGGTAGATGTTTGCGTGTCGGTAGATGTTTGCGTGTTGGTCGATGTTTGCCTGTTGTGTGTGTTTTACACAACAGTTTACAACAGTGTTTTACACAACAGTTACACAAAATTTCACTGGTAAACCTTCTGTCTGTTCCTGTGTTTGTTGTAATATTAACATCACTTCTTATTGGATCCTGTCTACCTTCGTCTTCATCGTCTTGTGACAAGGACATCTTTTGACATTTTCTCTGTACTGTGATGGAGGATTTCATCCCCCCTTTTTTTGTGAGGTGGTGTATAGTGTGAAAATAGATTTTAATTATTTGTAAATTGACTGTGAAAAAAATTTATTGTTTTTTAAAATTAAAATAACCTCTCACACATGCTGTGTCATAAACTGGTTCACAGATATGTTCGAGAAGGTTATCTGTTAGGGCGATCAGTGTAAGACGGGGGTCTCTTAAAGAATATGTTGGGCAATGAAGGAGGAAGTTAGACTTTCTATGTCATCGTGAGGTTTCTACAGCTTCTATAGTATCAGAGTTTATACATTCTTTTCTCAACACATTCTCACTCACAACTCATCTGAATGCTTTGTCACTTTTTAACGCACTGGGTACCCATTTAGTGATATTTTTCAACATGCAGGGTAGTCCGATATGAAACTTTCTATAAAACTTTGAATGTCTGAATTAGATGGCATGAGACAGGAGCCTGGTGTGTTTTTAATGCCTTAGGTAAGCAGACCACAGCACATTGTCAGCTGTAGACGGGTCAAAACAACATTATAGCAAAAAAATAAATAATAATAATAGGATACTCTAAATTATCTATGCCAGGGCTAGTCGCCTTTATCTGAACTAAAATAACGTAGAGAAAAATTCAGTCAATACACCAATGCAAATGACAAATGAAAATGTATTGTATTTGTCATTATGACATATTTTTGGGGTATGATTTTCAATTTGAACAGCTACAATAATTTTGACAGACATATTTGAACACCTAAACCTATTTGTTATTTAATTTAGTATTTTTGGTTTGCTATCATATTTCATGAAGACATTGATCTGGCTGTGAACGGAAAAGGTGGTTGAGCTTTGATGGAAAATGCACAAAAGTTGGAGGGGCTTATATTTGTTATTGTATTATCTACTGCCGAATACCCTAGAGTTGTAAGTGAACTGTCCACAGGAATCTATTATAATTCTACCATTTAGAATGTAAAAAACATATCTGTCAAAAGTTTTGACAGATATGCACCAATGTTTGTTGACTCCAGTATCCTGGTTAATAAAGAAGTGTCTCTTGACAACCTCAAAAACTATTAAAAAAGACAGGATGATTCTTACTGATCCACTTACTTGAGTTTGTCCAGTGTGCAGTCTGGATGGTTCATTGAATCAGAGAGCAGCTTCAGTCCTGATTCTCCTGGGTGATTGTAGCTCAGATCCAGCTCTCTCAGGTGTGAAGGGTTTGAACTCAGAGCTGATGCCAGAGCAGCACAACCTTCTTCTGTCACCAAACAGCCAGACAATCTGCAACAACAATAAGTTTTCATGTTAGAGTGCTTCATTTTTAGGGAATATACACTACATTAAATACAGGGCTCTTGCACTGTAGGATTGCTGGCTAAATCGACCCATCAACAATCTTTACAAGGACCTTTGATTGATTGCAATTAGGGATGTCGCGATTACCTTATTTCACAATTGACAGTGATTAAAATGGTCACGTTATTAACCCTCTGGGGTCTGAAATCACGCCGGCGTGATTTGCACGATTTTTTTTCACATAGCAGCAAAATAGACTTAAAATACTCAGTCATTTTTTGTCATACACTCTTAAGAAATATGAAAAAATGTACTGTTAAATGTCTACTTTTTTATGGGTCCACTTCCAATCGAAATAAAACATTGTACTTTTGTAAAATAAAGAAAATAAACAGGGTGTGCTTTCTGCCTCTCCTTCTCCGTGAACTTTTTTTCTGGAGCACGTCTCTAAACGTAAACAAAACTCAGCGAATACTAGTCACACATGCATGAGCAATATATCTTTATGACCATTTAAGTGTGTACTTTTAAATTATCTAATTCAAAACTAAAACAAATATTCTCTGTTTATGTAATCTATATAAAAAGAGAGAGATGTCAGTCGTTCTCATTTCAGCTAATTATCTTTTAATGTGACCACGCCCACAGAGAGGCGCGCTATTCAAACGCAAATAATCTGAGGCAAGTCATGCAAACTGTTAACGCCCACATATCAGCTGGACAAAACACATCAAGTTGAACAAGAATCGTGGACTTTACCTCTTGCTGCGCTCTGAGGAATAATACTGTCGTCCTATCCTGGAACAATTTACCTCAGAAAACACATCAAGTTGAACAAGAATCGTGGACTTTACCTCTTGCTGCGCTCTGAGGAATAATACTATCGTCCTAATCCTGGAACAATTTACCTCAGAAGTCCTGGTAGTATCATTCCGAGGAGCAACGAATCAAGCTAATGTAGTAAGGTATTTATTATTATTCTTAAGAGCTTTGTTATAATCGCGATATTGATAGTGTGAATGATGAATGAAAGGCACAGACGCGCACGCTGTTGTTTACAGCTGTAACGTTACAGCGCGCATCTCACACTCGCATAAACATGATATGTTACAGACTAAATATGAATATTTAGACAAGATTCTTCAGAACTGGTTCAAAGTTAGTGGAAACATCTTGAAAAACATTTGTCTTTTCCCACTGGGTACCACAAGAAAGTGTGAGGACAATATATATATATATATATATGTGTATGTGTGTGTGTGTGTGTGTGTGTGTATAGCTTCTTTTGTCACAAATAAACTAATCAACTGTTATAGTGTTTGTTCCAATGCAAGCTATATCAAAATAATGAATCCTTAACTTTGAAATATGTATGATAAAATGTATTGGCCTACTTAAAAAAAAAAATACTTTATAAGACATTTATGGAAAGAAAATTTTCTTTTCAAGATGTTTCCAATTCTAACTTTGAACCAATTCTGTAGAATGGCCCATATAGCCTATTTGACCAGGATTTGTTTCTAGGTATGACTAAAAATTTGCTTTTTACTTTCATTTATATTTGGATTGTGTATATATATATATATATATATATATATATATATATTGTCCTTGCATTCTTTCTTGTGTGACACACCTGAATGAAAGGCTCATTATTATGCAGGGTCATTATCTAGTCAGGTGAGAACCACTTAATTATTCATGAGAGGGATGGGCCGTTCACGCCCATCCGCATATTCACTTCCACACAAAAAAAATGTTTTTCACAATTTAAAACAATCTGTTGTTTTATGTGAGTGATTAGGCAGGATGATTTTCAGATCATTTTGAAAAAAAAACTCTAGGCGACAACATCCATTAGTCAAAAGTCTTGTGGACCGATATTTAGTATGCGTTTTGTGGCCTTATTTCAGAAACTTGATTTTTTTGTTATTTCAATAACCATGCATAAACAATATTCTCTCAAAAATACAAACATGTACATACATGTTGCTCATACATTATAATAGCCATATTTGTGCTAAATAGAGTGTAATTTCACCTGTGTCATTAATATGTTTATAAGTAACTGAAAAAAACACAAATGTCAGGGCATGTCAAAACATCTCAAGAACCCCCAAAACACCTTAGACCCCAGAGGGTTAAACCGTAAGAATTTGAAAGCTATGGTTAAAAATCTAAGAAAAAAATGAAAATTAGTCTTTCAGACTTGCGTCCTCTGTCTGGATACTCTAGGTAAGGAAGGGCGCGTGCAAAGCATGAACTTTTAGACCATGTGAAACTCTCAAAATGAAAACATGGTGGATCTATGCAATCTCCTGGACTTGTATTCACAGATGCAGCAAATTAATTAAGCAATTGGGAGCATTTTGGCAATCTAAAAAAGAGTAGTTGATGACGGGTATACAATATGCAAAACATTCAGATGAAAATTGTCAGCAAAAGTGGCGAAAACGTTTAATATGCTACAGCACCTGAGGGATCATCCCCATCCACGCCCAGATGAAGGTAATCATTTTACAAACATAATAAATAGCCTGTTACTTACTCCTATCCAATAATCGCAATAAGCTATGAGCTTTGTTATTTTGATAAGAACAAGGTCTAAACTTTCAAATTAAAACAATAAATACCATTTTGACACCCTTTACTGCATGTGACAGATCGCTATAGCCACATTTCTGTTTAAGCGGAAACATGGAGCGCACCTGAACTGATTATGTCAGTATCTCTGCACCTGAACTGATAGCTGTACTACTAGTTTGTCACGAAGGCTACCTCTGAAAATCCTCCCGTCTGCCACTGGAGGTCTCCCTTACCTGAGTAATAGTACTTGGACTACAAATCTCAGAACTCACCTACCAGGACTGATTGCACAAACATTTGTATAGTGGCGATCGTACCACAAAATTAAAGCCACTACACAGTAAAATCCCCAGTGTTAAATCAACACTGCTCGGATCAAATATGGTCCCACTCTACAGAGTGTTAAAGTAACACTGAAGCAGTGTTAAAGTTAATTAGATAATTAAGTGATTAATTAAGTGTTGATTGAGCATTAGTGATGAACACCTGCTGTTAACAAGCAGAATCACTGAAGGAAAGAGAAACACAAGAACTACAACTGACTTTTAGTCTCAGCCTTAAGTTAAATCCACTTAAGAGAAAAGGAGACATTAAATCTATGAAGATCTCAGCAGAGGAGGATTAAACAACTCCACAAACAGCATTACTAGCTTCACTTATTACTAACCAGACTGACTTTATTTCTGTTATATGTCTTTGGACAAAGGTTTAGATGTCGATGTTTTTTTATTTTTGGTCACCATTATGGTGATCAGTATTTCCTTCAGTTGGGAAGTTTGACTCTTATCATTTTAAGTGCAATTTTGGTCTTTGTTACAATGTTTACCAAAGCACATAATGTGTTACAAAGGAAGCCAAAATTACTAAACGTTCAGGTGTTATAGTTTTCATTATTATAAAGTTGAACGATTCACTAATCTTATCCCTGACAAAAGTTGTTATTAATAACTATCACTTTTTTTTGACACAGATCAGACATCCTGAATTAAAATATTTGATATACATTGCAGAATTTTTTTGATAATCATTTTTTTTTTTAAACAACAGACATCAAGAATCAGTGTATGAATCTCAACAATGGTGACATGCTTCATGCTGCAATGCATGCTGGGAGCCATGAGTTGTATACTATGGTGCCTCCCAAAATGATTTGCGGCATAAAGCATGTCACCATTGTTGAGATTCATATGGGGATTCTTGATGTCTGTGTGTTTGTCCAAAGATTATTTTACCAATAATTACAAAATTAAAATTCAGCTTGATGACTGATCTGTAGCAAGAAATTAATGTTATTGAAAAGTATCTATTAATACCAAATAACCATTATCAGTAAATGTTAAAATTTGTGAATTTTTTTTACTTTATGATGTTGAAAACTATAGGCCTATCACCTGACCATCTTTGTTTCTGGCTTTCTTTGCAACCTTTGTGTGTTTTGGTAAACACTGTTACAAGGACCATGAAATCACATAAGAAAATCAGAATCAAATTGCCCAACTAAAGGCAACACTTTTCACCATAATGGTGATTTTTAAATGATGACTACAACATCAACATCTAAACCTCTGTTAATTCTCAATAAAACTTCTGTAGACGTCTGACAGAAATAAAGTCAGTCTGGTTAGTAATAAGTGAAGCTGGTAATGCTGTTTGTGGAGTTGTTTAATCCTCTGCTGAGATCTTCAGAGATATAATGTCTTATTTGTATCTTCAGTTGATTTAATCTAAGGCTGAGACTAAAAGTCAGTTGTAGTTCTTGTGTTTCTCTTTCCTTCAGATATTCTGCTTGTTAACAGCAGGTGTTCATCACTAATGCTCAATCAACACTTAATTAATCACTTAATTATCTCATTAACTTTAACACTGCTTCAGTGTTACTTTAACACTCTGTAGAGTGGGACCATATTTGCTCCGAGCAGTGTTGATTTAACACTGGGGATTTTACTGTGTAGAGGGAATGTGAAGTCATCTCCAACGCGTGATGGTGCAAAATAATCAGGTCTGCCATGGCATGCGGTTAACACTTTATTTTGTAGATAAAATTACTTGAAAAACACTGCTGCTTGCGTTTCTGAAGTTAGTTGAGCTTGTACATCAGCAAAGACAGTAAACACCATGCCAACTGCAAGACACGCCAGAATCCATCAAGCCATCAACACACATGCACACCAGCACGGTTGAAAAACTGTGAGCTTCATCAGATCCTAATTCCCTGACGCCATTCACCCGTGACTTCCTTATATAGTCTACATAAGTACTGTGATTCCCCGCTTATGCCCCCTGGTGTGCAAGAGGGAAAACGTCACCCTATACAACTTACTACACTCAAAAAAATGATATGTTGGCTTTACTTAACTTTTCTTTGTAAACAGGTTCCACCGGTTCCACATAACTATGTTTTGTTAAACAAACATAATATGTTCATGTAACTTCAACATCATGGAATTTGGTCATTTTAAGCGACCCAATTAAACTCTGAGCTAATGAGTTAATTAAGTGATTTATTGAGTGATGATTGAGCATTATTGAAGACACCCGATGTTAACAAGCAGAATCACTGAAGGAGAAAACCGGAATGTTTAAGTCACCATTATGGAGATAAGTGTGTGTTTTAGTTGGGCTCTTGACCATTAACTCATTAACTTTAGAATTTGTTTGGCTGCTGTACGTGAGTTATAACAGCCGGATGAACAATGAACAAAGGTGATCTGATGGTGTTGGTTGTGTGTAACATAATCATTGTTTCACAATCATTTGACCTGAGTCACTGAACTTATAATAAACCCAATTTCTGAGTTAAGTTTACCTTACGGATTATAGCAGCACTGTCATTGTAGAGCATACTATTTTGAGCCTTTTTAATGAAATTCAAATGATCAAATCAATACATAAAAAAGAAACTTCTTAAAAAATATCTTGAGTAGGCACACACAGACATCAAGAATCAGCCTGTGAATCTCAACAATGGTGACAATTATAAAGCATGTTGCAGTGCATTCTGGGTGCCACCAATCAAAACTCATTCATGGCTCCCATCATGCATTGCTGCATGAATAAATAATGAGCTTATGATCTGTTTGTCACCATTGCTGAGATTCACAGGCTGATTCTTGATGTCTGTGTGTGCCTACACAAATTTTTTTTTAAGAAGTTTCTTTTTTATTTATTGATTTAATCATTTAAATTTCATTGAAAAGGCTAAAAATAGTATGTTCTACAATGACAGTGCTGCTATAATCCGTAAGGTAAATTTAGAAATTGGGTTCAATATAAGTTCAGTGATTCAGGTCAAATGATTGTGAAATAATGATTATGTTAAAACACAACCAACACCATCAGATCACCTTTGTTCATTGTTCATCCGGCTGTTATAACTCACGTACAGCAGCCAAACAAATTCTAAAGTTAATGACTTAATGGTCAAGAGCCCAACTAAAACACACACTTATCTCCATAATGGTGACTTAAACATTCCGGTTTTCTCCTTCAGTGATTCTGCTTGTTAACATCAGGTGTCTTCAATAATGCTCAATCATCACTCAATTATTCACTTAATTAACTCGTTAGCTCAGAGTTTAATTGGGTTGCTTAAAATGACCAAATTCCATGATGTTGAAGTTACATGAACATATTATGTTTGTTTAACGAAACATAGTTATGTGGAACCGGTGGAACCTGTTTACAAAAGAAAGTTAAGTAAAGCCAACATATCATTTTTTTGAGTGTACTGATAAAAACACATAAAACACACATCAAAATTGGCTACAACACACCGGCCCCTAATTGTTACTCTATAATAACATAACAATTAAACATCATACAAACAATTGAAGCCAATAAAACATCCATTATGCACATGTGTGGTTTCAGTTCATAATGTCCATGTATACGTATGTCCAATACAGTCTCTATCCAGCTTCCCGCAGAAGACAAATCTTTGTAACTGGTCTCTCCAGAATGTTGCATTTGGTCTGGACTTTAACAGACCGCACAAGTCCTTGTGAGTCAGGAAATGTCTGTAGGACTTTCCCTAACAACCAGGATCCGTGAGGTGCAGTAGAGTCTGCCACAATGACTATGTCTCCAATGACAAAGCTTCTCCTGTCCTTGGACCACCGTTGTCGTTCCTGTAACAGAGGTAAGTACTCCCGAACCCATCTGTGCCAGAAGAGATCCGATAAGAACTGAACTTGCCTCCACCGTCGTTTCGTGTACAAATCACTCTTTTCGAAAAGCCCAGGTGGAAGTGCAGGTTTGCCTTTCAACAGAAGGATATGATTGGGGGTCAAGGGTTCCAGATCGTTAGAATCATCTGATACTTTGGTGATGGGACGGTCATTTAATATGGCTTCCACCTCACATAGCAGAGTCTGTAACCCCTCATCATCCACACTTTGCTGATGAAGGACTGAGTTCAGCGCCTGTCTGACCATGCGAATGATTCTTTCCCATGTTCCGCCATGATGTGATGCAGCAGGAGTATTGAAGCTCCATTTCACTTCTGACTGAAGTAATGCATTTTGAATTTTTTGATGATTAAGAGCAGACAGAGCCTCTCTCAGATCACGTTCTGTTCCTACGAAGTTAGTCCCATTGTCTGATCTGATGTGAGATACCTGGCCTCTTCTGGATATAAATCTGCGCAGTGCATTAATACAAGAACTGGTATCTAAAGAATATGCCATTTCCAAATGCACTGCCCTGCTGGCCATGCAGGTGAAGATAACACCATAGTGTTTTATACAGCTGCGGCCTCTCTTCACTTCGAAAGGCCCGAAGTAATCAACACCCACATTTGTGAATGGTGGGAGGTCAGGTTGAAGTCTGTCTGTTGGCAGATCTGCCATCTTTTGTTCACCCAGCTTTCCTCTAAAACGTCTACAAATGACGCAGGATGAAAGAATTTTTCTAGCAGCAGCATTTGCGCTGGTGATCCAATACCGCTGACGAAGTCTAGAAAGAAGGTGATTTCTTCCACAATGTCCTAACTGCTCATGAATGTGGCGAAGAATGAGAGTGGAGATATGTTGGTCTTTAGCCAAAATGACTGGATGTTTCATGCCCTCAGGCATTGCTGCTTTACTGAGCCTTCCACCCACTCTCAAGAGCCCCTTTTCGAACACTTGATCAAGTTTATAAATATGGCTGCTTTTCTTCACTCCAGATGTTCCCCCTTTCAAAACAGTTATTTCATCATTGAACTTGTCTAATTGACAGTATTGGATGATAGCCCTTTCAGCGGTTTCAAGATCTTCTGGGGACATAATTTGACCAGTCAGTTTGGTTCTGAATCTTTGCATCTCCTTTTCCACTTTGCCCTTTAGTTGACTTATGTCAAGTCCACTGCTAGACACAGAAGCTTGTATTTCTTTTCTCTTCTGACTCAACAGCAGCAACATCTTTCTCAACTGTAGAAAGCAAGCAACTGAGGTTTTTAACCTTTTCCATGAAGAGAAGTAAGTTATCAACTGGTTTGTTGCATTCTGTGTATCTGTGTTGACAGTGTTTGTTACATTTAGGACATCTTTAATGACTACTGTAGCCTCTCCTTTGACCTCTGGGTCAGTACTGCTGATAGAAACAGAATTTACAATGTTAACAGGCCATTCCCCTTCACTCTTAAGAAGAAAATCTGGGCCGTGGATCCATCTGCTGCTTGTGAGAAGGTACTCAATTTTCACCCCACGTGAAGCCTCATCAGCAGGATTCTGCCTTGTATCGACATACCTCCATTGTGAGACGGCAGTAGCTTCTCTTATTGTGGAGATCCTATTGGCCACAAAGGTGTGAAAACGCTTTGTTTCATTCCTAATGTACTTTAGCACAGTTGTACTGTCACTCCAAAAGGTTGAATTTTCCAACTCTAGCTGTAGTTCTGCTTTCAACGACCTATCAATTCGAACTGCAAGCACAGCAGCGGTTAGTTCCATCCTTGGGATTGTCACTTTCTTTAATGGCGCAACTCTTGCTTTTCCTAAAATGAATGCGAGATGAATTTTTTTCTTGTCATTCTGCAGCCTTAGGTACGATACTGTACCATAACCGTCCTCGCTGGCATCGGAGAAGTGATGTAGTTGGGCATTTGTGAGCTGTCCAAAATCTTTGGGCTTGATGCATCTTGGTACGCTAAATGTGCTGAGCTTTCTTAGATCTTCTAGCCACCTCACCCATTGTAGTTGGTATTTTGGGGAAATGTGATCATCCCAACCACAGTTTAACCTACAAAGATGTTGCAACAACAACTTTACGGGTAAGGTAAAGGGAGCTAAAAATCCTATGGGATCGTATACTGCGCTTATTACAGACAAGATACCTCGTCTTGTCAGTGGTCTTTCCTGAACTGCCATTTTGAACCTGAAAGTGTCAGTTTCTGCACACCATTTGTCCAAGTGTTCTCTCGACAGGGAGATTGTCTCTGTCGAGATCCAATTGTTTCACTTCCTCAGCTCTTTTTTCTACATCAATAGATTCCAACACTGACCTGCTGTTGCTAATCCATTTCACCAGCTGAAAACCACCCAGCTGGCATACAGTTGTCAAGTGTCTCACCAGGGCTATGGCCTCTGCTTCTGAAGGCAGGGACTTCAAGCAGTCATCCACGTAGAAATTGTGCTTGATTGTGTCCGTCACGTGTACTGGAAACTTTGCCCTGTTGTCCTCAGCAGTTTTCCTTAGGGCGAAACTAGCACAACTGGGTGATGATATTGCACCAAATAGATGAACAGTCATTCTGTATTCAGTGAGATGCTGTGTTAGTTCACCACATGGCCACCACAAGAAGCGAAGAAAATCTACATCCTGTGTTGTCACTTTAACCTGATGATACATCGCCTGAATATCAGCCATCACTGCAACAACTTCTTGACGAAACCTTGTCAGAACTCCAAACAATGAATTCGTCAAATCAGGTCCCTGAAGTAGCTGACCATTGAGAGACATCCCCTTGAAGCTTGCACCACAGTCAAACACCACCCTCAAGGTTCCCTTTTTTGGATGGTATACGCCATGATGCGGAATGTACCAGACTTTACCTTCTTTTCCTTTCAGTTGATGTTCCGGCACCTTTTCTGCATATCCTTTATTTATGACATCACTGAGAAAGTGAGTGTATTCCTCTTTAAAGGTAGCATTTTTCATAAATTTCCTTTTTAAACAGAGAGCTCTTTGTTCAGCAACCTGACGGTTGTTAAGCATGGTGACATTTTCCTCTCTGAAAGGTAATCTCATGCAGTAATGACCGTTGCTGAGTTCAGCTGAACTGTTCATGATTTCCATAAACTTAAGATCTTCTCTGGACATTTCTGACTTGTCCTCTGCTGATTTCTCATTAAAGTCGTGATTGTATTGCTTCAACAACAATTCCTCTATGTTAGCAATAGATATTCGGTTGACTGAAATGATAGAATCACTGCTATCAAAACGGACTACCAGCAGCTGCAACAAGCTTTGATCCGTGAATTCTCTGATCCAGAATCAGACCAAGGGTTATTCACCGCCATGGACCCCAAGCAGGTCCGACTTGAAACCCCACAGACCTACTACAGCCGACTCCGACAAACCTACTTCGGAGCACTGAACCAGCCAAATATGGAAGAGGATGTCAAGTTCAGAACTTTGTTCCTTCAAAATCTGCATCCCACCAGATGCCTCCAGAGGGCGTCCCACAACACCATAGCCCTGTTTACAGAGAGTCGAGTCCGTTCCAGGCCACTGGTAAGCCCAAGTCTGAACACGCATCAGACAAACACAGTGCCGCCACGTCTGAAACAGCCGAGCCCCTGAAGTCGCTGAAAAGCTTCTTCACAAGAGACTTTCCGAAAATTCAGGTACGAGCCTTACACCCTAGGCCTGAGCGTAAGACCCACAACAGGCACACAGAACACTGCTCGTCAGCCAGACCACAGAGCAAACTGTCACATCACAAAGTGACAGCAGCACACAGCCACCACAGCTGACAGCTGTACAGCCTGAGCGAGACAGCACAGGTTCCCACAACTGGGTCCAAAACCCAAAAAGACCAAAAGGGGGTGGGCCCGGAAACTCTACCTACCCATCACTCTAGACAATGAGGTGAGCCTTGAAACCCCGGTAGACACCGGCTCAGACCTCACTTTAATGTCAGCCCAACTCTTTGAAAGACTCAGTGCTAAAGCTAAGAGCGAAGATCTTACACCCCGAAGAACTCCTAAAAAACCCCACTGACTTTGAACTGTAAACCAGAAGACACTGCACGAACACAGTGCAAGACTCTGCTACAAGGGTCCCTGATCAGCATAGGACATAGAACTTTTAAAAGTAGATGAAAAGTTGTGCTCAAAGAGACGCAAGACTCTGCAGTAGAAAAATTAGAACTTTACTGATTTAAAAAAAATCTTGAATGGCTCACCTGTAAGCCTCACCTGCCAACAGACTATGCACGACTCCTTTAAACACAAATATTTGCGACATACTGGTTGAAATGACACTGCTAGACATTAGTTTCTATGACAATGACGGGTTACAGAAAATGCTAGCTCCAAATAGGGCATACGTCACCGCGACGTCAGAGTTTAAAAAAACAAACCCCACCTGAGCTTTAAACTACGGTTAACCTACGGGCGTGCATTTAAGCGTTGCGATCCACCTAAAACACAACGTGCAATACGCATTTTTGATCGCTGGCTTGTCTAAATGCAGATAAAACGATAGCTGAAATTGACATCTCTACTTTAAGTAAAATAGCCTTAGATTTCCAACTAAAATTAGCATGTTCAGCAGTAAAGCGTAAGTCTGTTTGACGAAGAAACCTCATCTCAGCAGCTTGTAAACTGTACCGATGTATATTCTGCTTTGCTTAAAAGAAATCCAAATTGTAGTATGACTAAACCTGTGTCTAACAAAGAAAGCTCAGGACAAAGTTATATCTAGGTAGACCTGGGCGATGCTCCCTTTTCTACAAAGGTAAAGGCCTTACAAATTATTGTTAGATTGATGTAATTCACCTAAATTCTAGCTGCATCTACAAGCAAAGAACTACCTAGCGATCAAAACTGTTTAAATCGCTGAAAAGTTAGCAATCGTGCACGAGAGGGATGTAACTATATATATGCTTAGACAAGCTTTGACTTACAGCAAATCTATTTCCTTACTCTGTAAACAAATAGAATAAGTTGCGTAAAATAAAGAAGAGTGCCATGAGTAAAATTAGCTAATGCCAAAACACATCTGCATTTTACTTAATGTAACACAGAGTCCTAGAAAGACTTAAAATAAAGGAGCACCCTGTTAACCCGTTTAAACATGCATAATTCATGTAAAATCTACAGACAGCCTTTAGGGACTGTTGAATTGTCTGACATGCTCTAGTTTCCATGATAACGACTTGTCACAGGAAGTGTTAACTTGTGATGTCACTTTGTAAACAAACCAGCCTAGGTGGCTACGCTAACCTAGCATCCTTCCAGCTTACGCTAAGCTAACCTAGCATCCTTCCAGCTTATGCTAGGCTAAACCAACATAGCATCCAGCTAGCTTACACTACGCTAAGCTAACCTAGCGTCCATCCAGCTTAGCTGAAGCTAAATAATAACTTCTACAATTAGCAGTTAGCATAATTTACTTGAGCCCTTAATCACCGCTTGTGTTTACACAGTGCACAGTATTCTAAAATACTTTCCTTAACACCAGATAAGGGTTTCTAATTATTCACGTTCTGTGTTTGCAATTCTCCTTAGCTAAAGTTCACCTTCACTAGTTGAGGCATAGCCCTTGCTAACCGTCAAAGGCTAACTTTAAAGATACCCTGTTAATTAAACTTAAGTTAACTACAAGTAAAACTGTGTAGCTAGAGAAGAATTCATATAGCGATAGGAATCTTCATCGGCAGGTGACTAATCCTTTGTTGGGACACACACGATGTGGCCCTGAACACGCAACCGTTGTAACCCACTATAAAGTGTTGGCCCAGGCAAATCTAAAGTTTAGTCACTAATGCCACTGATTATTCTCGCCTTCAGATCATTCTCGTGGTTTTGATCACGTTTATTCCTTTTTGCTTTTAATTTAATTTTTTTTTCCCTTTTTGCTTTTCTTTAATTTTCTTTAATTTCTTTGACCTTGATAATAATAGCACTCAGCTATTCCCTTTGCTTTTCGGTCATCTCTATGATTTAATTTTATTTTATTTCCTCTCTTGTTCAATCGTGGTTCCATTCTCCCATAGGGCCCAGAAAGGAAACAGAGACACCTTTATTTGTGATTTTGTTTATTTTCAACGAGTGTACTCATTTTTGTGACCCTGCAACACAAGTAACTTCAACAATTTACTAGGGCACAACTATAGTCCAGAGGATTGACAATAAGCATAATTTGAATAGGAAAGCTGTCCTTTTTCCCCTATCATTCACTTCGTCAAGCCGTAGTGAACCACTAGTTAAGTCCAGAGAAATAATTTGGTCATAAGAACCATCTTAAGTCATTTATTTCATCTCGGCTATGCCCTTTCCAGGGAATAATCTTGGAACCACATAACTCTTAGCCTCCTAATATCCACAGCTAAGATAAGGTACAAGACACACTTCACTAGCTAGCTACATGTGAAACACCCAGCTTTATGCTACATACCTAGCGAACCAATTAAACCGTGGTCCTGAACGTTTAGGGTCATGCATTAGGCTCTCACCACAAGTATGACAAAAATGTCACAGAGCCCCTGCTTCACCTGACCTTAACCTTCCAGCTTACCAAAGACTATAACAAAACTATGGACACTATGAGAACCACCTCTCATACCCCTCCAACCACCCACGAACGTCGTCTGAACCCACCGACAACCGGTGCCCCAGACAACCTACGTCAACAAGCACATGCTGCGTGCACTGGACAACATTCAGCGTTCTGCACCTGATGCCATCACCGCGCCACAAGTTGTTCTGACACAGTGCAAAAGGGGGGTAATGCCACAATGTATGCCCTATGCCCATGACGCACCATGTGCTGCCACCGCAGCATCAGAGACACTTGCAAGACACCGAAGCAAGTGGCATACTGGCGTCCTCAAAGCGAAAAGACTGTCCTAGCCAACCAAGGACGGCATTCGCTGAAATTTTTCCTCCCTTTCTCTTTTTCTCTCTCCCTTTCACTTTTACCAGGATGCTGCTGTGCCTCCATCCAACCAGAGGGCAGCCGCAATCGGACATCTCACCAGGTCCGGCACTAAGCATCGTCCTAAGGGAACCACCAGGACTCCTTTTCTGCCGGACCCGCACTCAGAAAGTGTCTGTGCCACCTGATCCTCGCAACACCTACAGAACGCACTACCCCGGCGTAACGACACAATACAGCTGGGTAGGTGCCGACGGACAGAGGATGCCCTCACACACACTGAGGCCGAGGTCGAACACATGCTCAACCAACTTGAGAAAATGACTGTCACGCTAGCGGAGCCAGGTGGCCACAACCGCCGCCGCACTGCCGTCAGAACCCTGTTTAACACTTGTATGTCCAGCATGAATGCAGTAAACCTCGCCAACGTTGGACGGCATGCAGCCGAAATTCAGACTGAGATTCCACAGATAACAGAGCCACTCACAACAGAGTGCATCCCTGCAGACCATCGACAAGACGCTAAAGGGAACTGTGGTAACTTTCAACACTCACAACGTTCTGCCGACCCCGACAGTGAACTCCACGAAACAGCTGTTTACTGCCTTCCAGAAGGACGTTGCTCAAACTCAGCTGGTAACAGCCCTGATGACAAACCTGCTGCGGGGGGGGTGAACTCCTCCATCAACAGCCTCGCCAGGGGTAGAATCCCACCGCACCTGATACCCTTAAGCCTTGTGCAAACCGTGCTGGCATCCGCCAACACCAACTGACTCTCTACAAATACACCTTGCCTACTCTCTGGGTAGTGCCATCCCACTCTGCGTCGACTACAAGCAGAGAAGGGGGGGGCTTTCTCCTGAACTTGCCCATCATAGAGTCAAGCCGAATCTACCGGCTCAAGAACATTGTCACGGTCAGATTTTGAAAAGTAACACTCACATCAAGATCCACACGCCGGACAGGGTTGACTGCAACGGCAGCTACACAAAGCCGTCCTAAGCTTCGAACCCGTGCGTGGACACATTGACCCAAGAAATGCACTATCTCTGCCCTAACAAACCTTTCCCCAGAGACAACACTGACGGAATCTGCGGGCTGCAGATCAGCGACACCCGCTGCCCTGCCGAAGCCAAGCCGCGCACTCAAGGCATCAAGACCCAAGCAGAGAGTGTAAGGGACAGGCGGCCCGCTAACACTCCTGTGCGCACAGCTGCACTCACTTACGACCAGAATGACACTGACACCTGTGTCACTGCGCTCCACTAGAGCCTGTGAATCCAAGCACCTAAAAGTGCCATCCTTCACCTTGACGACCTGGCATGGTACCATCTCCCATGCAAAGAGTACAAATTAAAACTGGAAATCCCATCCTTCTCCAGGAACCACACTTTCACCCTGACTCCAGAACGGGAGTTGTGGTTTGCGAAAGCGAATTGACATTTATCCTATCGACACCGCCCTCCAAGCTTTGTCTCAACTGCCCTACTTAACTGCCTCACCTGCTGTCCAATCCTGGACTGCGGCCGATCCTACGCTGGGTACCTCTATCAACCACACCCTGATGCTCGACAGTCATCCTGCGAAAGAGGCTCAACGAGGTGCGAACATCTACAGCCAAGCCCACGGGACCCTCAGGAAGAGGGTACCACGCTGGAGGCTGTGTCGAACTTAATCAAGCTGAGCCCTCAGCCTCAGCCTGAAAGCACCTGCTACCCGATCATCATGATTCACCTGTCATCCGTCCATTGTGATGATTGTTGTCCGATTAAGACCACACAGGGACTTCATCAGACAAAAAGGGGGACTGTAGGGACTGGGCGAGGGTGAATCTGAATAACTAAATACCCCCATGCTAAAATCCCAAAGCCTTTAGCCCCAAAAGGCCTGGAACTTGGAAAAACACACACACACACACACACACACACACACACACACACTCTCTCCCACACACACACCAAGAACGGGGTGTTCTGTTACAAGACTGAGCTTTATTACCCCTTGGAATGTCCCAGAGAGTGTGATTCCTCCTTATTCTTGCTGAGAAGAATAAACGAACCCTGGTTTAAACCTATATATTCTATGTATATATATATATAACCATGTGATACATGCATCCAATGTTCCATCTCATGATTTTTCCTTTATGTTGTTTGGTCTGTGTGGCCTTGTAAACTCTAATGGGTTAATGTTTGAGACATGACTTGCATACTATGAGAAACAGAAATCACTGTGTAGCATGTTTAGTCTCGATAAACTCCAATCCTCGTTCCCCATTTGTTGATTTACATTACATCTCGCTAACTTTGTGACACAGGGGTGTTATAAGAAATCTTGAGGGTTCTCTCTCTTAAACACCCAATGAACTGACATATTCAAATGTCCTGCGAGATTCACCAGAACACTTCATGACTGTGGCTCGAGCTTCAAACAGACCTTATCAAACTAACCCCCTCCTTTCTGCAGAGAAAGGAATGCCATGCGGTCAAAGAGTCCCCTCTGAAAACGCACATACACAAAGCTTTAATTCACTCATTTAAAGACTTTACTGAGATATATTTGATATGTTATTTTTGTCGATTTGTCCAGGCCCTATGAAGGGATCTGTGAGTGTATGGTAGTTCTAAACGAACTACAAGGGCATTTAATTATGCTTTTAATGTAACTCTGCAATATAACTCTCCTTATACGTCTTTCTTCCTATTGTCCGAACCTTTGTGATCTAACGAGGTCATCTATGTAATTGAACAAGCCGTAAAATGTATTTTACTATGTTTAATCATCTTTGGAATGATTCTGACCAAATTCTGACTGCTTGTAATCCTACTGACCTTGGTCTTTATCAATCCCTCCTGTCTTCCTTCTCTGCTAATGTCTCTTCTGCTAAAATGACTTACTATCACAACAAAATTAACAATTCCTCTGACTCTCGCATGCTTTTTAAAACCTTCTCCTCTCTTCTCAACCCTCCTCCTCCTCCTCCTTCATCAACCCTAACAGCTGACGACTTTGCCACATTCTTCATAAATAAAACAACCACCATCAGCGGCCAATTTAACAATCCACAAACTGACACACACATTTTACCAACAAATACACACATTCTACCCTCATTCTCTCTGCTTTCAGAGGCAGAAGTCTCCAAACTACTCCTTTCCAATCGCCCTACTACCTGTCCGCTTGATCCTATTCCTACTAACCTACTCCAAGCCATTTCTTCCTCAGTTACACCTGCACTCACGCACATCATAAACACCTCTCTTCACACTGGTACCTTTCCCACAGCGTTTAAGCAGGCTCGGGTAACCCCACTGCTTAAGAAACCTACTCTTAATCCAGCACATCTGGATAATTATAGACCGGTATCCCTTCTTCCATTCGTCGCGAAGACACTTGAACGAGTTGTTTTCAACCAGATCTCTTCCTTTCTCACACAGAACAACCTCCTGGACAACAATCAGTCTGGTTTCAAAAGTGGACACTCAACTGAGACTGCACTGCTCTCAGTAATCGAAGCTCTGAAACTGGCAAGAGCAGCTTCCAAATCATCAGTTCTCATCCTGCTAGATCTGTCTGCCGCCTTTGACACAGTTAACCACCAGATCCTCCTGTCAATCCTAAAGACGAAGGGAATCTCGGGAACCGCACTCCAATGGTTCAAGTCTTACCTCTCAGGTAGGTCCTTCAGGGTGTCGTGGAGGAGTGAGGTGTCGAAGTCACAACATCTATCTACTGGAGTGCCTCAGGGCTCAGTGCTTGGACCACTTCTCTTCTCCATCTACATGACATCACTAGGAACTGTGATTCAGAAACATGGCTTTTCCTATCACTGCTACGCTGATGACACACAAATCTACCTCTCATTTCAGCCTGATGATCCGACGGTAGCTGCTCGCATCTCAGCATGCCTGACATACATCTCTGGCTGGATGAAAGACCACCACCTTCAACTTAACCTTGCGAAGACAGAGCTACTTGTGATCCCGGCCAATCCAACACTTTGTCACAACTTCACTATTCAGCTAGGCCCGTCATCCTTAACTCCATCACGGTCAGCCAGGAACCTTGGAGTTGTTATTGATGATCAATTGAACTTCACAGACCACATCACTAGAACTGCCCGGTCCTGCAGATTTGCTTTGTATAACATTAGGAAGATCAGGCGCTTCCTATCAGAGCATGCTACACAACTCCTTGTTCAAGCGCTTGTTCTATCCAGACTGGACTATTGCAATGCTCTCCTGGCTGGTCTTCCAGCTTGCACGGTCAAACCTCTGCAGCTAATCCAAAATGCTGCGGCTAGAGTGGTCTTTAACGAGCCGAAGAGAGCACACGTCACTCCTCTCCTCACAAAATTGCACTGGCTGCCAGTTGCAGCTCGCATCAAATTCAAGTCACTGACGCTTGCTTACAGAACAACCACTGGCTCTGCTCCCTTTTACCTAAACTCACTACTTCAGACTTATGTCCCTTCCAGAAATTTGCGCTCTGCAAGCGAACGTCGTCTTGTGGTGCCACGTCAAAGAGGCACAAGATCTCTTTCTCAGACCTTTACCATGACTGTTCCTTGCTGGTGGAATGACCTACCCAACTCAACCAGAGCTGCTGAGTCCGTAGTCATTTTTTAGAAACGGTTGAAGACGCATCTCTTTCGGCAGCACTTGTTCCAGTAATACTAACACTTTCTCTTCCTTTCTCTAAAAAAATAAAAATAAAAAAAATAAAAATAAAAATAATAATAATTGCACGGGTTCTACGTTGGATTAAACTGTGAAAGGTTATAGCACTTACATTTTGTTGTCCTGCTGTTAGTTTAACTGCTTCTATGGTTCTCATTTGTAAGTCGCTTTGGATAAAAGCGTCTGCTAAATGAATAAATGTAAATGTAAATGTTGTAAAACCTGTGAATGCGGCCATAAATCGAACGCCGACAAGACAAAGCCGAGGTTGCCGCCAAAAGTTTCGTTGAATGCCATTGGCCAGTTCGCACCTCAGAAGGTTCCTTTAAAGAAGAACTGAACCTCCCTCCGCAGTCAGATCTTACTGCGCTCTTCCGTGCTCGTCCTGGTTTCAGAATGTAACGTCTCGTCTCGAGGCGAGTCTTTCGCCTTTCTTTTATGTGTTCTAGTTAGTTTGTGTTTTTCAGTCTTAAGATAAGTCCCTGTGTTTTAATTCCACGAGTGAAAAGAACACCGCGGAACATATCTCTTCAGCAAAGCCGGCTACGAGGGACATTTAAACCAACGCGCGCTCTCTCTGAACCAGAAGCACGCGCACGTGACCACGTGACGCTTCCTCCCACACAAAGGACACCGCTCACGCACGCGGCCCGACAGGGCCGTGCAGGACCGACGCGACACAGAGTGCATGACCAAGATTACATTTGCGCAAGTATCTCTTTTTACAGAGCTTCTAAGAAGCCTTAAGATGATGTTTCCGTGTTGTTACAGAAAAGGTGAAGTCCAGGATAATGCTGCTAATGCTCTCTCTCTCTCTCTCTCTCTCTCTTTCTCTCTCTCTCCGTTCTCTCTCTCTCTCTCACACCCTCACTCTCCCACACGTGTCTCCATTTGTCCAAACGCAATGCCTTTCTCGTTCATCGATGCCTTATCGTGTTTTGTTTGTTTATTATGTTTGTAAATACATATATCCCATGTAACCGTAGAAAGTAGTTCTGCCTTATTAAATATCCCTTATATTCATGTGATTGACTCATTGTCTTGCTCAACTTTAAGTCTCTTAAGTGCCCAAAAAGGTCCTTAGCTATAAGCTTACAAATTAAAGATACTTTCAAGAGTATCTGTTTATAGGGCAGGAAACCCAATTCTTGTGGCCACAGAATTGCTTTTCCTGAAATCCTATAAAGATGATATTGTGGATCCCCACAAATATTATTCTGACAATTGAGCTAATTAATTTTGCCTGTTTTGTAAGACGTGGTCCGTGTAAATAATTGCAATCAACTTGTGGTTAATTGCAGGGATACACGTGCATGCATGCAGGTGAAATGACAGCATCCCTTAGCGGGAGATTTATTAACATGTAAGACTGATCTAATCCAAACATGTATGAATAATTATTAATTATCAATTATTAATTATGATATGCAAATTCCCCACGGATTAGATCCGCCCAGAGTCTTTACAACATCAAAAATTTAAATGGTTATGATGGCAGCAATATATGATACAATTTTAAAATATGTAGGCAAGGCTATTATAGGCTGTTATAGTTTAGATTATTTTTTATAATATCCCATGAGTCCTAGTAAATGCAATTTCAACTATTTCTGAAGTGCTTCTTTTATAAAGAACAGCGCTTTCTCACATAAGCAGCCCCTGCACGAGAGAATAATTGATTCTCGAGTCATCGATATCAACAGATTCAGCACCATCGCCACGGACAGCACCCGGTAACGTCCGACGTAAGAAGGTATATCTTAAGCAGCTTTCTAAGGTATAGTTCGGGGAACACGCCTAGAAATGGTATACCTTCAGTTAAGTTATACCTTAAGAGCCTTCGTATCGCGCTAAGAGACAACGTTATCGGGAAACGCAGCCCTGGCCCACATGCAGCGTGGACTGACGGCCCTTGGGTGGCCCACTCCTGTTTGCCAGATTTGAGCCACAAGCAGGCCATAGCAATGCCACATGTCAGCCAAGAACAAAGAAATAAACCAGGGCTGAGTTTCCCGATAACGTTGTCTCTTAGCGCGCTACGAAGACTCTTAAGGTATAACTTAACTGAAGGTATACCATTTCTAGGCGTGTTCCCCGAACTATACCTTAGAAAGCTGCTTAAGATATACCTTCTTACGTGCGACGTTACCGGGTGCTGTCCGTGGCGATGGTGCTGAATCTGTTGATATCGATGACTCGAGAATCAATTATTCTCTCGTGCAGGGGCTGTTTATGTGAGAAAGCGCTGTTCTTTATAAAAGAAGCACTTCAGAAATAGTTGAAATTGCATTTACTAGGAGGACTCATGGGATATTATAAAAAATAATCCAAACTATAACAGCCTAGCCTTGCCTACATATTTTAAAATTGTATCATTGCTGCCATAATAACCATTAAAAAATTTTATGTGCTTTCTTCTCTTTCCAATTTTTGTTCGCTGAGGTGAGCTGCGATGAAATACTGTTCTTGTAAATACTTTCAAGCATTTCAGTAATCACGTAGCTACGGTGCTCGGCAGTGATCAAAAAGGATTTAAACCGTGAATTTTGAATCTCTTCTTGTAAACTCAGAGATGTGGATTCAGACGGCAATTAAATTACCACACGACATGTTTGTCAAAAATCAGTAGGTACTAATTTGGACAGAGATTTTTACGCGGGTTGGGTGAGAAAAAACTTATGGATTCGGACGGCACTAAAATAACCGACTTACCCCTGTAAATGTTTAAAATACCGTACGAGCCCATGATAAACAATATTAGCGTCCGAATAGGACTTAACTGACAGTAGCCTATGCTTTCACTGACCTTTAAAAGCGCTCTTTAATTAAAATAAATGTATACAATTTTGTTATATATAATAATATAATTAAAATTCTAACAACAATCAGTGTAATGACAATTTTACTCTTTGCATGAAAACACTTGAATTAGCCAAATTGAACACTGTCTGGGTGTATTAAAACTTCAGAATTATATTCATATATACCTTTAACAGTGATAAGGTAAAGCTAAGAGTGGTCCAGACCAACCTTCCGAACGTATAACTTACAGAAGGTATACTTAACTAAGAGCGTTTCGGGAAACACGTATTAACGATAAGGTACAGCTTAAGGTGTAACTTAAGAACGACGTAGCGTTAAGAAGGTTTCGGGAAACTCAGCCCAGAACTGGAACTTATCTGAGCCACAAAATCTGTGTGTATTTAATATGGAGACATCTCATCCTTAATAAACCTGTTAACAAGCAGAATCACTGAAGGAAAGAAGAGAACAGAAAAAGAGACGAGCAGAAACACAAGAACTACAACTGACTTCAGACACAGACTTAGATGAAATCCACTGAAGAGAAAAGACGACATTTAATCTGTGAAGATCTCAGCAGAGGAGGATTAAACAACTCCACAAACAGCATTACCAGCTTCACTTATTACAAACCAGACTGACTTTATTTCTGTCAGACGTCTACAGAAGTTTTATTGAGAATTAACAGAGGTTTAACTCCGTTTCATTTGAAGTTACCATAACAGTGATTAGTGTTTCCATTAGTTGGGCTCTTAACTATTATTGTTTCTTTTGTCTTTTTTTGGCAGCTGTGACAGTGTTTGTTAAACACATTTACAGCAGCAAAGAAAGCTAAAGTGAAATGAGATCAGGTGATGATGATTCTCTGGTGATGGTTTTCTAATCATCATGAAACAGACTTATTCGCTGATGTCTTAGGAATCTAACTATGATTTAACTCATAATCTAGTTATGTGTTTCCATTAATGTTTTCATATTACAAACCATGTGTTGCTGTAGCATGAGATTAGCAATATTATGACAATCAGTAAGAAGACTTTAGCAAATAGGAGCACGAAAAAGCCAGTTTAACATGACACACACAGACATCAACAATCAGCATATGAATCTCAACAATGGTGACAATCAAAAGTACCTTGCTGCAATGCATGCTGGGTACCGGCATAGTACCAAACTCCCAGCATGCATTGCAACATGAATAAATCATGCAGCTGAATTTATGTAAATATTTGTGATTGTCACCATTGTTGAGATTCATACGCTGATCATTGATATCTGTGAGTGTCAGCGCAAGCTATTTTTTTTATTTCATGTTTATTAAAAGATTTAAACTGACTTATAGTATTGCTAGACCTCATGCTGTCATAGCACATGGTTTGTAATGTTAAAATATTAATGGACCAAAAAAAATTGATAAATCTGAAAGACATAAGTAAATCAGGCTGTTTCACGATGACTATAAAACCATCAACAGGAAATCATCATCACCTGATCTCATTTCACTTTAGCTTTCTTTGCTGCTGCAAATGTGTCTGAGAAAACACTGTCAAAGCAGCCATATAAAGGCAAAAGATATAATAAGAGTTAAGAGCCTAACTAATGGAAACACTAATCACTGTTATGGTAACTTCAAATGAAACGAGTTAAACCTCTGTTAATTCTCAATAAAACTTCTGTAGACGTCTGACAGAAATAAAGTCAGTCTGGTTAGTAATTAGTAAAGCTGGTAATGCTGTTTGTGGAGTTGTTTAATCCTCCTCTGCTGAGATCTTCACAGATTCAATGTCTTCTTTTCTCTTCAATTGATTTCATCTAAGGCTGTGTCTGAAGTCAGTTGTAGTTCTTGTGTTTCTACTCGTCTCTTTTTCTGTTCTCTTCTTTCCTTCAGTGATTCTGCTTGTTAACAGGTTTATTAAGGATGAGATGTCTCCATATTAAATACACACAGATTTTGTGGCTCAGATAAGTTCCAGTTCTGGTTTATTTCTTTGCTCTTGGCTGACATGTGGCATTGCTATGGCCTGCTTGTGACTCAAATCTCACAAACAGGAGTGGGCCACCCAAGGGCCGTCAGTCCACGCTGCATGTGGGCCAGATCCACATTCCACAAGTGCCTGATGTGGGCCGGATCTGGGCCGAAACAATGTTGCTATCTGGGTATAAGCTGTGGCTATACTTTGTTCATTTCCAAAACGTTTCTGAAGAAGTGTCTTAGCTCTTTGATACCCTCTTTCAGGTGGCATGTGTTGACAGCTCTTGACCAGCTCCTTAGGTTGTCCTTTGGTGTACTGCTCTAAAAAGTATAAACAATCCCTACTGCTAGCAGTCTTTCCCTCCACTCCATTTTCAAATGCTCTTATAAATGTGCTGTACTCAAGAGGTTCTCCATCAAAAGTTTGTATATCCCTTGGAGGTAATGATGGTGAAGACTGCTGCTGCACTAGTAAGGCAGTTATGTCATTTTGCCTTTGCATAATAGTGAGAAGATTTTGAGTTTCCTGTCCCACATTGGCTTGCACTAAATCATCACGCTGTATGGACTCCTGCGTGGAAAGCATAGCCGATTTCTGAGTGTGATATATGGCGTGAATGGTTTGCTGAGAATTTTGAGGCATACTTGTTTTGTAATCCAGAGCATGCACATTTGTTCCATCTTGTTGTAAACTGGTTTCCTTACGTCGTGCCCCCATTGACACCGTGGCTTTGCTGCCTCCTTTTGGTAGATGATTGAACTGATGGCTTGAACTTTGTGGACATGCTGCTATTGACACTGTGGTTTTGCTGCCTCCTTTTGGTGGATGATTGAACTGATGGCTTGAACTTTGTGGAACAAATTCCATAGCAGAGGATCTGAGAGAGGATTTGTGTTTTGACCTTTTCAGATATGAATTCATTCCATCAGAATGTGCACTGGAGCTTTGCACATCAGAACCTCTGTACTTAAGCACCTTAACCTTTGCTGTATGAGCAGCAATTTGACTCTTTATTTCAAGCACCTCCTTCTTTTGTCTAATTTGTTCCTCCTGTACCTCCAGTTCATGCTTTTCTTTTAATGTAGCTGCCATAGCAAGAAGAGCAGCCCTTTCAGCCTCTGCTTTGAGGTATGCAGAGGAGGTTGATGACTTTACAGACCTGTGGCTGGAGCATGAAGCAGACGTACACCTTTTACCACCAACATTAGAAACACTATCATTTGGACCAATATCATCAGTGATCACAGTTATGTGTTGCGCAATATTGTCAACTTCATCATCAACTTCATCAACATCATCATCGCATTGCTCCTTATTGTCAAGCAACCACTCTTCAATCCCTCTAATTATTTCTCTATTGCTGTTCATTTGGGTTTCAAACCATTTATTTTGTTTTGACATTTCCTCCTTCAATGGTTTCAATGATTCATGCAACTCTGTTGTCTCCGCAACCATTTTTAGAAACGTATCATATATGATCTGTACCTCGGGCACCTTTTCTTTTAGAAGCATCAGTTGCTCAACTTCCTTTTTTAGTTTGTAAAGTTTCTTTATCCTAAGGTTCCTTTCCTTTTGATGTGATAATATTTTTTCTTCTAAAGCTTTAACCGTGAGTTTAACTGGTCTTTTACCAAGTTCATTCTCCGTTTCACTTTGATTGACAGGTGCCTTCAAATCCACGTTACTCATTTTGATAATGATTTAGACAAGCTGCCAAAAAAAGGCTTTATTTTTAGAATTGAAACAGGATTTACCAATATCCTGATTGTGAGAAGTCCAATATCTTCCACACAGCTTATAACAATTCAAAAAACAGTCCTACCGTAGCTCTCCGTGTTGTTGTTTAGCCCAATTTCACTTATCAGCGTCCCATTTGTCCTGTCGGCGTTCACTGATTGGAATCAGCTAGAGCGCGCTACAACATCCGCGTGATCCGTCCATTAAAGCGGAGTTTTTCAACTTTGTATAGTGGCGATCGTACCACAAAATTAAAGCCACACAGTAAAATCCCCAGTGTTAAATCAACACTGCTCGGATCAAATATGGTCCCACTCTACTGAGTGTTAAAGTAACACTGAAGCAGTGTTAAAGTTAATTAGATAATTAAGTGATTAATTAAAGTTGATTGAGCATTAGTGATGAACACCTGCTGTTAACAAGCAGAATCTCTGAAGGAAAGAGAAACATAAGTCTCAGCCTTAGATTAAATCAACTGAAGATACAAATAAGACATTACATCTCTGAAGATCTCAGCAGAGTATTAAACAACTCCACAAACAGCATTACCAGCTTCACTTATTACTAACCAGACTGACTTTATTTCTGTCAGACGTCTACAGAAGTTTTATTGAGAATTAACAGAGATTTAGATGTTGATGTTTTAGTCATCATTTAAAAATCACCATTATGGTGAACAGTGTTGCCTTTAGTTGGGCAATTTGATTCTTATTTTCTTATGTGATTTTATGGTCCTTGTAACAGTGTTTACCAAAACACACAAAGGTTGCAAAGAAAGCCAGAAACAAAGATGGTCAGGTGATAGGCCTATAGTTTTCAACATCATAAAGTAAAAAAATTCACAAATTTTAACATTTATTGATAATGGTTATTTGGTATTAATAGATAATTTTCAATAACATTAATTTCTTGCTACAGATCAGTCATCAAGCTGAATTTTAATTTTGTAATTATTGGGAAAATAATCTTTGGACAAACACACAGACATCAAGAATCCCCATATGAATCTCAACAATGGTGACATGCTTTATACCACAAATCATTCTGGGAGGCACCATAGTATACAACTCATGGCTCCCAGCATGCATTGCATCATGAAGCATGTCACCATTGTTGAGATTCATACACTGATTCTTGATGTCTGTTGTTTTAAAAAAAAAAAAAAAAATTATCAAAAAAAATTCTGCAATGTATATCAAATATTTTAATTCAGGATGTCTGATCTGTGTCAAAAAAAGTGATTGTTATTAATAACAACTTTTGTCAGGGATAAGATTAGTGAATCATTCAACTTTATAATAATGAAAACTATAACACCTGAACGTTTAGTAATTTTGGCTTCCTTTGTAACACAATATGTGCTTTGGTAAACATTGTAACAAAGACCAAAATTGCACTTAAAATGATAAGAGTCAAACTTCCCAACTGAAGGAAATACTGATCGCCATAATGGTGACCAAAAATAAAAAAACATTGACATCTAAACCTTTGTCCAAAGACATATAACAGAAATAAAGTCAGTCTGGTTAGTAATAAGTGAAGCTAGTAATGCTGTTTGTGGAGTTGTTTAATCCTCCTCTGCTGAGATCTTCGTAGATTTAATCTCTCCTTTTCTCTTAAGTGGATTTAACTTAAGGCTGAGACTAAAAGTCAGTTGTAGTTCTTCTGTTTCTCTTTCCTTCAGTGATTCTGCTTGTTAACAGCAGGTGTTCATCACTAATGCTCAATCAACACTTAATTAATCACTTAATTATCTAATTAACTTTAACACTGCTTCAGTGTTACTTTAACATTCATTAGAGTGGGACCATATTTGATCCGAGCAGTGTTGATTTAACACTGGGGATTTTACTGTGCACTAGAGGGAATGTGAAGTCATCTCCAACGCGTGATGGTGCAAAATAATCAGGTCTGCCATGGCATGCGGTTAACACTTTATTTTGATAAAAGATAAAATTACTTGAAAAACACTGCTGCTTGCGTTTCTGAAGTTAGTTGAGCTCGTACATCAGCAAAGACAGTAAACACCATGCCAACTGCAAGACACGCCAGAATCCATCAAGCCATCAACACACCCCACTAAACAATTTAATGTCCAAAATACGTCTTTTCAACGTCTTTGTTACAAAGTCGGACATTGAATAGACGTCCCCTGAGGAGCCAGAATGTAACGTTTTATGACGTCTTATTGTTGACGTGTTCTGGACGTCTGATATAGACGTTCATGGACCCTTCGTACAAGGTTAAACTAGTTCAAATGTGGCCATTGTGGACATATTTTCAACATCATTTATGGTCTCATTTAGACAATTTATACTGTTTCTGGACCAAATAAACACTGTCAGGATGCATTAAATTAAAACTCATGTTTATTTCAATGTAATTGCAAAGCAACTCAGTTTGTGCTTGTCCAAAAATCATGAACATAAAAGACACTTCTGTAAATCACACATCTCTGGATCATGAGAGAAACCAGATCTGAAGGAAAGACTTTCTGGCTCAGACACTTGTGCTGAACTTAATCACAGACATAACATGCAGATTTAACTACAGAAGATCTTAGTGAGAATTAACAGAGGTTTAGATGCTGATATTTGTGTCATTTGGAGTGTCACCAGTGTAGTGATCAGTGTTTGCTTTAGTTGGGCTCTTGGTCCCAGTTCTTCTTACTTTAGCTTTTCATGGCTGCTGTAACTCTGTGTATGTAAAACACAATTGCTATGGCAGAAAAAGCCAAGATAAAGCGAGCTCAGCTGATATCAGCAAAATCTTCACAAAGCAAGCGTCCACTGTTGTCAGATGCTTCGACATTTATAGCCGCTCACCCTGTGGAACTGCAATATTGCACCAATAGCATTTAATAGTTCACTTATTTAGAGATGTATAAATAGGATGTGTAGCATGTAGTCACACACAGACATCAAGATTTTGCATATGATTCACAATAATGGTGACAATAAAAAAAGCATCATGATGCAATGCATGATGGGTAGCTTTCATAGGACAAAACTCATCCTTGATTCCCGAGTTTTTTTTTTGTTTTGATTGTCACCGTTGTTGTGATTCATATGTAAAATCTTGATGTCTGTGTGTGACTACATGATACATTTGCTCAGAACATAATGTGCACATGCTTTTTTTCCACCTTCAAATAAGTAATCGTTTTAATGCTATTGGTGCCAATAACGCAGTTCCACAAGTTTGGCAGTTATAAATGCCAAATACAAAACTTTAATCACAAAATCAGATGCTTGTTTTGTCAAATTAATATCATCATCAACAAGAAGCTGATAACACTTGATTTTACTTTATCTTGGCTTTATCTGCCATAGCAATTGTGTTTTACAAACACAGAATTACAGCAGCCAAAGAAAAGCTAAAGTAAGAAGAACTGGGACCAAGAGCCCAACTAAAGCAAACACTGATCACTACACTGGTGACACTCCAAATGACACAATTATCAGCATCTAAACCTCTGTTAATTCTCACTAAGATCTTCTGTAGACGTCTGACAGAAATAGTTAAATCTGTATGTTATATCTGTGATTAAGTTCAGCACAAGTGTCTGAGCCAGAAAGTCTTTCCTTCAGATCTGGTTTCTCTCATGATCCAGAGATGTGTGATTTACAGAAGTGTCTTTTATGTTCATGATTTTTGGACAAACACAAACTGAGTTGCTTTGCAATTACATTGAAATAAACATGAGTTTTAATTTATTGCATCCTGACAGTGTTTATTTGGTCCAGAAACAGTATAAATTGTCTAAATGAGACCATAAATGATGTTGAAAATATGTCCACAATGGCCACATTTGAACTAGTTTAACCTTGTACGAAGGGTCCATGAACGTCTATCAGACGTCCAGAACACGTCAACAATAAGACGTCATAAAACGTTACATTCTGGCTCCTCAGGGGACGTCTATTCAACGTCCGACTTTGTGACAAAGACGCTGAAAAGACGTCTTTTGGACATTAAATTGTTTAGTGGGACATGCACACCAGCACGGTTGAAAAACTGTGAGCTTCATCAGATCCTAATTCCCTGACGCCATTCACCCGTGACTTCCTTATATAGTCTACATAAGTACTGTGATTCCCCGCTTATGCCCCCTGGTGTGCAAGCGGGAAAACGTCACCCTATACAACTTACTACTGATAAAAACACATAAAACACACATCAAAATTGGCTACAACAATTTGTTCTCCATTTTATGGACTATTTAAGCACTGAGCACGCTAGGCGAAGTCTTGTTTTGCCATGGGTAACATTTCTGAGCTTTTTCCCAAAAATGTATCAATTCATCAATTTATAGATCCATATTGACAATCTCATTTACTCTCAGAAACCAAACAGATTCTCTAATTCCCCACAGATGACACTGAACCCATGCAGATAGGATGAACTCATCTGTCCACAGAGGAGCGAGAACGCAGCATCAGAGAACATTTATGTCTGTATTGCGGTCAAGCAGGACATTTGAGACCTAACTACCCAACTCGACCAACACAACAGTATACTACGAATGGTGACTACCTTCATTCTTCCTGGTCATTCCACTTCAGTGTTTCCTCTAGGATTTTTTTCCAGCTGTGGTGGCAGGCCTATTTCCACAGGGGAGGGGGCATCACCCATGGGTGATTCCCATTGAACCTTACCCAAAAGTATGATAGGCCTAACATGCGCATCCCGTGCGATGAATGATGCGCTTGAAGCAACATGGAGTCATTGCGTGCAGCGCTTCGCATTGAAAAATGCAGAAAACAAGGTGAAGATATATTGATGCTTAGTGTATCATATCCATGCAACAGTTTATTGAGCCTTTTCTTTTAACAGTTATACATTTCATTTACTGTGCGCGTGAAGAACAATTCATAGTGCTCTCTACTCCAGTGTGATCTAACAGACAACCGTGAGAAAGACTTTTATGAAAAACCATAGACCTTTTTCTACAAAGTATAAAAACAGGAACATTGATCTTGGAGTGAGTTTCATCGTGTTGACTGTCATACCCGAACGCGACGCACTGTTTGAATGCTGAATGGAGAATGACTGAGGAGAGATACATTTCCATTAACTTTAACTTAACGACTTAAATATTCATTAGTACCTCACATTAAGCTATTGAATGGCTTTAGAAACCTTGGAATATAGTGCACAAAAACATTATGGTGCTTTACAATGTTTTATGCATTTAGTGGGGCTTAACTATAACACAGAATAGTGCGCACAATATCAGATGTCACTGAGAAGCTGCAGCAGTGGCGGGGATGATTTTTGGTGTGGCGGCCAGCTACCACAGAATGAATGTAGCGGAAACACTGCACTTCATGTATAAAAGTACCTATAAAGATAATGTTCTCTAGTATCATCATTACTACAGCACTACTTGACTCTGGTGCAGCAGGGTTGATGTGGATTTAGCTTGACAATATGAGATACTACTAATCCCCTGTGAATCTCCCGTGGCAGTGGCAGCTCTAGCATGGACACCCTCTATTGTGATCTCAAAATTCTGGCCAGTTGATAATACCAAGAATATCAAAAATCAACTGCTGTCGGTAGATCATTTTCCGATTTAGCACCTAAACTTTGGAACAGTCTCCCTAATATTGTCCGGGAAGCAGACACACTCTATCAGTTTAAATCTAGACTAAAAAAACATCTCTTTTACCTGGCATTCACATAGAACATTATACATTTCTATTATTCAAATCAGTTAAATGATTATAAGGCTGCATAGATTAGGTCAGCCGGAACCAGGGACACTTCCTACAACATCCGATGTACTCGTTACATCATAAGAAGAATGGCATCTACGCTAATGTTAGTCTTTCCATTTATTCCGAGGTTTAATGAAGTCAGCCGGATCCGGGCCGTATCCAGATCAGACGGTGAACCTGTGCCTGGACACGACCACGACGTATCCCTGAAGTGCCAGCCTCATCAGCTCTGTGAAGGCCTCATGGACACCTCAACAAACTCGTCTCCATACCGGCGTGATGACTCCAACCTCCAACCAGATGGAACTGGATAAATATTGTGACTGTTCTGATCCAATCTGACTTCTGACCTGTAATGTTGCCTGAATCATAATCATACACTGTTCGTTCGTTGGCCAGAGGAGAACTGGCCCCCGACTGAGTCTGGTTTCTCCCAAGGTTTTTTATCCATTCTGTCACTGAAGGAGTTTTGGTTCCTTGCCACTGTTGCCTTGGCTTTTGGCTTGCTTAGTTGGGGACATTTCATATTCAACAATATTATTGATCTGCCTTACTTCAGGTGGACGATGACGCAATTTTCTTCTAGAAACAAACGTATTGTATTATTTTCATGTTATCACTGTGAAGCTGCTTTGATATAATCTGTATTTTAAAAAGCGCTATATAAATAAAGGTGACTTGACCCTCTGGGAACTTGTCACATACATAGTACCACCACAGACATTCTACAACAGACATTCACTCTACAAGTGAAGTGGTTTCAGTCTTTTTGAAATGATTTCTCAGAGATCTTTGATGCCAGAAATATTAGACTTTATTCACAAACAAAGCCGAGCGCCCTCTGCAGAAAAGCACTCCAGTTCAGTCTTTAGAGTCTCAATATATACCTTCATCCTTTCCAAAAATGGTAATACATTCTATAGATATTTTGAGAAATACCTTGTACCATGTGACATACTGAAATAGCACTCTCAGCATTCTGGCCTTCAGGCTTCCAAATGTCAAACCCAAAGACACACATACCTACACACAGAGGAAATAATAGTGTCCTAATATATAGCTAAATTACTTATTTTCTAACTAATAAAATCTTCAACATTAGTTGGAATTCTACACAGAGCAAACATGATTCTACCTCAACCGTTCCCCTCACAATACAGTCATCCTTTGTCTACCTTGTCTTCAGAGACACAATCACATACATCAATAACTGTCATTGTAATGAAGGTGGACTGGTTCTTAGATAGATTTGGTCATCTCCATGATGTGTCGGTAAGGACACAGAGACAGGAACCCCGTTTAAATTACTTCAATGTCCATCAAGTTCACTGGTTACATTGGTAAGGATGGTCACATTTGTGTGTGTATATGCGTGTGGTCTAAACAAAGGAAAGGAGAAACAAATGACAAATTAAGTGAGTCTAGAATAAACATGATAACATTACCACATGTAAATTACCAGATAACATAGCAAATGTAAAGCTGTTGTAGCGTCCGGACCAATCAGACACGCACTAACTAAATGATCTACTTTTAGCTTCGGACCAAGTATCTCAGTACTAGTTTTACTTGATCTTAGTGCTGTGTTTGATACTATAGATCACACAATACTCTTAGATCGACTACAAAATTACACTGGTGTTCAAGGACAAGCATTAAGCTGGTTCAGGTCATACTTATCTGACCGCTACCATTTCGTCTACTTAAATGGAGAAAAATCGATCATAACTTCGGCAAACTATGGAGTGCCGCAGGGATCTGTGTTAGGCCCTTTTACTGTAGATTACTGTAATGCTTTATTAGCTGGTTGTCCTGCATCTTCAATAAACAAGCTACAGTTAGTCCAAAATGCAGCCGCTAGAGTTCTTACTAGATCAAGAAAATATGATCATATAACACCGATTTTATCATCACTACATTGGTTACCTATAAAGTTCCGTATTAACCCTTTAGGCGCCAGAGGTTTTTTCCTAAAACGTTCGATTTTGACATCTTAATTTAAAAAGGCTATATCTTAAAAGTGATAAAAGATAGAGACTTTCTGTAAATTAGAGAAATATTAAGGATGACCCAAAGTTTATGTAGGGATTAAATTTTCTCATCTAATTTGCATATTATGACATCATATGGTGGCGGCCATCTTGGATTATAGAATTTTCATGAAATTTCATGTTTAAATGCTAAAATGCAGCACTTCTTTCCCCCCAAAATGTCCCTCACCTTCTGTATGCTATATTGCACAATACTGAATGCTCAGGTAAATAGTAAGTAGTAAACAAACTGTGTAAATCATTACTAATAAATGGTAAAAACAAACCGAATGCATGTAGTGGTTGGGCTTTTGCTGTAGATATTTTCCATTTACTACACACAGTAGGCACTCTGTTTCCATGTATGGGGCACATATATATTATTCATATGACACACAAACACAAGTAGACAAGACCTGTTTAGTTCAAAAGCTCACTCGCCACGGCAAGGCACAGATCATGAGTGAGATGACGAGACAAGACGAGAGACAATGTTAGTATTTTTTGTAGAGGTGGGCATAGATTAATTTTTTTAATCTAGATTAATCTAGATTAATTTTGAAATTAATCTAGATTAATCTAGATTAAAATGGCTCATTTGAATTCTCCCGAAGGCATTCAGAATATGTGTGCTACCCAAATAATGACTAAAAGTAAGTCTTTGAGAATAGTTCGCCTCGCATAGGGATGTGCATTTCTGCCAAAAATGCCATTCGACAATCGAGGAGCAAAAGTCGAATATCGTTAAAAAACAAAACAAAAAAAACGCAATGACAGAAAGGGAGGCCAATTTCATCTTTAGCGATTTGTCATCAAACAAACTGTTTATTAATTGAACAAGTAACATGTTTTCGTCGTTTTTTTTTTTTTTTTTTAACATAGTAAGCTAATTGGAAGAAGAAAAAAAACAATACGCACGACGGTCCGTTTTTGCATCGCCAATGCTCGTTAGATCAAAAAATAATGCCATCATATGTCATAATGATTTTATGTGAACCTGCCTTTTTACTGCAATAGCCTCCTTTTTAAACAAATTAGTTTCAATCAAAGTAAACTATTTGTGTGATTATGCCACTGCGCAATACACACACATTACGGGTGTTCATTCATAAACTGTGGACAATGGTAGCTTATTTAAAGGAGAACTCCGGGCAATTTTTAAGTTAATCTTGATCGTTATATCTTTATGAGTACTGTTTATAGGAAAAAAAACGAACCGGATTGGTGCTTGCGATGCGGAGCTGCGACAGCGAATGCCCAGAGCTCCCACTCAGCTAAAACGGCAGCTCTGGGGGCATAACATAAGGAGCGTTTTTGTGCCTCTTAACAGACACAAAATGCAATTAAAATGTCTGTCCAACATGAACAGGGGCCTTACCTGTGAACAAGATGCGTTTAGCAACTTAGCCATGGTTTAAATAGTGTTTTAGACAGCAAGCTGTAGTCTCGCGCTGAAGTCTCGCTCCTCCCACCTGGACTCGCGCTGAAGTCCCGTGATCTCAGTTGTAGCCGGGAAAGGTCAATAGTGTCCAGGTGGGAGGAGCGAGACTTCAGCGCGAGACTACAGCTTGCTGTCTAAAACACTATTTAGGTGAATTTAAACCATGGCTAAGTTGCTAAACGCATCTTGTTCACAGGTAAGGCCCCTGTTCATGTTGCACAGACATTTTAATTGCATTTTGTGTCTGTTAAGAGGCACAAAATCGCTCTTTATGTAGATGCCCCCAGAGCTGCCATTATAGCTGAGTGGGAGCTCTGGGCATTCGCTGTCGCAGCTCCGCGTCGCAAGCACCAATCCGGTTCGTTTTTTTTTCTATAGACAGTACTCACAAAGATCTAACGATCAAGATTAACTTAAAAATTGCCCGGAGTTCTCCTTTAACCTGTTAACCAGTGCGCCGACTCTGAATCGTTTTTTTTTTTTTTTTGTAGCCTATAAATTATGTCCAAACACCGGATAATGTCATACTCTTTAGTAGTGATATAGTGGCGTAATAATCTGTTTGGTTGAAAAATGTATTACCTGAATGAAATGAAATCGAATGTATCGTCCTGTGGAATCATTCATTCACAGACAGTTTACGAAGACGTTCAACTAATAAAGATCTTCATCGCTGGCAAAGATATGATGCATTTGGAGATTTGCTTTCACTAGACTAAACTGTAGATCCACGGCCACTTCATTCAACGCTCTTGATGTTCTTAAATCTTCCTGTTACTTACGACTCCTCGAGTGTGAATTGAAAGCGCTTCAGACGATTCAGTCAGTGCGTGAGGAACTGAACAGATCAACTGATTCGCGAACCGATTTAGATAGATCTGACAACTTGTTTGATGACGTCTTTGAACAGAATCGACTCAAAAGAGTGATTCATTTGTAAATGAGCATTGCTCATGCCCATACAAAGGATACAGCACACTTGGAATAAACTCATTTAACAACGTATTGCATTAAAATAAAGTAACGAGAGGAACGTCGCTGAAAATATAGCCTTGCGGACAATCTGCCAAGATGTGCAAACCATCAGTGGTACCACGGTTACCTTCCACATATCTCCTGCAACTCATACCAACGTACCAAAGTAAAAGTACACCTTGTGTCCCTGACAGGAAAATACCCTGCTGCGCGATCTGTGACAGTAGGCGCGGCGTCAATTACCGGTATACATACTATGTCATACTACTACACACTAGAATTGCGCAAAAATATAACGATATCCGAAAAAGCTATTTATGATCCTAACCCAACTTAGATTAACGGCGATATTTTTTTTATCGCCCGATAAGAGTCTCACGTTAACGCAGCACGTTAACGCCGATAACGGCCCAGCACTAATTTTTTGTTTTTTTGTGTGTTTTTTGTTTGTTTTTTTGTTTTTTTAGCTGACAAAGACGCACACATCACAAGGACATGAACACACAAAAAAAGAACACATATTGTACACTACTAAATGGTCAGGGAAATAGATAGTAAATCAACAGTGTAAATCATTACTAATAAATGGCAGACAAAAAAAATTAAATAATATGTAGCAGGCCTTTTGCTGTAAAGATAATGACTCCCTATCCATCCAGGTGACATTTCTTGTAGTGTTTCATGGTGTGGTACCTCTCATTGCAAGGCACAACACAAAGACCCACCCCACACTGCCTGCACATGTATTTTGTCTGACGGCGGCCTTTAGGGCGGGTTCGATCAGAACAAACCACACAATCTGGGTAACCATCAGCCTGGCAGATAAAGTGGCGCTCAGTGAGTCTCTGTGGCAAGTCTCCCAGTGAGGACGACTTTCGGCCTTTGTTGCTCTCTTTCCTGGAAAAGCCTTCCAGTAAAGCAGTGATGACATCCTGCACGAAGACTTTCAGGGGCTTGTGAGGAGCAGCAGTGCAGCGGCAGTAAATTATGTGGGCATTCACCATGCTTACACTGAGAATGGCATTGAAAATTCTGTTGTACCATTTCCTTGACCTATGGGGAAAGAGGTAGGTCTTCATTCTCTGGTCTGCTGTGTCGACACCCCCCATGAATGAATTGTAGTCATCAACACAAACAGGCCTATTTATCTCCCTATAGCCACTATCAGTGTGTTTGGACCTGATGCGCTTTCTGACACATGTGTTTGAATGCAGTGTAGAGAGCATTGTGAGGCGCTTTGTATCATGCCACGCACAAGCTAGCATTTTCCCCTTCCTCATGAAGACTGGGTCATCTCCCTTGCTCAATGGTAACTGTTCACGGGTGAGGCCCTTTGGCATCCCCTTCCTCTTACTGCTGACAGTCCCACACAAACCCGAATCATTGCTTGCCAGCTCATCTGCTATGGCTGGCGAGGTGTAGTAGCTGTCCATGTACACCTCATGCCCTTTCCCTGTGTACGGGGCCATCAGCTCACGGACAACAAGGTGTGTAGCACCGAAATCACCTGCATTAGGCCTACTTTGTCCAGTGTACATGGACCACTGCAGCACATAGCCTGACTTGGCTTCACTAAGAACAAATACTTTGTAGCCATATTTGTCTGGTTTGTTTGGATTGTACATTTTTAGGGTTGATTTCCCTTTGAATGCAATGGTCATTTCATCCAATGACAGCTGTTTAGATGGACCATACATTTGTGAAAACCGGGGGATGACCAAATTGATGATTGGGCGGATTTTGAATAGCCTGTCATACCCAGGCTGACCCCTGTCAACATACTCCTCATTATTGGTGAAGTGAAGGAAAGACAAAATAATCTCAAATCTATTCCTGGACATCACCTTGCCAAATCCAGGTGTTGCTGTTGGCCAATATTCGGCCCAATAATCCTCTAACTCTGACTTCTCTACCAGACCCATACTCAAATGCAGAGAAATGAAGGCTTTCATTTCACTGACAGTTACATCAGACCATTGATGAAATCTGGAGTGTGGATGGAGTTGATGGGAGGCTAAAAACTGATGGGCGTAGCGATTTGTCTCATTTACAATTAAATTCCAGAAATCATCAGAGAGAAAGAGTGATAAAAAATCTAGGGGCGAATTGGCATTGGAGAGTTCTCTTTCCCCCAGATATCCAATTGGCTGATCAAAGGGCATGATCCAACTTTGGTACTCATCCTCATTGCCCAAGTACTCAAAGCCAGCATTCCCATCAGCTTGCGATAGACTATGCATAATAGCCCCTCTGCCCCGTGTCACACCGCCTCTGCTCCTGCTACGAGCAGCGCGGCCAGATCTGCCTCGCGCGCGCGCCGAGTGCGCACAGCTCGGACTACTGTCACTGTCATTGCGACTCCCCACCCTGCTTCCCCGTTGCCCCCTAACTGTCCTATGAATACCTCGACCTCGTCTAACATACCCAGTGGCATTAGACAAAGTCTCCACCACAATACTGTCACCGCGATCGCGGAGAGGCACACTGTCAGAAGACAAAGCTACACGGCTAGCGCGGTAAAAATCTCCCGCCTCGTTCCCCACAACACTAACACGCCTGCTAACTTCGCGTTGAACACTCCGACCCCGGGAAACATTGTTCTCACCACTGACATTGGGCAAAGGACCATCTAAATTGGGCAAAGGATTCTCCGTTTGTGCTTGGTGTAGGGCTATACATTCACTTTCAGAATCACCGTCATCTTCTGAAGGCAGATATTCCCCTTCAGAATCAGGGTCCGCGAATAGAAGACCCAACACTTCATTGCGGGTAAGCTTTATTGATGCCATTATATACTAATACTAATAATAATAATAATAGTAATAATAGTAATAATAATCTAATGCAAATACTCGCTGACGTTGACAATATTGCTCTGATAAAATGGGTCACTCGCACACTAGCTCCGCTTTTGCTCGCACTGATTCAATGCGCTCTAGCTCGAAGATTTTATATAGAAGCATGACGTTTTTTTGAGTCGGGGATGAAGTATGACAAGTCTACCATCTAGTGGAGGGGAGGACGAACGAAATTTGACACCCTATTTGACAAAATCGGCCGTTTTATACAGTGCCGCGTAAAGTCGACCGTGGCGCCCAGAGGGTTAATTACAAGGTATTGCTTTTGACTTATAAAGCTCTAAATGGTTTAGCTCCAGTCTATTTAACGGATCTTCTATCGCCCTACAATCCATCGCGCTCTTTAAGATCACTAAATTCGAGGCTTCTGGTCATTCCTAGGATATCCAGATCCACCAAAGGAGGGAGAGCATTTTCACATTTAGCTCTGAAGCTCTGGAATAGCCTTCCTGATATTGTTCGTTGCTCAGACTCGCTCTCCCAGTTTAAAACTAGACTAAAGATGCATCTATTTAGCCAGGCATTCATATACATTTTATTATCTTACAGTTACTGTAAATTCGGCCTCTAGTTCATAAACGCCAGAGGAGAACTGGCCCCCGACTGAGCCTGGGTTCTCCCAAGGTTTTTTTTTCTCCATTGGGTCATCTGATGGAGTTTTAGGACACCATTAGGTCACTTGGAGTTTTTCGGTTCCTTGCCACTGTTGCCTTTGGCTTGCTCAGTTGGGGATAAACAAACATTGACTATTCAGTAATAAACAAACATTGTTAAGTTGTTTTGATTGAAGCAACTTTGATACAATCTGTATTGTGAAAAGCGCTATATAAATATATTTGACTTGACTTGACTTGACTAACTATTCATTGTATTTAATGAATAATCCAGCAAACTCACTCTCCCAACAAAGGCCTCTACCGATTAGGCCGATTGTTACAGGCCTATGAAACTTCCCCCAAAACTAACATCACAAAGGAGCCAACATTGGCAGAACCCAGTGTCCTGTTACAGGACACCTTAAAACTGATAAGAGTTTATGACCCCAAAAAGGAATGCGAAGAGGGCTGTTATCATAGACAGTAAAAGAAATGGACACAGCGACCCCATAGATTTCAACGGAGAAAGTTGAAGCCCATAAAAGCACTCACTTCCTGATAGCCAAGCGCACTGCACAGGCTCAAACTGAGCTTGATGACGTAGATGTCACGTGAGCAACCGTTCTGACCTTCTAGTAGCTGTGCCGAGACAAATCTGAATTGAAATCTGAAACAAATCTGTTGTTGAAATATTTTGTCCCGTTGCTTTTATGAACTCTCTATCTATGGGCTTCTCCCTTGACTTTATGCCTCCATGTCCACCCAATTGCCCCATAGACAGTAAACGATTGCCTACGAGCTTCTACTTCTGTCTATACGGTAATTTCTCTACTGTGCGACAGAGCGTCCCGTGGTTAACGCAATCGTTAGCCTATTTTTACAAAAACGGCTTCTACGGGACCATAACGTAAGATACAAGTAATGGAGCCTTTTATCCATTGTCCCGTTTCTTAAGAAATAAATAATGGACAAATTGAGTCTTTGGACGCCTCAGATGTAAAGTTATTCGCTGTCAAAGTGACGCCAAAATGAATGGGAGTCAATGGGATGCTAACAGTAGGTGATAGTCAGCTACAATGGCGGCGCCCAAGCGAAGCTTCAGTTTCCGGCTGGTGGATTGGCTATAACGGCTTGGCTGTTATAAGAATCTTGAAGGTTCTTTCTCTTAACCCCCTGGGGTCGGCGGTCGCACCAGCGATACCAGCTCACTTTTTTTCTTATCAGTGCAAAAGAGACTCAAAATACTCTTTTGATTTTGATCTTACATATAACTGTTATACATCATTCAAAACTGTTAAATGTCTTCTTTTATTTGTGTACACTCATAATAAAAACAAAATGTTGTGTTTTTCGTAAAATAAAGAAAACAAACATTTATGCGCGTTCTGCCGTCTCTCTCAATGTGAAGTTCATTCTGAAACGTGACAGAACATGATATGTAACTCAGCGAATGTTTTTCACACAGACTTGAAACGTATGTCTTTACAACGCTTGGAGTCTCTATTTTTAAATGATGTAAATTATATTTTAAAAAGAAATATTTTATGTTTAAGTAATCCGTATGAAAGCAGCGACATGTACAGTTTCTCCAGCCCGAGCTAATTAACTTTAATGTGACCACACCCACACGTGCACAAGCTGTTCATATGCAAATCATTCATGTGAAGGAACGCAAAACTGTTAACACCCCCCTCACCTCAAAACGAAGAATCAGCGACTTCAGTAATGCTCTGCTTTTCATCGAGTTTGGAACTGTGTTTGTGCTGTGGTGTTTCACTTGGATTTACCTCAGAAGAATTAGAAGAACACTAGAAGATTTTTAAGGTAAGACATGTTAAACTGGTGTTAGACTAAATTGTACATTATGAATGAGATTGGAGTAAAAACATGAAGCCTAATGTCGTACATGTATGTGTATCTATATGTAGACAGAAACATGTTGAAATGTGAACCAGACTGGTAGGCAACCTTTCAATGCTAAATTTATATACATGTACGACACGAGGATGTTTTTATGTTCGATAATAAAACACAGCATGATAAAAGTAGACTCGTATGAGTGTTTACTCTAACATCGTGAATATTATAATGTTTAGACCCGTGTTTACTGTTAAATACGGTGTTTGTGGATATCTACTCAAACCGCAGATGTATAATATGTTAACTATAGTGTTTAATAGTTTTGAGCGGCTCGATCGCTTCAGTAAATGTTCTTTGCACGCGCTGTGAGTTTGAGTCAGTTTGAAAGCAAAACGCGCCACACATTAGGCTTTATGTTTTTACTCCAAATGTTTCCATTCGTTATGATGTTATGAAATGAGATTGAAGTAATCAATATATTTTTCTCTAGTGTAGTGTTACTGAAGTGTATTATAGGCCGCCTGCTATAGGCTATTGTTATTATTTTGCAGCACTGCACATAGCCTATATCCAGCAGCCATATCACCCTGTAGCCCAAGACTGGTTGCCCACTGAAGCTAAGCAGGGATAAGCCTGGTTAGTACCTGGATGGGAGACCTTCTGAGAAAACCAGGTTGCTGCTGGAAGAGGTGTTAGTGAGGCCAGCAGGGGGTGCTTGTTATGTCTGAAAATACGACTCGTACTTGAGCTTACTTGATTTTCTTTATTCACTTCTCTTCTTCACATCACCGAACTGTGTGTGTCAACATTCAACAACTTCACGTCACTTCCGCTCCCAACTCTTAAAGTAACAAGCATTCGTTCTATCTTATAAATGTAACAAACATATTACTTTATCTAAACATCAGATTATCATACTAACTAGGCATGCCCCCCCCCAACAAAAGTGTCCCTTAAGCGTTGTTCGTGAATCACTGCATTTGGGGCATGGACAATGACATCATCAAGGTAAATGGCAATTCCAGGGACACTTGCCAGGATGGTGGACATAATTTTTGGGAAACAGCTGGGCGCCGAACTGAGTCCAAAAGGCATCCTCGTGTAACGGAATACGCCAACATGCGTAACAAATGCAGTAAGATTCCTACTGTCTGGGTGAAGGGGAACCTGGAGATAACCTTGGCGAAGATCAAGTTTGCAAAAAAATTTTGAGCCGTGAAAGTGTGTAGTCAGCTCTTCGATTGTCGGCAGAGGGTAGCGATCTGGGATTACTGCTTTATTGACGGATCTTAAGTCCACACAAACTCTCAGGCCACCAGATTTTTTCTTAGCCACCGTCAAATTAGACAGCCATGGGCAGTTTACTGAGTTCTGCTGTAACTTCCTCACGCAATGCCAGCGGGATGCGGCGAAGTGGCTGAATTACTGGTTTCACTGTGGGGTCCAAGAGAGGTTGGTGCGTGAAAGCAGCTAAACACCCAAGGCCTTCAAACAGTGTTGGCCATTCTAGTTGCCAGGGACAACTGACAGTCAGAATTTGAGCCCCTTTGTTGTCTAGTAGAGAAAAGTCCAGACTCGTAAACAGGTCCAGTCCGAGGATATTGCTGCCATGGCGAGTAATGTGAAATGGGGAGTTAGATAGAGCTTTGGTGCCATACTGGACAGGTGCATGTAGAAAACCCTGCTGAATTAGTGTTGATTGAATGGATAATAGCAGGGGTTGTAGCATTAGCACGCTGATTTCGCTGTGAAGTAGCTTGAACTGGAGCAGACCGACACCATTTTGCAAAGTGGTTCTGCTTTTGACAGCGTCGACATGTTTGTCCCCGTGCCGGACAGTCAGGAGCACGTGATGAGTGTCTAGTGGAGCCACAATTTCCGCATCTGCGCTGAACTTGAGAGTATGCATACTGTATGTCCGCACTCGAAGATATATCTGCCTCTGCCCCGTGAGCTTGTGTGCATTCTTGTATCATGTCCCCACTGCTTACGCTTGATTCATGGCCCATGTTTAATTTAGCAGCGCATTGGGACGCAGACTCAATTTGAGAGGCCAGAATTACAGCTTTCTCTACAGTGAGATCATCATCTTCCAATAGCAGCCCCTCTCGAATAAGTGTATTATTTGTCTTCTCAATTAACTTGTCTTGTATCATCTCGTCTGATAAAGTACCGAAACAGCACGGATTTGCCAGCCCTCTTAAATCAGCGACATATTGAGACCGACTCACCAGCGCGGTGTCTGCGCTGTCGGAACAGCAGCCGTTTCAGCAGGAGACTCTGTTTTTTTTTAAAGTGTCGGTCTAACAGTGTCATCGCAGCGGCATAATCATCCGCTTCTCCGAGTGTGTGAAACACACGCTGTCCTTCGGCTCCGTGACAGTGAAGGAGTATGGCCATTTTCCGCGTCGTCGGGACAGCATCAAGGCCCATTGCTAAGAGGTACGTTTCAAATGATCTTTTCCATTGTTCCCATGGGACCGTAGGCTCGTCGGGATGGGGCAAAAAAGGGCTCGGTGGAGATAACGACAGCGGGGGAAAATCATCTGCCATCCTTGTCGCCAATTGTTATGTCTGAAAATACGACTCGTACTTGAGCTTACTTGATTTTCTTTATTCACTTCTCTTCTTCACATCACCGAACTGTGTGTGTCAACATTCAACAACTTCACGTCACTTCCGCTCCCAACTCTTAAAGTAACAAGCATTCGTTCTATCTTATAAATATAACAAACATATTACTTTACTACTAAACATCAGATTATCATACTAACTAGGCATGCAACAATGCTATCCCTGTGGTCTGTGTGGGTCCTAACGCCCCAGTGTAGTGACGGGGACACTATACTGTCAAAGAGCACCGTCCTTCGGATGAGACGTTAGACCGAGGCCCTGACTCTCTGTGGTCACAAAAAATCCCAGGATGTCTTTCGAAAGAGTAGGGGTGTTACCCCAGCATCCTGGCCAAATTTGCCCAGTGGCCTCTGTCCATCATGGCCTCCTAATCATCCCCATATATATATATATATATATATATATATACACGGATTGGCTTCATCACTGTCTCCTCTCCACCAGTAAGCTGGTGTGCGGTGGGCGTTCTGGCACAATATGGCTGCCGTCGCTCATCCAAGTGGATGCTGCACATTGGTGGTGGTTGAGGAGATTCCCCCATTCTATGTAAAGCGCTTTGAGTGCCTAGAAAAGCGCTATATAAATGTAATGAATTATTATTAATTATAAATTATTATATCCCTACAAGGCACAATAAACCTGGTGTTCATTATATATATGTGTGTGTGTGCGTGCGTGCGTGTGCGTGTGTGTGTGCATTTTGTAAATTTTAAAAAGCAATTTTAACCAGAAAAATCTCAAATGTATTCCCAAAATCGTGCAGCCCTATAGTTTCTCTGGAAATCAGCATGTTTTTATTTATTTTTTTATACAGGGACCAGATGCCCCACTGATGAGTCCTGCTGACTTCAACATTCACATGAGTCTCTGTACATGAACATGGTAAAGTCAACACCTTGGAAATGACAGGTATGTACTCTGTTTCAGGAATGCCACAAAGGTGTGTGACTATCCAAGTCTCTGTCTTTAGATCTATCTCTGTTCAATAATGTGCTTTTTTGCCATATGTTGTGTATCTTTGGATTATGCTGTGTTGGAAATAAATCCAGACTATCAAAAAGCCATTCTTTTTTAAGTCTCTCCTCATTCTTTGTGCAAGGCTCCTCATAATGATAGCACCTGATAGGGCCATTAGGGGAGGGTCTTTGTCTTTCTCAGGTGTAAAACACTAAATATTCATGGATTGATGGTTCATGGTTCACAACTCTTCGCATTCACAACTCTTAGTAGTACTTAGTAAGAAAGACATTTCCCATGCCCCGGAAATGTACATTTCTATTAATCAATTAATAACCAATATTGAGGGTTCACAGGATGAACTGAGTAATTGGTTGTAATGTTAATGTAGCTACCTCAAGTTAATCCGATTAACTGATCCAAATATTCATAATCAATTATAACAAGTTATGATTGGTTATTAATTATGATTGGTTATTAATATTTCATAGAGCTAATTCGCTACACTGTACTCAGCACGGTAATACAATATACAAATAATGTGCATCCTTAAACTTGTTAGCTTTATGAACCGAATACACATGCATATGCATAGGTCAATATACATTAAGTGTACATTTGACAGATTAAATCACACTTATAAACTAACTAAAATTTTAATTAGGCGAAAATGTGTCACAATGGCATTAACATGTTCACATAAGACGATTCCGAATATACATATTCGGTATAAAACGCTTATGTTTACACGAACATTTACTTGTGTGGAGCTGCGGGTCTTCCTCGCGTCCGTTTTTCTTACATATAAACAACTCAGCGACTAATCATAATCAGCAGCAACTGCAATATAAACAAGATGAATAAACACTTACATTTAGTCATTGACGCACACAACTCTGGCAGGAATTAGGAAAAACAACACACGAATCATCTCTCTATGATAGAGCGAAAACTAAAAAGTTCTGCGCACGGTCACCCGACCAATGCTGCGATTTGATTGGCTGTCTGTTCGCGTGATTGGAGCATGATCACTATGTCGGCTATTTCTTGATATATTTCTTCTATTTCTTGGATGTATAATACTGGTGTCCAGCAGATGGCGCTGCTGACCTCCTCTTCTACAGTCATACTTGCACACAGCGAAATCTTCTAGACAACGCCCGCAGGCCTTCCACAGCCACAACCCATTCCTCAACAACCTTGGTCACACATTGCTATTGATTTTGTCACTGATCTCCTAGGCCTCCCAGGGTAACACCAATATACTACAGTCATTAATTGTTTGTCTAAGGCATGTCGATTAACGTCTCTACCTAAGCTCCCAACAGTTTTTGAAACAGTAGAACACTTAATCCACTACATGTTTCGGTATCATGTACTACATGAAGATATTGTCTCAGGCCGGGGTTCCCAGTTCACATCTCGGGTCTGGACGGCCTTCCACCAATTCAATTTAAATATAAGCCTCACCTCAGGATATCACTCACAATCTAATGATCAAAGCGAAAGCCTAAACCAAGAACTCACAAGGTTTCTTAGAATGTACTGACAGCAGAATCGGTCGGACTGGAGAAGCTTCTTACGCTGGGCAGAAAATGCTAAAAAATTCCCTTCAGAAACCCTCCACTGGCATTACCCCTTTCCAATGTGTCCCGGGATTTCAACCACCTCTATTTCCCTGGTCAAGGGAACCCTCTGAGGTACTGGCCATTAATGACTGGCTCCGACGGAGCAATACAGTGTGGAACCAAACACGTCCAGCTTCAACATGCAGCAAATAGAAGAAACAAGGTTATCATCACCATCGTTCCAACTCCAATTATGCACCAGGACAGTGGGTCTGGCTTTCTACTCCGGATCTTTGTGTACGCCTGCCCTGCAAGAAGCTCAGCTCCAGGTATGTGGGTCCTTTTAAAATCTTAAGACAAATAACTCCCATAACACATTTTTTTTTTTATAATCTTGATCTCTCACTTGTCTTCTTTTTTGGGCGAGTCAGAGTGAACGGAATTTTAACAATTACAATTTTGGTTTGGTTTTCACCAAAAACTGTCATATACCCCCCAGAACACTTGGAATATATGACACGTGTCACATGGGACCATTCTATGATACTTTTGCCTTTTTTTAGCTTGATGCTGGTTGCTTTTCACTCCCATTATGTGAATGGGTTCAAATTCTCCTTCTATAATCCAAAAAAAGAAGGGAATACTGAATTAAAACAACAGCAGGGTGAATAAATAATGACTTAATTTTTGGGTTAACTATCCTTTTAAGTCAGTTGCATAGAATATTAGAATATATATATATATATATATATATATATATATATATATATATATATATCACAGGTTACTGTTATTTTGCACAGACCAGTTAAAATCCCCGTAAATACCTCAATTTGTTGAGTTGACAGTTTGGACTCTTAAGTCCAATAGAGAGCAGCCTCACTCCTGAATCCTGCAGGTCATTGTTACTCAGGTCCAGCTCTCTCAGGGAGTTTGATGATTGTAGAACTGAAGCCAAAACTTCACAGTGCTGATCACTGAGATTACAGTCTGTTAATCTGAAAAAAGAGAGGACACTGATTAAAAGGGATGCTGGTGTTCCCACCAGAACGCACGACTTCCTTGGTTAACCAACTTCAACAAAAAAGATCATGCAGATTGACATTCTGGTCTTTTGTAAGGAAGGTTCAACAAAATTAAAATAGACATGACTTCATATTTCATGAACATTATGTGTATAATGTTTTAATTCTTTGTTTATACAATCCTTTATAGTGAAAAAAAAATTATTGTTAGCTGAAAAGTATCATTTGAAATGATTTTTTTAGTTTTGTTGGACTTTTTGCCTTATTTATTGATAGTACTGTGACACAATGGCATCTACGCTACTTTTAGTGTCTTTGTTTATCCCGAGGTTTTCCCGCAGCCTGCCGGATCCAGGTCGTATCCAGATTGGACTAGGAGCTTTGCCTGGACCCGATGACAACGCAGTGCTGAAGTGCCAACTAGCCTCTCCCTATGGAGGATCTCTTTCCCACTCTACAGATAAAGCGTTGTGAATTCGGTTCGCGTACCCACCCCGAAGTGATAAAATAAAACAAAATTCTGTATCAAATTATAGGCAAGAGAAGTAGTTTGTTTAGGTATGGTTTGTAGGGAATTACAAACCTGCACACATATATTCAAAAGCACATAACTATAGAATCGATTCTTAATGCGCATGTGAACGCATGTGAGCGCATGCACATCAGCGTTTATCGTGGGTTCAGTTTGAGGTCTGTTTGGAGAGAACGGCGTCGTCTTAGCGGCCCCTAATTTAATAACAAATTATCATTTTGACGGAGGTGAATCAATCAAAACTAACTTTAGCTGGAAATAACATTATTCGAGAATCGCTATAAAGCCAAAACAATCTCTGTTACCTTAAATTATATGTTTGTCTCTGTAAAGCTGCTTTGAAAAAATCCATTGTTAAAAGCGCTATATAAATGAAGATGACTTGACTTGACTTGACACAAAGATGGGAGAGAAAGGAACAGGATCAGGAAGGGACCTTGAATCAGCCCGAATCTCTGTTATGCATTTTTCAATTTTATTTGTATTCCAATTTTCACAATAAACATTGTTTCAATGCTGCACTTAACCTCTGATTATAGTGGTTCTAAACCCTGCTTTTAACCCTGGGTAAAGGAACATTTCACATTTGTTATGTTAGAAGTGGGATTAGCACCACTTCTTACACGAAGTAATGAAACCCTGGTCCGGAGACGTATTAGAGTCGCTTTTGTCCACATTGCAGTGCCAAACTTGCACAGTGTGAAACGATACAGTGTTAGAATGTTATGGCTAGATGCTTAGCAACGGATAGCCAATCAAGTGCCTCATGTTCACATGTGTTGGACAGTCACAGGAATTGTATAAACAGTTGTTTCAGCGTTTGATGGGAAACATTTCAAATGGCAACAGAAAACTCGCCAATTGGAGTAAAGAAGAGACCTTTTCATTCTTCCCTTAACAGTCTAAAAAGTCCATATAATTTTTTTTTTTTGCATTCGGCAATATATAATATGAGGACACGCAATGCAAGAGCCTTGATGTAAACAATTGGCTTCGTCCATTCAATGACAATAACACCGCAAATATGCAAATAAGAATGTTAACCAATGGTTTAAGAACGTACAGCATAAAACATCGGTTTATAAATACCCAGGATTAATAGTTAACCCTGGGTAAATTATGATCAGTGTAAAAGTTTACAATGACCCAGGGTTAAATATTTCAAGTGTGAAAAGCCTTCTTGTATATTCTTACTAATTATAACAATTAGTTATAAAACAGATAGTTCTGGACCTTGATTCTGAACGGTTGAGCCGTGTTCTAAGCCGTAGTAAATTACTCTACAAGGACTCAAGCCATCCATGCCACATAATGTTTTCAGTGCCCGGACTATTAGGCTCAGAGATTTCTGGTCAATCCTGTTCCTGGAGTATCCACAGCACTGCATATTTTCAAATTCAACTCATCAGCTAGTTGTTGGTAATGACTCCAAGACCTCTAAAACAGGTATGTGTGTTAGATAAGAGAGACATTAAAAATTTACAGTGCTGGGATACTCCAGGAGCAATGTTGGGAACGACCTAAACCAAGATATTCCTTATTTTAATTAATCCTCACCACAACTACATTTATGAGGTAGCCTAATTTTAAAAGTGTGATTTCTAGACCAGGAAAATAAATATATTTTTCTAAAAATGCTTAATCCTTATCCAGTAAATTATGAACGATGAAAAAGTAAATTCAATGGTTGGAAAGACTAATTGCTGAAGAACATTCAGCTTTTAAAACTTCAGAAATGTAATTACTTGGATTTCATTTATAATTACAAATTAAAATAATTATTTTAAATATTTTAATCTGTAGACTCTTCAAATTTATGGAAATGAAAAAGCCATTACAGTGCATTACAGCTAAACTATTAGCCTACATGAGAGGTATTATGTTCAAATTTCAATTCAGTTGATATTATGTTCATATTTTCACACTCACAGAGCTTTTCTGCAGTTCCTCAGAGCAGGTAACAGTCTCCTTCGACACTCCTTTGATAATAGGATGTTGTACTTTTTAAAGTCAAACTCATCCATCACCTCTTCTGACATCAAGATAATGTTTGCCAAAGTTGAACATTGAGCAAGAGAAAGGTTTTTGTTATATATTTTAGATTGTAAAAATGCCTGCATTTCTTTAAGAGAACTATCCTTCATCTCAATCAAGCAGTGTGACAGATTCATCCATCTATCAGGGCTGACATTGCCTTTTGTGTTTTTTGATTTTTTAAGGTTTTTGAATATTTTCTTTCTGCTCTCTGGGTTGTTCTCTGTGTGAATCAGCACATCCTGTAAGAGTCTCTGATTGGACTCCAGTGAGATGCCATGAAGGAATCGAAGGAAAAGATCCAGGTGTCCATTTTTACTGTTCAAGGCTTTATTCATTGCTCCCTTCAGAAACACATCCAGAGAAACATTCTCACACTGAGTACTGAACTTTCCTGTCAGGAACATTTTCAAAACTACACTGTTCTTGTGTAAATAACAGAAAAATGCATACAGTGCTGCAAAAAACTCCTGAAAGCTGAGATGTATAAAGCTGTAAACCTTCCTGTGATAAATCACAGATTCCTCCCTAAAGATCTCAGTGCAAATCCCAGAATACACTGAGGCGTCAGTGACGTCTATGCCGCTCTCAATCAGGTCCTCCTCATAGAACATCACATTGCCCTTCATCAGCTGGTTGAAAGCCAGTTCAGCAAGTTTCACAATCACTACTCTGTTGGACTGCAGGAGTTTCTCTGGATCTCTCTCTTCATATTTCTGGCTCCTCATATGAGTTTGAATGAGGAGGAAGTGTATGTACATTTCAGTCAGAGTTTGAGGGATTTCTGCACTGAGATCTTGTTTCAGGATGTTTTGAAGCACAGTGGATGAGATCCAGCAGAAGACGGGTATGTGACACATGATGTGGAGGCTTCTTGCTCTTCTGATGTGTGAGATGATTCTGCTGGCTTGATGCTCATCACTGATTCTCTTCCTGAAATATTCCTCCTTCTGAGGGTCATTGAATCCCTGAATTTCTGTCACACGGTTGATGTATTTGGAGGGGATCTGATTGGCTGCTGCTGGTCTGGTGGTGATCCAGATGAGAGCAGAGGGAAGCAGATCTCCTTTCATGAGGTTTGACATCAACACACCCACTGATGAAGACTCAGTCACATCAGACACTTTCTCACTGTCTGAAAACATCAGTGTAATTCTGCTTTCATCTAGACCATCAAAGATGAACAAAACTGTACATTCATCATACATCTTTGAATCCAGATCTCGAAGTTCAGGATGAAAGTCCAGCAGAAGTCTGTGAAGACTGTACTGATGATCTTTAATCAAGTTCATCTCTCTAAATGGAATAACAAACATGAAATCTACGTCCTGATTGGCTTTTCCCTCTGCCCAGTCCAGAATGAACTTCTGCACAGAGACGGTTTTTCCAATTCCAGCGATGCCTTTAGTGAGAACAGTCTTGATTTTGTTTTTCTTCTCTCTTCTCTTCTCCTCATATCCTAGTTCAGGTGAAGGATCAAAGATGTCATTGCAGTTGATCGGAGTGTCTTGGAGGGTCTTGTAACTTTTCTCCATCTGTAGCACCTCATGTTCTTCATTCACTCCTTCACTCTCTCCCTCTATGATGTACAGCTGTGTGTAAATCCTGTTCAGGAGGGTCTGATTCTCTTGTAGTTTGATTACCTCAAATAAGCTCTCATACTTGTTCTTCATGCTGGTTTTGTGCTGGTCTTTGACTCTCTGAAGATCAACATGCACTGGCTGGTGAGAATGGAGCTGCAGGGCTGCTTCTGTGTCATGATGACTGATGTGTTTCTGACAGGAGGATGTGCTGGTCTGACAGGACACATCTCTGATCTGGTCAGCTCTCCCACCACTGAAACACATTAAGATGAACAGAGACACAAAAACCTTTGTTAAAATAAAGAAAATATTTAAATATGTATAATATGTTATGTCAAATTAATTATGAACATCAGGCATTTGAGGCAGATAAATGACCTGCATATTAAAAGTAATGAGACATCAAAATTTCAGTAGTCAAAATGTTTGAAAAAGAGAAAGAAGGCTAAAATTCTAGACAGAAAGTTTTACCAGAAACCATTATTTTAAAACATTACAGAATCACTGACATGAAGAAAAAGCAGCGTTCATGTGAAATTATTACATGTAATTGATTTACTTGTAAATGCGACTGATGACGGATGATAATTAAATCAACAGTTATTCTGAAGAATATGTAAAGTTTGCTGTCAATAAAGGCACAATAATTAACATATTTAACAGCTGGCTTACTTTTCCATTTGTTGACATGATGACATGTTTTAATTCAGATTGTAAATATCATATATTAAGTTGGGTCAGTGTCCACCTTATGGTGCGTTCACACCAGACACGAATAGAGCGTCTTGCGCGAGTGATTTCAATGTTAAGTCAATGCAAATGAGGCGTAGAGCGCGCCACGGTAGAATGGCGCGAATTGAGCATCTGGCGTGTTACGCGCGAATGATTTTATTAAGTGCTTTTTGTGCATTCACGCGTTTGACGCGAATTCGCGTCTCCCGCCGAGTTGAAAAATTTGAACTTTGGCGTCAATTCGCGCCGCGTTAACCGGCAATTCTGCTTGCTGCTGTCACGTGGTGAAGTATCGGGTTGCTTCAATAAATTATTTTGTAATATGACTACATGCGTTCTAATGCACAACAAAGCAAATATTTTATCACATACAACTTGATTTAAATATATGAGACATTAATTTTGTATTGAATGCTATTCATTCCATATCTAGATTATATGAAATATTATTCTAATGTAAAGACAACCAACATACTATAGTGCATAAGTCTGTGTCTGGACAGTGTTGTGTGAGAGAGAAAAAAAAAATCACAGGACGGGTTAATCACTTTTGGAGGCTGGCTCCATTTATCATCAAAACAAAAATAAAATGACAGTTTAGGTGGATGAGGATGAGGGTGATCCTCGCTCCGATGCGGGACAACAGGTCATCAAACTGGGCATGGGACAGGCGGAAAGTACCGCTGATCGCAGCCGTCATCCAGGCGCTGCTCCTGGAGCGAATGGTGAAACTCGCCAAACTGGGTTCGCCTCCGAAGGGTCTGGTGGACCCAAATACGGCGACGATGATCCATACGCCGCTGTTCTGCTCTCCAGAGCAAATACAGAGCGGTGACTCTCTCGATGAATGCTCGATCAACATAAAAAAGATGGCCGCCAACTGGTTTTGATTCCGACGCGCGGGACGCGCGTAAATTCCGCTTCAAACTTTTGTTTTTTACGTGCGTCAATTCGCTCTTGACGCAGTTTTAAGCATATCATTGTGAATGTAAACACTGAGAAAGAGCGAGTGTGTAACAGTATATTGAGTCTGTGCGTTAGCTCTTAAAGTGACAGCAGCCTAATAAACCTGCTGCAGTCATTATTGTAAATCAAACAACAAAAGACAAAGATAAAATCATTCACTGCACTTGAATTAATAGTTTTAATAAGGATTAGTCTATATTTAATGTATACAGCAGTGTTATTTTACATTTGATTACTTTGTTAAATTTCTGTTGTAGGCTTTTACTTATCTGAATACCACTGTTAGGACATCTTCCGGTAAAACCTAAAGCAGCATTTATTTGATTTTGTATTTTTGTACTGTTGTATTTTTTGTCGGTTTTGTTTATAATTTAGTTTCTTGGTTTTTATTGTATTGCTGACTGTTTACTTGTCTTCTGTAATTGTTTTGAGGACTTTTTACTTACTCAGTGGTTCTCAAACTTTTTCAGCGCGAGGCCCCCTTTGTGTTGGTGCATCGCTTCGGGCCCCCAAAGAAAATTCATGACACAAAACAGCCTCAATCTTACAATTTTAATTAAAGCAAAAGAAATTACATGACATTTTGGATGTAAGCCTAGTTTAGGACAGAGTCCATCTCTTGCCTAATATCTTTGTGTTTTCTTCCAATGTTCCAAAGCAATGAACATTTACATTTAGTCATTTAGCAGACGCTTTTATCCAAAGCGACTTACAACTGAGGACTAAACCAAGCGAGTCATCGCGAAGAGGCAAAAACAACGCAAGAAGTGCTCAAAATACAAAGTTCAGGCATTGCTCGGAGTAGCATAAGCCAGACAAGCGAGGATTTAAAGGAAAAGGAAAGATGTTTTTTTTATTTTTTTTATTTAATTTTTTTTTTTTATGTTAAGTGTTAAATTTACACTGATAGATGGTCAGAAGAGCAAATTGTATCTTCCACACAAGCAAGATATGATTAGCTATTTGATGCTGCGCTGCCGAATAAATAGAAACTGAATTACCTGCGCATGTGAAATGCACTATACAAATAAACTTGACTTCCTTTATACTGTGTCCAACAAGCACAAATTGTTTAAAAGTTTAATTGAACGTGAGATAAACTTTGAAACTAACGAGATACAATGTTTTTCTCCTTTGCCATATTAAAGGATGCAAATACAGGGATTGAAAGTGAACGAAAGAAAGTAATTCTCTACGAGAGGAGACGTGAGTGACGATTTGAGAAAAGAAACAAGAGATTCCATGTCCAGAGGAACAGGCTAATTCATGGAATAGGTTATTGTTAATTCTTTTGTAAACAAAGCTTTGTACTTCACTCGTGTTCTGATATCCAGGTAAAATAGCATTCACGGCCACAATAATGTGTTTTGGTTTACCACTGCCGATGGTACTCATTATCACGCTGACCAACACAGCCCTTAACAAAAGTGAATCATTTTGAACATTAATTTACTATTCACAGTAAATGCAGATAAATATCAAACATTTAATTTACATATTTTTAATTAAATTAATGTTGTAGAACTTCTGTGCCGTCCCCAGTCTGAGAACCACTTACAATAATTAACCTTGTATTAGTTTTTGCTGAAGTATTGATAATTTCACTGACATTTAAAATGACTCTTGTCATGAAATAAGATCCTATCACTAGTAATACAATTAGAAACATTCTATAAACCCTCTGCACACAAAAGTATAATTTCTAAATTATAATTACAAACAGAGCATTTAATATATGTATTACATTTATGTATTGAAGTATAGTGTAAAATTAAACGTAAATTTATTAACGGTGAATTAGTCAATTCATTGTTATAAGCTGACTTTCAATGTTTCTTTTTGTCAGTTATAGTTATTTTTTTTATTTAGGAGTAAGAATCATAACTACTATTTGTGTGAGTCATTGATGATGATTATTTACTATTTTGAGGAGTTACTGTAGAATATTTTAACTGGAACGGACCACTAATGGGAACTTTTTCATTTTATTTACATTTAATGCAAGTTCAGTGTAACACTTTATTTTTGCTTTTGTTGTTGCTTGCTTTCACTTCAGCAATAAAATCCTGTGTGTCTTTTATCAAAAGAGGCCAGTAGTCCAAAGTATTCATGAAATCAAAACCATTCAAGTTTTTAAATCACCAAATGGAGTTTGAATGTCATCTAGTGGTCATATTGGCTACTGCGCCTAAAACTCCCAGAGCATTTTGATAGTTTGAGACAAATTTGAAAGACAACTTGGTTGGATTTACTACTTTGACTTGCAGTTTTAGGGTGCCCAGGCACAGGTTTAATATTAATAGAAAATAGAAATAAATGTAAAGCAGCAGATTAAGTTCAGCAACCATTTAAGTTTGGTTATGTAATTTTCCAGTCAATGTTCAAGAATAGGGGTGCCAGGTGAGAGACGAATGAGGCTAACTAGTTATCTGGATTCTTAGACTATAATTTATAAATATATTCAATTTGGATACATATTTTATATAGCCTTTTTACCCTCTTATTTTAACAACTATTTGTGCACCCATACACACACTTGTGTTTGTGTGTGTTTTTGCCAGTGTTGTACTAGTTTTTAGGGGCGATGAATATAATATAATACCTCGTCTAGGGCGCCAACAGAATCTGGACCGGCCTAGAACTTCATGATACTCACACAGGGTCAGAGGTCACAGCAGGTCCATCACTGAGATTAGGGGGAGTATCACAGCTGAATCCTGGAGATGGTCCATCACTGAATTTAGGAGGATTATCCATGGAGATGTTACTCTTCATGGACACACAGCTGAATCCTGGAGATGGTCCATCACTGAATTTAGGAGGATTATCCATGGAGATGTTACTCTTCATGGACACACAGCTGAATCCTGGAGATGGTCCATCACTGAATTTAGGAGGATTATCCATGGAGATGTTACTCTTCATGGACACACAGCTGAATCCTGAAGATGCTGCTCTCTGAGTGTCAGACGCCTCCTCCTCTCTCTCCTCACACACACTCATTTCACAGGTACGGTTCTCTTCCTCTCTCTCCTCACACACACTTATTTCACAGGTACGGTTCTCTTCCTCTCTCTCCTCACACACACTCATTTTACAGGTCCGATCCTCCTCCTCATTTTACAGGAAGTGTGATTCTTCTCTTCCTCCTTGATGAGACACTTGATTCCAGAACTGTGTGTGGACACAGAAAACATGCAAAAAACACAATTGAATTTTGACACATTTTATTTAATTCACTATAACTTAAGGTCAACAGTCTTTCTCCAGTTAATGTAAATAGTGTTTGTTTGTAGAGCAACATGTCGCCACACTTTCAAACACAGCAGGCTCGTTTAAACACTGGATTCACCTTCACTTTAATGACACTGCTGAACTCTTGCAGGTGTTTTTCACAATCCGTTTTTCGTCTCGCATTAAGCAAATATGATATTGTGTATGATAATATGTTATTTTTACGCGTTTATGTGTTTAAATCCTGCGACTATCTTTCCCCAGTCTTACTGCGCCATGCGCACATTACAATATAGATTATTTAAATAATTAAATAGTTTTAAGTCAACTAAAGATTTCAAACTAAAATGATAAAATGATAAAACAAATAAGTGTAAGTTTATCCATTGTCGGCCATTTAATGAGTGTTACACTAGACGTATCACGAAAGTAACTTTAAACTTTATCATGTAGGCCTATTTGAGTTTGAGTTCGGCATAATGTCTGCTTTATCGACATTACAGCTATGAAAAGTTAAACGAACTTACTGTCACGTGAAGTGATTGCTGATTTTCTATCTTCCGAAATGGCGTCTTTACAGTCATCGGCTGCTTTCGGTTTCACTGTGAGACAGGTAAATATCAGGTAAATATCCAGCAGATCCTCCTCGAATTATTCTTTTCACACTTCCGGGTTTGGAACGAGGAAATACATTACAGCTGGGCCATTGAGGTAAATGCGAGAACCAGATACAAATTATTATTTTTTACATTCTCACTTGCACAATGTTTATTATATAAGAATATAAGAGTTTGAAAAAACATTTGGTGCTTAATTTGTTAATGGCCAGTATAAACACAAACAAAAATGCTAGAATTTTGGTAACAATTTATTTTGATGGTCCCTTTTGAACATTCTGGAGCCAATAATGCAGTTCCACAAGGTTGGCGGTTATAAATGCCAAATACAAAACTTTAATCACAAAATTAGATGCTCGTTTTGTCAAATTAATATCATCATCAACAAGAAGCTGATAACACTTGATTTTACTTTATCTTGGCTTTTTCTGCCATAACAATCGTGTTTTACAAACACAGAGATACAGCAGCCAAAGAAAAGCTAAAGTAAGAAGAACTGGGACCAAGAGCCCAACTAAAGCAAACACTGATCACTACACTGGTGACACTTCAAATGACACAAATATCAGCATCTAAACCTCTGTTAATTCTCACTAAGATCTTCTGTAGACGTCTGACAGAAATAGTTAAATATGTCTGTGATTAAGTTCAGCACAAGTGTCTGAGCCAGAAAGTCTTTCCTTCAGATCTGGTTTATCTCATGATCCAGAGATGTGTGATCAATTTATTGCATCCTGACAGTGTTTATTTGGTCCAGAAACAGTATAAATTGTCTAAATGAGACCATAAATGATGTTGAAAATATGTCCACAATGGCCACATTTGAACTAGTTTAACCTTGTACGAAGGGTCCATGAACGTCTATATCAGACGTCCAGAACACGTCAACAATAAGATGTCATAAAATGTTACATTCTGGCTCCTCAGGGGACGTCTATTCAACGTCCGACTTTGTGACAAAGACGTTGAAAAGACGTCTTTTGGACATTAAATTGTTTACTGGACGGGCATCATTACCATAATTGGCTTATCAATGCATGGATAACCTCCATCACCAAGTAAAACAATATCCCGGTGGTGGATACTCAGAATTAATGCCTGCGTTTGAATGCTATAGAACAGTTTATTATTAAAGTAGTCCTCCTTTTTGTGGTTTGGAGGCTTGATCCTGATGTGGCAATTGCTCCAACAGCCCTTTCCAATGCAGGATGCCGGGCCAGTTGTGCAAATCCTCCAATGGCATTAAGTTGGTCTGGACGTGGATAACAAATGACCTTCTGACACCAGCCTCTTTATTTGACGGGTAACTTTATGAACAATTCGACACACTGTAGATTTTGGGACCGAGAAAGTCCATCCGGTGACTCTGTAGGACAATGCATGTGCAAGCCAAAAAATAAATTTTAGCACTTCCAAGTGCACTCCCCATCAATGATCATGTGGCGTGATCTCCTGCAGAATCTCCATTAGACCATCTATTGAGCGTCTACTGAGACGGGAGTCAGGGCGTATGTCTCTTTCTGGATCAAAATACACTTGAAGCACAGGTATACAAGGATTTAATCTTGTATATCAGACTAATCGGGTGAGCTGAACAAACATGTTATTAAAATTGGTTCATTTATGAGAAACCTTTGGTAAGAAAACATTCTTTTAATCTTTGAGACATTTAAAGTAAAAAAACAACAACATGTCTTTAATTTCTTTACCTCAGGCTCTGTGTGTGCCATTAGCATTTGTAGTAAAGAAAAATCGTATCGTCTTCTACGACGTCTGAGCGTCAGGTAACGTCTCTGAATGGTGAGCCATCTGGCAAGCACCACAATAAACACCAAAACGACGGGCAACATCTGTCCCAAACGCATGAAACCAAACAGCTGGGCAATGTCTTCCTTTTCCTGGCATGATGGCTTGATGGTGAGTGTCGTGATGTCACAAGAGCCTCACTTTCATTATGCCACTTCAAATGAAAGGAAACTGTCACGGGACGGTGAATCAAAGACGGCAGGTAGAGATGAGGGATCCAAATGCAGGGAGATTTTAATGAAAATTAACAATCATGACATAAGTCAGGTACAAAATAACACTGAGGAAAAACAAAGAAAACACGGGGAACTGGATGACATCAAACAACGACCGAACAGAGAACCAGAGAAAACAAGGGCTATTTAAACAGAGGAGTAAACGAGCTTAACAAGGGGAAATGACACACCTGGAGCACACTAATGAAAATGGAAAAGACTACAAAACTACAACCTGGCCACAGGAAACAGGACACAGGAACTAGACACAGAGAAACTACAACATAAAAGTCCCACAGAAGCAGATCTGAAAGGAAACTTCCAGATGATGTCATTATGATGGGATGGACTCAGTGGGACAGAATTCAGATAAAATTCAGCATGAGTGATTTTTCTTCTTCTTACTACAGGAGTCTGTGAAGAAGGATAAAGACTTGCTGATGTTTCCCAGACGCTTGAGTCACGTCGGTCCAGCTTCGAGGTCAGGAGACAAACAAACCTTCTCTTAGATCAGTCTAGAAGAATATCAGCGGATGAGTGTCATGAAGCCAGTCTGGGTCACATTTCACCCCAAAATCAACAGAAATTATATGTTACATTTAATGTAGAAAATAATGGTTGTTGTAACATGATTTTCATCAGCTTTACACAAAAACAAGCCGTGCTCGTAGGACATGATGTTCCTCAGTGATAACATTAGAGAGTGAACGATCAGGTGTGTTTGTGGTCAGGTCGTCAGAAGAGTCTGTGCTGGAGGATCTTTCTCCACTACAAAGACGAGTCTCAGAGCTCAGAGTCCGATCTCAGGCAGATGCTGAGATCCAGATGCAGACCAGAACACTTCTAGAGGTGTGTGTGTGTGTGTGTCCAGATCATGTCCACAGATGCTGATGCTCCTGTCCAGTGTGTAAGTCCATCACTTCTTCCTTCAGGCTGTGAGTGAGGCTGACGGAGGCTCAGGATGAGCTGGAAAGCTCACAGAAGAGCAGCGAGGCTCTGGTGGAGTTCCTCTGTGAAGATGACGAGTCCTTCAAACTGGAGGAGGCCTGTGTGATCGTCCACGGCTTCTGTCATCGCTCCCAGAGAGCCGTGCCAGAGCAACACTGACGCTGACTGTCTCTTTAAAGACTAACTACCAAATCAAGATGAAAATCACCAAAGAACTAGAGCTGGTCCTTCAAAAGAACCTGTTTTTCTGCCTTTACAATATTAGATGTTAATCTTCCTTCATGGAGTTGCTCTGAAATGCCTTAAAAGTTGTTTTACTGTCTTTAACTAAATAAATGCAAGGGAGAATCATCATTTATATTCACCAAACTCTTTAAACTAAACTAGAGTTCAAATCAGAGACTCTGAAACGTCTAAATCCTCTTATTGCATTCGGCTCCATGCTGACCCAGAAGAGGTACAAGCATTTTTTTATATATATATAAATCCATAAATTTTAGTACAAAGAGGGAATTTTGTAGGTTTGTTAAGACTGTCAAAATAAATAAATAAAAATCCGATTTTCTTTTTTTTTTAAACAAATGTAAGAAATATTAACCATTTAAACTGTGGCTTTTCCGTATTGACCTGAAAGTGAACTGTAGATTTACACATGAAAATATGCTGATGTTTTTCATCTTTTGGTTAGATTTGTCTCAAATTAATTCTGTAAAATACATTTATCCTCTTTCCTACACACACACATTTGATCCTCCCACATTTCCCACAAAAGTCCACATTTCCCTTTGCTGCTCCTATTGATGAACCTTCGCAGCAGGAAAAGACTCGAGCTGTTTATCATCGTGTTCATATGGAAGTAAAAGTTTATTAATGAAATGTTTACAAACAAAATATTATAAAAAATGGGAAACTCTTTCCATTGAAATCAACAACCATTCATTTGATGCAACTTTGTACATGTGGAATAAGAGTAATAATTGACCTTTTGAATCGTATATTGAACCAGTCAGTGTCTGTCAGTGTTACTCTGAGATCAGAATCAAGGACTGGAACCTTTTTTTATTATAGATATAATATACACTTGTATACTTTTACAATGCATTTTGATTTAAAATGCTTTAATGGCAAATGCCGTTTTAATGGTCACTTCAACACAATAAGAGAGAGACAGAGAGAGAGAGAGAGTACATTTCTAAAATACTGATACATGTTTTGTTTTTTTTAGTTTTTTTTGTACAGTGTCATTGTTACATGTTGTATGTATTTACTGTATAACTATAAATGAAGCCTTACCCTATAGTAAATACATATATACTTAATATATAATTACACATTGAAATAAAGTTTTTTTACTTTTGATTATTTGTCACATAAAGTGATTCAGTCAAAACTGGACATTAAAAAGCAAACGTGTAAAAACAGTGAAACTCAGGGTGACGAACGTTTATCATGAATGAAAATAACAGTCAAACATCAACAACTGAAGAAACATGTTCACACTGAACCAGGAACAAGCGTTTATTGACCATAAACTACAATAACAGGATTAAACTGTAATAAAACATGTGAATTAACAGAAATACTGGAGGTGACAGAGATACCTATAAAGTGAATATGAATCTACTATGATATGTTATTATTTTCACATTATTGATTATATTATTATATATAATCAGATAATCTGAAGGAAAATAAATGTAAATTTGTTTACAGTGTGTGTGTCATTCAGTGTGTGTGTTTAATGCGACACAGAGACACTGAAGCGTCAACACGATAAACTCTAAATCCAGCATAAAGTGGTTCAGTGAATGTGGTGTGTAATGTGTGTAAGTGTGTGCGTGTGTGTGTGTCAGAGACGCTGTAGAAGGACAGAGTGCCGGCCGACACGTCCAGAAACACTCCTACTCTCTTACTGTCTGAAACAGGAATAACAGTGGAGTTATAATTATACCAGAAGATCAGACAGTGATCAGTGCGTTCAAGACTCCAGGATATCTCATTATTCCCAAACCAATGCCCTCCTTTCCTCCTGATTCCTTTATATGACACTGATATATCAGTTTTATATCCACTCCATTCAACCTCCCAGTAACAGCGTCCAGTCAGACTCTCTCCACACAGAACCAGAGGATGATGATCCTCAAATCTGTCTGGATGATCAGGATACGACTGTCTCTCTGACACACACGTCACCTTTCTGTTCTCCTCAGACAGAACGAGACGAGTGTCTGCTGTGTTTGGATCCAGTGTGAGATCAACGGCGTCTGAACACAAGAACACACATTACAACAGACACATTTACAACAACACACACTAAAACTGTGTGTTTGAGGACTTACATTTGTGTAGTCCTGATGTAATCCTGAACTCTCCTCCGTGATCCACACTAGAACACACACACACACACGCAAATTAATAATTAATCTTACTTGACAACAACAGTTCCTATATCAATATATTTTAACAAATATAAAAGAACCTTAAATAATGTATAATTATGACACACGTCAAGCTTTTTGTACTTTTTACACATGAGAAGCGCTTGTGAAGTGAATGATCATATCCTGTATCTGAGACTAAATCAGTAAATATTGAGAAAGCAACAGAATATTGTGTTTTTCTAGCGGCGGCGTCTCAGTCTCCACTGGCCTTCAGGAAAATAATAATGACAATCATTTACACTATTATTAAAGAAGTGCAGAAACACTCTTCTTCTCATCTTCCATCTCTTCATTAAAGCTCCACTGAAGGGTTGCCAGATGTTTTTTATACTGTACAAACTGTATATTCTCTCCTCTTACACTAAACACCCATCACAGAAAACTTTCTGCATTTTTATGTTTTCAAATAAGCATCATTTAGTTTTTTTTATTAAATTGTCCAGTTTGTAGTAGGCCTACATATAAGACAGCTTTATAAATGAACGCTTGTTGTGGGACTTGTATAGATGGATTTAGACATACAGTTTATTTTCTATGAACCCTGTTTATGTACGTTATTTCTGTGTCTCCTACAACTGTAATTGATCAACACAAATCTCACGAAAGGAAAAGTTCAGAGAGACATTACATCATTTGACGTGAAGGATGAGGAACAGAATGACGAAAGAAAAGAGTAATAAACCAAGAGTAAAATATGAGTCCATCATCTGAGGAGGGAGACCATGAGAAACCTTCATCATGAAGATGATAACGGCCGATTACTTGCCTTTGCGCCGTGGATTATTAATGGATTACTCACACAACTACTTCCACGTTCACCTTAGTTCATATCGGGAGTTTCCGTTTCTAGCGTTCAGCACACACACACACACACACACACACACACATGCATGAGAATGCAGATTATCACTACGTTTATGGCTGCCAATTGATTAAAACAATGAATAATGATCTGTGTATTAATTATCTTGAGCCTGCTGAAATGTTCCTATAAATATATTTTATTTCCAACTGTGAATTCTGAATAATAAATAGGCTAAATATATTTATCCCTGCAGCGGTCCAATGCTCGTCTTCTCATTAACAGTGTTTTTCTCTTACTGATATTTCATACTTATTGAGTTTACATTTTTAAATGAATTTGACTAATAAAAAGGATTGCTTGTGTGGGTTGGTGCTTTATTCTAGCCTTTTAAAATAGTTGAATGAATGAATGCTCCTGTAACGATGTTAAATAGGCTATAGGATATTTAATTAATCTTGAACAGTAACACACACAGCGTAGAGGAGAATGACAGACAACTACTTTCAATATTAATGAAGCATTTTGGGCATAACTATTAATATAGTAAAAAGATTGACATTGAAAAATTTAATTTATGTAATACATAAAATATGTAATCCAAATAAATAAATGTTGGTGGTTCGTACTGATGTTATTCCTCTGTTCTCACACACTTCAGCGTCGCGGTCACTAGTGTAGATGAACACACACCCTGTGGTGAAATAATGCATATTTTTAACAGCCGCAGTTTCTCAGATCGGCTTGGTTTGGATTAAAACTTCATGTTTCTAAGAGGGTTTGGACAATAATGCACACAGGAAACATCAGAATATCCCTTCTCATGTCAATAACAATGTCCACATTTTTAAATCTTATTCCGGACACTCATTTTAGGTGCGTTTGTTCAACTCAATGACCACAGTACACTGAAAGTAAACATAACCAGAAATAAGCGAGATGTACTTTTTCCAAACAGAAGTGCGTCACGAAGCTCAGTGCAAGTGTCCATTTACTTCACTCAGAGCAGATATGGGGGAACAATGACTGTTGTATCACAAATAAAAGACTCTGTTGTTATTCTGTACATTATATATGTTGCCTGTGGGTTAGTGCATTATATTTTACATGTGGATGGAGCTTTATTACTATTTCTCACTTGACTCACAATGAACTGATTTCAGCTGAATAAAGAATTAATTCTGTTTCAGGGAACTACACTGCGACAAAAATGTTTGCATATGCGACCTTTTGAAATGCCATTGCGACCATAATTTTTAATGGGTCGCAAATGTATCACTGCACTCAAAAAAATGATATGTTGGCTTTACTTAACTTTCTTTTGTAAACAGGTTCCACCGGTTCCACATAACTATGTTTCGTTAAACAAACATAATATGTTCATGTAACTTCAACATCATGGAATTTGGTCATTTTAAGCAACCCAATTAAACTCTGAGCTAATGAGTTAATTAAGTGAATAATTGAGTGATGATTGAGCATTATTGAAGACACCTGATGTTAACAAGCAGAATCACTGAAGGAGAAAAACGGAATGTTTAAGTCACCATTATGGAGATAAGTGTGTGTTTTAGTTGGGCTCTTGACCATTAACTCATTAACTTTAGAGTTTGTTTGGCTGCTGTACGTGAGTTATAACAGCCGGATGAACAATGAACAAAGGTGATCTGATGGTGTTGGTTGTGTTTTAACATAATCATTATTTCACAATCATTTGACCTGAGTCACTGAACTTATATTGAACCCAATTTCTAAATTTACCTTACGGATTATAGCAGCACTGTTATTGTAGAACATACTATTTTTAGCCTTTTCAATGAAATTTAAATGATTAAATCAATAAATAAAAAAGAAACTTCTTAAAAAAATATTTTGTGCAGGCACACACAGACATCAAGAATCAGCCTGTGAATCTCAGCAATGGTGACAAACAGATCATAAGCTCATTATTTATTCATGCAGCAATGCATGATGGGAGCCATGAATGAGTTTTGATTGGTGGCACCCAGAATGCACTGCAACATGCTTTATAATTGTCACCATTGTTGAGATTCACAGGCTGATTCTTGATGTCTGTGTGTGCCTACTCAAGATATTTTTTAAGAAGTTTCTTTTTTATGTATTGATTTGATCATTTGAATTTCATTAAAAAGGCTCAAAATAGTATGCTCTACAATGACAGTGCTGCTATAATCCGTAAGGTAAACTTAACTCAGAAATTGGGTTTATTATAAGTTCAGTGACTCAGGTCAAATGATTGTGAAACAATGATTATGTTACACACAACCAACACCATCAGATCACCTTTGTTCATTGTTCATCCGGCTGTTATAACTCACGTACAGTAGCCAAACAAATTCTAAAGTTAATGAGTTAATGGTCAAGAGCCCAACTAAAACACACACTTATCTCCATAATGGTGACTTAAACATTCCGGTTTTCTCCTTCAGTGATTCTGCTTGTTAACATCGGGTGTCTTCAATAATGCGCAATCATCACTCAATAAATCACTTAATTAACTCATTAGCTCAGAGTTTAATTGGGTCGCTTAAAATGACCAAATTCCATGATGTTGAAGTTACATGAACATATTATGTTTGTTTAACAAAACATAGTTATGTGGAACCGGTGGAACCTGTTTACAAAGAAAAGTTAAGTAAAGCCAACATATCATTTTTTTGAGTGTGATTATTTTTGTACCTACCTTATGTTTTAGGCTATGAAGTGCGCGCGCCCTCACACAAACACTGTTCAACTTCCAACAATAACTGCTTCCCCAGCTCAAGCTGTGAATGTAGATCACGTGCCCACTACGAAGTACGCACGTCTACACATAAGCACTGCAAACACGGTTTCAACACGGCGCGTCTTCTCATGATGTTACTATAGTTATTATCACTGGCCGGCTACTCACCCGGAGACTTGTTCCGCGGTACCGGGTGCATCTATCGAATGGCTTAATGACATCGCAAATATGTTGCTGGTTAAACAACGGTAACATTATACAGATTGAGCACCAAGACGGCCCTGCATCTCATGGCAAAGTTTTTTTTACCATTGCGTCAATTGATGTTCACTTTAGGACGGTTCAAATTGTCTTTTCAGGACGGTTCCAGGACGGAGGAGAAAAAAGTTATTCTGGAGCCCTACATCACTGTATCGAATCGAACCGTGAACTGTGAATTTTGTGAACCGTAAAGCTGCTTTGAAACCATCTGTATTGTATAAAGCACTATAGAAATGGGTACCAGCATAGTATGAAACTCATCCATGGCTCCCAGCATGCATTGTGGCATGAATAGAATGTCTTAAGCTGCGTTACATTGGACCGTAAGTGGACTGAGAAGTGGACTTCACAGGGTATTCGCCATCTTAAAGGGTCATGAAACTCCAAAACACATGTTCTGAGATGTGAACAGATATGTACAGGCTAACACAAAACACTAAAAGCATTCATAAATGTTATCAATAAGTGGAAATTGGTTATTTTTGACGTTTTCCCGAGCAATTTCGTTCTTCTGGGTTGAAAAGCAGTTGAAGCAACGTCAGGGAATGTGAGGTAGAAGTGGCTTCGGAGTGTGTGACGGGCTTTAGCACGATTCTACATCAGAGGTTTCTGAGCTAATCTCTGGATTTATTGATGAGAAAGAGCTCGTTCAATCCAATCACTCCAATCACTGCATTACGCATGAGATAGCATTACAGCGGAGTAGTAAAACAACACTCGGTGCACGGATGACAGCAATGAGTTCAACAACGTTCGTAACTGGAATTATATAGTTCATAGGGGTGGCACGGTTCACAAAACCCACGGTTCGGTTCGTTTCACGGTTTTAGGGTCACGGTTTTCGGTTCTGTACGGTTCTTGTTGTTATTTTTTCTTTTAATCTTTAACACTCCAGAAATGTACTTCAGCATATGATATATGCTATAGCTTAATTATCCACAATTCAGGATACAGTATTTAAAAAAAATGTATATCATGTAATCATGCACAAACTGAATTTTACTTGACTTTAAGCACATTATTGAGACCATCTCTGAGGAAAGCTAGGTGACATTTTGATACAGCAAGAGAGAAGACATTTATTTGGCAAAAAAAGGAGAATGTGTGTTGCTATCTCTACAGGAACTTATGTGCATTTTTAGCACACAAAGATTAAAATTAACTTGCATTTATAAAACTGTCAACTTCAGTGTAGCTCTTACAAAATGTTTATCTTTTAAAAGAAAAAGAGAGGAACTCTTAAAGCACTATCTTTTAAATAAGTCAAAATACGTTACAAATAATTGCCTATAATGAGGCTATAACAATAGCAAAGGCCATAATCATAAAGTGAAACATAAGTTCAACCTCAACACAAAAACAGTATCAACAATGCTTCTATTCCCTGAGAGTGAGGATACATTTTTTTCACTTGAAATTAAAGTGCAGTATTTGGAAACACGACTGGAGTTCTTATCTAAACTTACTGTCACTGTATATATTTAAATATCATAGGTAACATGAAATCCAAAATGTTCCCACACACCGACTTATACGACGCTGGTGCATCCTCCAACTCCTGTTAGCCTTCCTTATCTCTCCCACTAGCCATTTCTATACGTGACGTGACCTGCAGCGCTGCACAGACCAATCGGTTTATGACATCGAAGTACTGCGACTGCGAGAGTGATTGAAAAGCATACGGAGCCGTTGCTATCGCGGTACTTTTATGTTATTCGTCGATCGGTCTGTGCAGCGCCGGTTCAAGTCGAACAAGCCTCATATGTATGTCCACAAATCTCTTATTTCGCGCGAAAAGTAAACGCACTGTCTGAGGTAACGGACACGAGGTTACATTGCGCATGCGTCGAACGAACCGTGCGACGCACACACGTACCGAACCGAGACAAGCGAACCGAACGGTTCGGATGTTTTTTCATGTACCGTGCCACCCCTAATAGTTCATATACTGACCGGAGCAAGCGTTTCAACTTATGGACATATTTTATATACTCTAGTGCTCTAAACATGAACCAGCACCATGTGTGCGCACATGACTTCAAATGAAATATATGTGCAAATAAGGACACTGATGCAGCCGTACGTCTGATCATGAACGCGTCGGACACGATGGATTATTCTGATACACACGAAGACAATAATGTAGACCGACAATAGGCCTGTCACCATAACACATTTTGCTGGACGATAAATTGTCCAAGAAATTATTGCGATAAACGATAATATTGTCGTTCTGAGACCATTTACATCTAAAATAATGATAATGGCATAATAATGCAGGTACACCTTTTCAAAGATCAATAAACTTTTATTTCTAAAGACTATTTAACACTGAAAATGGAAAACATTTTAAATATCCACAATAAATGAACAAAACAACCAAAAACAATAAAAGCAGGACTCAATGAACTGCACTTGAATAAATACCAAAAACAATATAAATAAAATGGATGTAAACAAAACCCGACCCTACCCTATGATAAATGATTTGTTATTAAAGCATTAACACACAAACCACACTGTTAGAACATAAAAGCAAGTAGCGCGTGCATGGTTTGGCATGACTGAATGCGCCAAGTGCGCTCCCTTAATAATTCCTAAAAAGCTGACAGTTCATCGCAATCTCACACATCTCTGTTATTATCAATAAAGCTGACTGCACAATGAATCTTTCATAATATATTATATACACTTTATTTGTTATAATTAGAGGATTTGCCAGCAGCAGCACTGAACAAAAAGTCCGTTTTGAGCGGTGAGGGGAGTCTATCTTAAATGCTTCTGATTGGCCATTGCGTTCAAGAAATCAACACATATGTCTGTGATTGGCTACATCGCTCAACGCTGCAGACATGTTATGAATAGAAACTCTGGCCTGTAAATCGTTTCTATTTTGTTTTAGTTGTTCTTGTTGCTTTTCTGCAACAGATGAATAAAAATCGATTAGTTTTTATGTTTTATTCATAGATATTTCTAGTTTGCGGGAGTCCCGCGAATCGTTTTATTCTCCCGCCCGCAACCCACACGTACAGAGTGAGTGCATTACCGCCCGCGCTCGCACTCGGCGTCTCGGTGATACAACAGTCATTGTTCCCCCATATCTCCTCTGAGTGAAGTAAATGGACACTGTCTTTGGTCGAGAGAGAGAGAGAGAGAGAGAGAGAGAGTGAGACGAGGAAAACAAACAAGCATGCAAAGGGAAATTATCGCGGCCGGAAAAATTATCGAGCTAATTTTTTTTATCGTACGATTAATTGATTTATCGACTATCGTGACAGGCCTAACCGACAATTCAAAGAACAATGGACAAAAAAGTAACTATGAGTTTATTCTTTCTGTTAAACTGACGTGTCATTTGTTCACAGACTCTAGTTCGTAAATGTAATAAAAATATTATTAGACCTTTAAATGTTCTTCCACGTCTCTGCCTTGTTTTGGCAGTTGTTATAGGTAGGGATGTAACGGTGTGAAAAATTCAAATCACAATTATAGTGACCAAAATTATCACGATTATCAACGTCATCGCGGTTTTGTTAAAATGTTCAAAAAGAATTGATACGCACACTGAAAAAATTTCAACAAGATTTATATTTGGAAATCAACAAACAACAAATAAAATTAGCAGCTCTATGCACTTTATTTTAAGCACATACATTAAATTATATGACTGTCGTCAATAGCAACGCATTATAATAACACAGCGCTTTATAACACATCTCTTCTATCACCGTGGACGCTAGGGGTGGGCGATATAGCCTCAAAATTATATCATGATATTTCAAGAATATTTGCGATAATGATATTTATGACGATATGGGGGAAAAAATTTAGACAATTTCTTTTTTACATTTATCTCACCTAAATGTTTGCTCACTCATTGCGTTTTGTTGTTAAGTGTTTACACAACACAAGGAAGCTTGAATTAAATTTCAATATTTGAATTAAATTGAAAAAAGTAGCACAAATATATACAAAATAATAAAAAGATACAAATAAAGAGAAGTTTTTGAGTAGGTCTAACACTAGTGTTCAGAAATATTACAGAAACTGAGGTAATCTAATCTAAAATAACACTGATAGACTTTTAGTACTGACTAAATTAAATACATAGGCTATTAATTCTGATTTCTTACAATTAAAGCTATCTTTTGTTGTTTTGACGACAAAATTAATGACAGACACATATGGCTGCGTTCACTTTAAGAACTAGTGCACGGATCCATTACTGTTTCATCATACTGTCTGTCACACTGTCACATGCATTTTATGCTTATTTAAGACATAACCAACTGTGTTTACGAGTATACTAACCACGACCAGAATTATTACACAGTTTTGCGTGTTTTTTTCCTTCTGTTAAAGCGATGTAATCCGCGAAAAAGAACTTTTGTTACTCGCGAGCTGTTTGTGAGGCGGCTTTACTGTATGTCTGCACGCAGAGAAAAACATATCCGAGAGCGCGCGATGCAATGCTGGCCCGATTGTGCAAGTGACAATTCCGGCATGTCCTCAACGCATTGCCTTGTGCAACCTATGTGTGCATTTTGAGAGAGCGCGCGCGCGAGAGAGAGGAGACGCACTAACGCTGAACATTCACACGGTTTTTGAAATTGCGTCTCGGAGAAAGTTTTAAAATTATTGATTTGATTTTATAATCTGTGTGGATTAGGCTCATTTAGGCTACTCGTACAATCTACATGGTAAAGTGAATCAATGTTTGCGGGGGAATATCCTGCATTATAAGTGGTAGACCTGCGGGAATTATTAAAATAGCCTACTATTGAAGTAGCTCCCGTTTTAGGTACTAAATCGTCATCGGAGGCTGACATGCTGCTCTCACGCTCAGACAGGTGTTGTTGTGCGATCTAGGGGACGTAAATGCGCCATACGTCATTGCATCGCTACATCATTAATATCATGATATGGCACTTTTTTATCATGTAAAAATGTATACCGGTGTTATTGTGGACGGTATGATATGGCACACCCCTAGTGGATGCGCCCTCTTGTTTAATTAAAATGCTATTATAAATGAGGTTAGTGGATATTTCAGCAGCAAATGTTATTATAGTGAAAAAAAACATTAATTTTGGAACAAATAAAAGGTAAAATGTTCCAATTTACTCTTTGTATTGTTATAAAATACATTGATGAAAAACAAATAAATGTATTTACTATAAAATGAAAAGACATTTATTTTAAATGTATAGTGAAGTGTATAGTGAAGCTTTTTTCATGAGGTAACAACATTTGATAAATAGGACAGAACAAGAAAGACCATTAATAATCTTAATCTTTCATTGGGCAAAAGTATTATAGGCCTAATATGAAAGGCTTCAACACAGAGCGCCAGAGCGGCTTATGCGTATCCCGTGCGCAGAATGATGCGCTTCAAGCGACATGGAGTCATTGAAAAGTTCAGAAAATAAGGGGAGGAGAATAGATATTGATGCTTAGTGTATCATATCTATGCAACAGTTTATTGAGCCTTTTCTTTTTACAGTTGTAAATTTCAGTTACTGTGTGTGTGAAGAACAATTCATAGTGCTCTCTACTCAAGTGTGATCTGACACCCGGAGAAAGACTGATTTAAAACAGAAATAAATTCCAGAGAAATAAAGTAACGTTACTTTTATGAAAAACATAGACCTTTTTCTACAAATTAAGTATAATAATGGGAACATTGACCTTGGAGTGAGTTTCCTCGTGTTACTGTCGTAACCGAAAGTGACTCGCTGTTTAAATGCTGAATAGACAGAGAATGATTGAGGACTGAGGAGAGATACATTTCCATTAACTTTAACTACTTATATATTAATTTACCTCACATGAAGCTGTCGAATGGCTTCAGAAGTCTTGGTATATAGTGCAAGAAAACTTTATGGTGCTTTACAATAACACAGAATAGTACGTACAATACGAGTCACTGTGAAGCTGCAGCCGCGGCGGGAGGATTTTTGGGGGATGAATCTCTCGAGTGCTGTCACTGTCACTGATGTCACTGTTGTCACTGCTTTCCGCCATGTTGTCTCGTACAGAAAAACACCGTTACGCTGCGGCTGTGTCAGACTGATGCTGCCTGGACAGGATTTACTGCAAGATTTCAAAATCACAATAATCGAATATGGTTTTCGTGATAATAAAAAATGGAGACATTTTCCAACTTTGAGGTGCACCACCAGGCTAAACAGGGGTTTCATGACACTTTAAGTGAAATTCCAATCCAAAGGAAGGAGCGAACATGTTTTTTGATACGAAGGGCACTGCGAGTAGCTCAGGGAATAAGGGAACATCGATACATCCCTTCACAGGAAGTCGAGACTGAAATCACCAACTGTCATTGAGTACCACGTCACCGGTCTGAACTACATTCAGCAGAGTGGTAGAAAGAGTTTATAAACGGATCTTCGATGGAGGAGTTTACGTGTGCATTTGAGTATTCATAAATATTGTTGTTATTATTCAAACTAGTGTATTTATATGTGTATACCAATATTTATATGTATATTTACTAGTGTTGCTATGGTTTAGTGAAGGCTGAGATTGGGTACCACAATTAAAACTTGTTCTGCCCCAGTTCAAGGCTGGTTATTATTTGGCTGAGATTTGGGTCAGTTATGGCTCATGCCTATAGTCCAGATCCACTCAAGGGCCTTCAATCCAATCCGGAGCTGGGCCACACAACAATTGCTATGTGGGTATTTTACAAAGGACTTTATATGAGAACATTTCATTTCCAAGAGAACAGAGACGTCAGACTACCTGTTGGGTATCTGTACCCAATAGAAACTGATGGGTGTGAATGCCAAAGAAATAACATTGCTCAGAGTAGATTGCAGTGTAGATCAATCTCCTGTGTAGACATGTGCCGGTATACGGTAATACGATATATGATCAATTCTGTTTTTAGAATGCATTTTAAGAATACTTTTCCCATTAACTGGTTAAAACGCACAACACCGTTGTACCGCTGCGCACAGTCTGATGTAAACAAGCCCAACGCACATGGCAGAAAGAGTAAAGGAGACGCGCTGAATGAAAGTGCACATTCACTCACTGACAGCAGATGGCGCTGGTGGAACAGCAGAAATGCAGACATTACCCCGGTAACATCGTAAACAAAGCAACTGCACTTTTTTTTTTTTCTTTATGTTTCAAATAGCCATTTAGATTTTTGTATTCGCAATGGTGTTCATCGCAGCATCAAATACTTTGACTTACAGTTTTTTACAGTCGCTAGGACACATTTCTCAATACTTAGGTCTCTGTTTAAAAACTCTTCACACAGTGAGCACAACAGAAGTATATGTGGGCTAAACTGTGGATCATTTATCATTGCTTTGGCACAAAATGCATTCAATGACTACATCTTTCAAATTACATTAATTCTTTTCTCACTTCGACACAACAACCGCCAAAACTCTGTGTACCTACACTGTTAGCAATTGATGTAATTTTTACAATAAATTTTACAAGAACATATTGTATTCATGCTTTTTTTTGTAAATGCAAATGCATGATGGGAAATGTATGGACAGTCTTGTAATTTTATTGTAACTACACTGTAAAAGCGTTATTTTACAGCCACCGCATAGCATTGTGGGATCACTGCTGTTTGAATTTTAAAATTGCTCAGCGGCGGCCAACGGTACCAGAATCAAACATTTTTGGAAGAAGGAACACATCTCGGGTATGAAACATTAACAATCTATGTTATAAGTCTATGGATATTTTAATACTGGACCCGGTCACAGATAAATCCCCAGTGTTAAATCAACACTGCTCAGAGCACATACGGTCCCACTCTACAGAGTGTTAAAGTAACACTGAAGGAAGCAGTGGTAAAGTTAATTACATAATTAAGTGATTAATTGAGCATTATTGACGAACACTTGCTGTTAAATATCTGAAGATCTCAGCAGAGGAGGATTAAACAACTCCACAAACAGCATTACAGCTTCACTTATTACTAACCAGACTGACTTTATATCTGTCATATGTCTATGAATGGTAGTTTAGATGTTGATGTTTTAAAATGTTTGGTCACCATTGTGATGATCAGTGTTTCCTTTAGTTGGGCAGTTTGACTCTTGGCAATGTAAGTGCACTTTTGGTGTTTGTAACAGTGTTTACTAAAGCACATAATTTGTTGCAAAGGAAATCAAACTCAAATGTGTTCAGGTGTTATAGTTCTCATTATCAAAAAGTAAAGTGACAGAAAAAGATGGAAAAAAAAACCTGACCTAAATTTGTAATTAAAAAGAAACTTTAACCTTTCTTGACACAAAGCAGACATTCAGAATGTTTATATACATTGCAGAATTTTTTTGGAAATCATTATTATTTTTTAGAAACAAACAGACATCAATAATCAGCATATGAATCTCAACAATGGTGACATGCTTAATGCTACAATGCATGCTGGGAGTCAAAAGTTTTAAACTATGGTGCCTCCCAGAATGCATTGTGGCATAAAGCATGTCACCATTGTTGAGATTCATATGTGGATTCTTGATGTCTGTGTGTGTGTCCAAATATTACTTTCCCAATTAAAAATAAATAAATAATAAATTTGGTCTTGATGTCTAATCTGTATAAAGAAATTAATGTTGTTGAACACAATCTATTGATACCAACTAACCACATTCTGTCATTTTTTGTACTTTATTATCTTGTAAACTATAGGCCCATCATCAGATCACTTTTGTTTCTGGTTTTCTATGTAACAAATTATGTATTTTGGCAAACACTGTTACAAAGACCATATATTTATAAAGTCATCAAGAGTCAAATTGTCCAACTAAAGGCAACACTATTCACCATAATGGTGATTTTAAAACATCATCTAAACCTCTGTTAATTCTCAATAAGAACTTCTGTAGACGTCTGACATATAAAGTCAGTCGTGAAATTCCTGGCAACTTAGCTGCAGTAAATATACAGTATGTTGTAATAAATTACAACATTTTACTGTAATAATGCTACTATAATCACAGTAGCACTGCTGTATGAATACAGTACTTTATTGTAAAAGTAAACAGCAACAATCCTGTATATTACTTGCTGTAAATTTACTGCATTTAGTTGCCAGGAATTTCCTGTAAAATTACAATAAATTGTTAACAGTGTACAGGCCAATTTGCACATGCTTACATACTGATTTCAAAACTGTTAAACTTAAGTTCAAAACAAAAACATGATACAAAACTGAATAAGACAGCATTCTGCCACAGTTCTACAGTAATATTGTAATGAAATATATTTAGAATCTAAAAATTAAATGGTATAAAAACAGTTGCACCAACCACAGCTGATTCCTATTGTATCTGTATCGGTGGATGGTGTGTATACACATTTTTATACTTTGGAATTACTCCAAAAACATAAAAATATAATAACTGCATGATGTCTGATTCATTCTAGTAACATATTGCAGTGAATTCTAAACAGTAGAGAGGTAGAAGAAAGAAAGCATTTACACAGGAAAACATTGTATAAAGTTACCTGTTGTTAGTGTTTTTTATGTTATTGTTTTGTGGGTGACAAAGTGTGTTTGTTAGCTGTCAACCTTTGCTAGTGTTATGGAAGAATGTGTTGATTTGAGATAGTTGAGAAGTGATTTGGTAGTTTTAGTGCATTTTGAATGTGAAATGAACTGCTGTGCCGAGCTGAAAGTTGGTTAGGAGAACTGCTTGAAGAGTTTTGAAAAAGTGACTTAAGTATTGAAAAAAGTGTCCTAGCGACTGTAAAAAACTGTAATAGGCTATTGGACTGGACTACAACATGCCATAAATATGAAAATGTTCTGACTCATTATTATTGTTCAGTAACACTTTACAATAAGGATATTAATTCATTAGTTAACACAAAATGACAATGAATTAAATATGCTTTAACTTTGTGCCACCTCTGATTAAAGAGGTCAGTTTTCAATTGTAATGATGCTGTTATTTTTTCCATCATATAAATCTGTTTTATGGCGCTTTTCCACTACACAGTACCAGCTCGCCTCGGCTCGGCTCGACTCGACTCGACTCGCCTTTGTTTGGTTTTCCACTGTGTAAAAGTTGTACCTGTACCTGCTTTCGGGTACTTTTTTTCGTACCACCTCCGGCGAGGTTCTAAGCGAGCTGAGGCGATACTAAAATGTGACGTGTAAACACAGCAGACTGCTGATTGGTCAGAGAGAATCATCACTATTCACTGCGTCATCATTGCACGCGCCAGACGGAGTATCCTGAATAACCCCGCTATTTTTAAATAGTTTGGCCAGATTGCGTGAGATCCCCATTACTACTATTTTTATGGCAACTCGGAAGAATACGCCGTGGTCAAACGAGGAGTGTGTGTCGCGGTTGTGTCGCGACTCGCGGCTCGCGCAGAAGATTACTTCACGGCAGTTTCCTGCAGCGTCGCTATGACGACCAGGTACTATTCTGGAGGTACTATCTGCAATGGAAAACGGAGCGATTAAGCGAGCCGAGTCGAGGCGAGGCGAGTCGAGCCGAGCCGAGTTGAGCTGGTACTGGTAATGGAAAAGCGCCATTAGTCTCTTTTTCCATTCAGTTATTGTTGGTGACACAGACTTCCAATTAGCAGTAATGTTTTTTTTTTTTTTTTGGCAATTAGTAGTAGTACCCGTAATATATATCTTTGGTCAGCATTGAAAACATCAAATGATATAACACCCAGTAAGAAAAACCTTACATTTGAAGGAACTTCTCTTTTTACAATTTTCTCTATCTCTTCTTTAATATTTTTCCAATAGGCAAGGATTACTGGACATTCCCAAAATATGTGTGTGGTCACCTATTTTACCACATTGTCTCCAGCATAAAGCTGCAGAGGGGTCTTTTACAAACTTTGAAATAACCAGAGGAGTATGAAAATAACATATTTTAATGTTCCAGTCGTTGATTATTAATTCCCATATGACACCTATAACAGAGTTTATCCCATAACTCCTCCTCTATTACTATTTTAGCTTCTATTTCCCACTTTTCCTTAATATTATAAGTGTTTCCATTCATGTCTATTGACAATCTTTTATAAAGATGAGACACATGTTTACCAACAGGGAGGCATTTTTCTGAAATTGTGATAAAACGTTGCAAATATCTATAAAAATCACTTGGGGGAAGATCAAATTGTTCCTGAAATTGTGTGAAAGACTTTAAGTGTGTTTCTTCAAAGAGCTGATTAAGAATAAAGAGACCATTAACTGCCCATCTCCTAAAACCATGGTCACACATTGAAGGTGGAAAATCTACATTACCCACTATAGGCATAGCTCGAGAAATTGTTCCAAGCATTTTCTTTACCTCTGCCCATACCTTTATTGTATGTTTTATCCATTCATTTTAAATTTTCACTTTATTGACATATTTTAGATCTATAAAGGGTAGGACAGACAATTGTACACCCTTAACTTCCCCTTGCTCTCTTTGAGTCCACTTTGCTTCCTCGTCTCCCCTGTCATGTCACAATTGCTGCTAGTTGAGCTGCCCAGTAATAAAATTTCATATTTGGCAAAGCCAAACCTCCTTTATTTTTAGCCAGATTAAGTGTTTTAAGTTTGATTCTGGGTCTTTTGTGTTGCCATATAAATTGAGAAATTAATTTGTTTAACATATTAAAAATGGAAATTTAAACTCTTATGGGCAACGACTGGAATAGAAATAGGAAGCGTGGGAGCAGGTTCATCCTTACGGTCTCAACTCTTCCAAACAGAGATAAAGGAAGAACTTCCCAACAAACTAGATCACTCCTTATTTTATTAATTAGCTTATTATAGTTCGCCTCAAAAAGTCTTGTAGTTTCAGGTGTGATGATAATCCCCAAGTACCTAAATCCTTGTTTAGACCAGTGAAATGACACCATCTTGTTTAGTTGTTTAGGCCATATTCCTGATATCATCATTGCCTCCGATTTATTTTGATTAATGTTGTATCCAGAAATGTCTCCATAATCTTTTAGGCATTGCATTAGTCGAGGTATTGAAGTAAGGGCATGTTTTATAAAGAGCAGAATTTCGTCAGCGAAAAGAGAAATTTTATGAACTTTCCCCCCCACCATCCTCCACCCCCCCAATCTGGATATCCTGTCTTATTGCCTCCGCTAGAGGCTCGATACTGAGGGCAAAGAGAATGGGTGAGAGAGAGTCCTCCTGTCTTACGCCTCTCTCTATATCAAAAAAGTCAGAGCAATGTCCGTTAACTGTAATTATTAATTTGGGATTCTTATACAACAGCCGAAACCAAAAGGTACATTTTTCACTGAAGCCCATCTCATTACTTGAAGGGGTGTGCATAAGACTGACATGACACCGTCATAATCATGACATTACACATGTCATGAATATGAAGGAGGCCTTATGCATGTTTATGACAACTGTCATTAAGTGTCATTCGCTCAATTATGAAATTTTTAATGCAAACATGACATTGTGTGAGATGTCTTTGTTATGACAACTTTTACATTACCAAGACAACACAACCTGTCATAAATATGTCATAAACATGACATAGCAGATTAATTATCAAACTTAAGAAACCACTTAGCTTTATGGGTTAACATTTCATTAAACTGTCATATGGTTGGTTTTGACATTGGCTGTCATGAAGCCATTATGACATTTTAATGACAAATTACATTTGTACAACTGTAGTTGAGGTCAAGAAAAACATTCATGACACAGTTATAATGGGTTCATGACAGCCAATGTCAAAACCAACAACCTGACAGTTTAATGAAATGTAAACCCATAAAGCTAAGTAGTTTCTTAAGTTTGATAATTAATCTGCTATGTCATGTTTATGACAATTCATGTTGTCTTGGTAATGTCAAGTTGTCATGACAAAGACACTGACAGGTTATAATGTATTGGTTTATGTCAAGTTGTCATAAAGACATCTCAAACAATGTCATGTTTGCATTAAAAATGTCATAATTGAGCGAATGACACTTTATGACAGTTGTCATAAACATGCATAATACCTCCTTTATATTTATGACATCTGCCATGTCATGATTATGAAGGTGTCATGTCAGTCTTATGCACACCCCTTCAAGTAAAGTGTTACCAATGTTTGTTCTAAAAATTGCCAATCTACCCTATCAAATGCTTTCTCAGCATCTAAGCTTTTTTTTATTTTAAATAATTTATATGGCTGTATATTATTATATCATGTTTGTTGAGATGTGAATATTCATAGGTGCAGCAATATATATTATATATAATATTTTAATTTATTACAATTATACATTTTTCTTTGTATTATTTTTGTTATTCTATCACTTGTCTCAGATAATGTCTCTTTTGTTATGTTTTGTAAAAAATATAAATAAATAAAAAGTTCTAAAAAAATAATAAAAAATTTCAACATTTATTAATATATTATTTTAATCATAAATTGAGATAACATGAACTAAATATAATCAGTCGTATTTTTTAAACTATTGTTATGTAAGAATAACAACTTCTGTAACAAATATAGATTGCTCATTGTTAATGTTAGTTAATTTAATTTATTTAGTTAGTTTTTGTTAGCTTTGTTAACAAACCAATGAGTTTGTTAGCTCATTGTTAGCTCATTGTTAATGTTAGTTAATTTATTTATTTAGTTTTAATTTATTACAATTATACATTTTTCTTTGTATTATTTTTGTTATTCTATCACTTGTCTCAGATAATGTCTCTTTTGTTATGTTTTGTAAAAAATATAAATAAATAAAAAGTTCTAAAAAAATAATAAAAAATTTCAACATTTATTAATATATTATTTTAATCATAAATTGAGATAACATGAACTAAATATAATCAGTCGTATTTTTTTAACTATTGTTATGTAAGAATAACAACTTCTGTAACAAATATAGATTGCTCATTGTTAATGTTAGTTAATTTAATTTATTTAGTTAGTTTTTGTTAGCTTTGTTAACAAACCAATGAGTTTGTTAGCTCATTGTTAGCTCATTGTTAATGTTAGTTAATTTATTTATTTAGTTTTAATTTATTACAATTATACATTTTTCTTTGTATTATTTTTGTTATTCTATCACTTGTCTCAGATAATGTCTCTTTTGTTATGTTTTGTAAAAAATATAAATAAATAAAAAGTTCTAAAAAAATAATAAAAAATTTCAACATTTATTAATATATTATTTTAATCATAAATTGAGATAACATGAACTAAATATAATCAGTCGTATTTTTTTAACTATTGTTATGTAAGAATAACAACTTCTGTAACAAATATAGATTGTTCATTGTTAATGTTAGTTAATGGATTAATAATGTTAACAAGACCTTATTGGAAAGTGTTACCTATTGTTCTTTATCATTCTTTTGTACTTTAATCTGTTTGAAACATTTGTTTACTTTATATATTTTTTGTGTATTGCTTTATTGTATTGATATGTTCAGATTTATTTTTATCATATATATTTAATACCATATATCGTGACAAAAGCTTCACCAATATTCATTCAGCCAATTCTACACAGCGGGTAAATTTTAAACACCAGATGCACGTAAAAGAATCCTTTATATTATAAAGAGCATGCCTAATAAAAGTGGTATAGATGCTATAGATGCGCAGTGCCAGGAGTGATCATGAGGCGGTCCATAACTTTGGTCTAGCGCAAGTTTAATCACTTACAGAAAACTCCAGTTAAAATCACGGAAAAGGACTACACTGAGACATGCATCTCTTACATTGAATCTGCAGTTATTTATGATGGTATAATTAGTGAGTTTCAGTCAGAATTCAGCCAGAGAAAGCACGCACTAAACAAAACTTTTTTTCAGCAATGACTAACCTGAACACCACTGATTGGCCATCACAGTCATAAACTCAATGGAAACGTGTGCGATTACTTATAATGCTCAATGCTGCAAAACGAAATCTGATGGAAATGCTGCAATCGGATGAATCGAATGAACGTTAAGTATTGTAGTTTGTTTAATAGGGCTGACTTCTAATAGTCGAGGATTCGACGATTCGATTCGGAGAGGTCTGAATCGACCATGAACCTCATAGTCGAATAGTAGGGAAGTGTTAGGGCCTGTTCACATATCGCGTCTTTTGCGCGCTCAAGTTCGTTATTTCAAAATAGGCGCGCGGAATGCAACCAATGAGCAGCAGCACACTACATGCCCGTAACGTCTGGACCACAATTGTTAGCATTTACGGATTTATTGGCTCACAATGGCTTCTAAAAAATCATCAAAAGTGTGGGAGTATTTCGAGAAGGTTAAAGATGCCCCAAAGAAAGTTAAATGCAAGTTGTGTCAGCAGCTTCTTTCATATCACACGACAACAACCAACATGGCGTATAATTTGAAACGGGTAAGGCTTGTTAACTTTACAAACAAAAAACAAACAAACAAACAGTTCTACCACTCTTTTGTCAATACAGACATAAACCCTATATTATTATTATAATTTTTCTGACAGTTACTGTCACGGTTTTTGAATTCTCTGCCTTCTTCTTGTCTCGTGATTATGTGTGTGTTGCGTGTGTCTCTGTGTGGGCGTGGCTGCTGAGTGCCGCTGATCATCAGCGCTAGCTGATCTCACTTCTCAGCGGCTATTTATTCCAGTGACTGGTGTCTCTCTTTGTCAGATCGTTTTGGTATGTTCCTGTGTTGGTTCCTGTCTCGTTTCTTGGTCGTCTTCGTGGTCTTCTTCGTGGTCGTCGTGGTGTTCGTGCTTCTGGATTGTTTCCTGTTCTGCACTGCTGGTTCTGCTCACGTTTTCCCTGGACTCAGGATTATCACCACAGACCATCACTACCACCCGGTTGCCCGTCAAGGTCCCTGCGTCGCTCGCCCTGTCCGTGTTCTCTGTGTTCAGTGTGTCTGACCAGCGCTTCTGTTTATTCTTAATAAACATTGTTTCACTGCACTTGCTTCCAGTCGTTTTCTGACATAACGATCTGACCCGTTATGGAAGCAGCAGGAGGATCCCCGAGCGGTCTGGAGGAATTCATTAATCGCAGCATTTCACGGATGGATTCGCAAGAGATAAACATCAGTAACACTGGCAGGGCGGTACAGACCTTAGTGACGCAGGTGTCCGAGCTCACCCAACAGCTACAACATCTGAGAGCCCCCACTGCGCCACCCACACCGCCTGTCCAACCCACACCACCTGAGTCGCTCTCCCAGTCCGAGCCACGGTTGCCGGTACCTGAGTCGTACAGTGGAGAACCCAATTTTTGCAGAGCCTTTTTGACCAGGTATTCCATGCATTTCTCTTTGCAGCCGCGCACTTTTCTGAAGGAGATGAAGGTGGCTTTTGTTCTCACCCTGCTGACTGGGAGAGCGGCGTTATGGGGAACGGCGGTGTGGGAAAATCGAGACCCATGCTGTTCCTCGTTCCTGACACTCGCCGAGGAGATGAAGCGGGTCTTTGACCGATCGATGGCGGGAAGAGTTACTGTTACTGTTACTGCTAGACTTCTCGCCGACCTGGAACAAGGCAAGCGTTCGGTTTCCGACTACTCCATTGAGTTCCGCACGTTGGCGGCCGAGTGCCAGTGGAACGAGGAGGCGCAGTGGGATATGTTCCTGCGTGGGCTGGCTGACCGTGTCCAAAGGGAGATATACATGTTGGATTTACCCAAGACTCTGAATGGACTTATCGACCTGGCGCTGAGAGTGGATGCACGTATCTCCAGGATGGAGCGTCGGGGTGTGTTGAACCGATCACCTGGTGGCATGGAGACTCTTCAGAACAGCGGTAGGGACACGGTCAGCCAAAACAACGATCCTGAGCCCATGCAGGTGGGTAGGGCTCGGCTTTCCCGGGAGGAGAAGGAGAGGCGGAGGTCCCAAGGACTCTGTCTGTACTGCGCGGGAGCGGGCCATTTTAGTAACACCTGCCCGGTAAAAGGCCAAGCCCGATAGTAAATCTGAGGCTACTATCGGGTGGGATCTCCGCCGAGAAGACCTCATCACCATCATCAACGCTCCTCCCGGTAAGACTGAGATGGGCAACCGGCACCCACACCTGTCAAGCCTTACTGGACTCAGGAGCGGAGGGGAACTTCATTGACAGTAAGCTTGTTCAGAGACTTAACATCCCGGTTCAGTCACTCACTCGCAAGATATCTGTTCACGCACTCAATGGACAAGAACGAACGCATTACACTCATCACCTCTGGCAATCACACCGAAAACATACCATTTCTCCTCATGGACTCACCATTAGCTCCCATAGTTCTTGGCCACCCCTGGCTTAACGAACATAACCCCCGGATTGATTGGCATCGTCACTCCATTTCTGCCTGGAGTACTTCATGTTATGAGTCTTGTCTTGTCTCTGCTTGTCCGTCTGTTCCTGTTTCTGTGTTACAGGAGGAGGCAGGGGATTTATCTAACGTGCCCACCGAGTACCTAGATCTGAAGGAGGTGTTCAGTAAGTCCCGGGCTGCTTCTCTTCCTCCTCACCGTCCCTATGACTGTGCCATAGACTTAGTGCCAGGTAAGTCTCTGCCCAAAGGCAAGTTATACTCACTCTCTGTTCCAGAGAGGGAGGCCATGGAGAAATATATTTCTGATTCTCTAGCATCAGGGTTAATCCAGCCTTCCTCTTCTCCTATGGGGGCGGGGTTGTTCTTTGTGGGTAAGAAGGATGGATCTCTGAGACCTTGTATTGACTACCGGGAGTTGAACAACATCACGGTAAAGAATACTTATCCTTTGCCGTTGATGTCTTCAGCTTTCGAGAGGTTGCAGGGAGCATCAGTCTTCACTAAGTTGGACTTACGCAATGCTTATCATTTGGTTCGTATCAGGAAGGGGGATGAATGGAAGACTGTTTTCAACACCCCCAGGGGTCACTTTGAATACTTGGTCATGCCTTTTGGGTTGTCCAACTCCCCAGCGGTCTTCCAGGCTCTCGTCAACGACGTGCTGCAAGATATGGTAGATCAGTTCATATATGTTTACCTGGATGACATATTGATTTTTTCATCTTCTCTCCAGGAACATGTGCAGCACGTTCGACGAGTGCTTCAGAGGTTGCTAGAGAATGGGCTTTTTGTCAAGGCAGAGAAATGGGATTTTCATGCACAGTCTGTTTCTTTTCTAGGATACATCGTCTCGTCTGAGGGAATACGTATGGATCCCGACAAGGTTAAGGCTGTGGTAGATTGGCCAAGTCCAGATTCCCGTAAGGCCCTACAGAGGTTTCTGGGGTTCGCCAATTTTTATCGACGTTTCATTCGTAATTTCAGCCAACTAGCCGCTCCTCTGACTGCCTTGACCTCCCCCAGAACTACGTTCAGGTGGTCTGATACAGCAGAGGCTGTATTTTCCAAACTTAAGAGTCGCTTTGTTTCGGCTCCCATTCTTGTGGCCCCTGACCTGTCACGTCAGTTCGTGGTGGAGGTCGACGCGTCAGAGGTGGGGGTAGGCGCGGTTCTTTCCCAACGGACTTCCACAGACGACAAGATGCACCCTTGCGCGTTTTTTTCTCATCGATTATCCCCTGCCGAACGTAACTATGACATTGGTAACCGTGAGTTGTTGGCAGTCAAATTAGCGTTGGAAGAGTGGCGTCATTGGTTGGAGGGGTCGGGGGTACCTTTCATTGTCTGGACCGATCACAAGAACTTAGAATACATCAGAACGGCTAAAAGACTCAACTCCAGGCAGGCTTGGTGGGCTCTTTTTTTCGGTTGTTTTGATTTTTCACTCTTGTACCGCCCGGGTTCTAAGAACATCAAACCCGATTCTTTGTCACGCATTTTTGATCATTCCGAACGCCCGTCTACTCCCGAGTGCATTTTACCAGACAACTTATTTGTCTCCACACTCACATGGGAGGTCGAATCGAGGGTCAAGACGGCCTTAGAAGGGGTAACGCCTCCGCCCGGGGGTCCACCGAATCGATTATTTGTGCCGGAGGAGTTACGGTCGGACGTGGTCCATTGTTGGTGGGGGCATTGTTCCAACGTGCCTTGTCATCCAGGAGTTAATCGTACCAGGTTTTTGGTCAAGCAACGGTTTTGGTGGCCATCCATGGCTCGTGACATCCGCAGTTTTGTTTTGGCTTGCTCGGTTTGCGCCACTGGCAAGACTTCCAACCGACCCCCAGATGGGTTACTCCAACCGCTGTCAGTCCCTTCGAGACCCTGGTCCCATATTGCGCTAGATTTTATTACCGCCCTCCCACCCTCCCAGGGTATGACGGTCGTTTTGACCGTGGTGGACCGGTTCTCGAAGGCGGCTCATTTCATCCCCTTGCCTAAATTACCCTCTGCCAAGGAGACAGCGGTGACTGTGGTAGACCACGTGTTTCGTTTACATGGCCTTCCGACAGACGTGGTTTCCGACAGGGGGCCCCAGTTTGTGTCCAGATTTTGGCGTGAATTTTGTAGATTGCTGGGCGCGACTGTCAGTCTATCTTCTGGTTTTCATCCCCAGAGCAATGGTCAAACCGAGAGAGCCAACCAAGATTTGGAGAGAATGTTGCGATATTTGGTGTCCAAGAATCCTTCCTCCTGGAGTCAGCAACTTTCTATGGTGGAGTATGCCCACAATTCGTTACCAGTGTCATCCACGGGCCTATCTCCGTTTGAGTGTAGCTTAGGTTACCAGCCACCAGTTTTTTCGAGTCTGGAATCCGAAGTCGCGGTCCCCCCCGCTCACGCTTTCGTCCAGAGGTGCCACCGCACATGGACTAGAGCCTGTGAGACTCTGCTCCAAGTGGGGGCACGCACCAAGGCTACGGCCGATCGCCACCGGTCGAGACCTCCCGTATATGTCGTCGGTCAAAAAGTGTGGCTTTCTACCAAGAATATTCCTTTACGCTCCGTCTCTAATAAACTTGCTCCTAAATTTATTGGCCCGTTTGCCGTCACCAAGATCATTAGTCTGGTGATGGTCCGACTCAAACTCCCTCCTGCGTACAGGAGAATTCATCCCGCCTTTCATGTGTCTAAAATTAAACCCGTGTTTTATTCTCACATTAATCCGCCAGTCCCGGTCCCCCCCCCCGTCGCGTCTCATAGATGGGGAGCCTACTTATTCGGTAAATCGCATTCTGGACTCGAGACGGAGGGGACGAGGATTTCAGTACCTGGTGGACTGGGAAGGTTACGGTCCTGAGGAGAGAAGTTGGGTTCCTGCTAGGGACATCCTGGATCACTCCCTTATCGATGATTACAATCGACAGGTAAGGAAGTCGGGGAACGCCAGGCGGCGTTCCTAGAGGGAGGGGTACTGTCACGGTTTTTGAATTCTCTGCCTTCTTGTCTCGTGATTATGTGTGTGTTGCGTGTGTCTCTGTGTGGGCGTGGCCGCTGAGTGCCGCTGATCATCAGCGCCAGCTGATCTCACTTCTCAGCGGCTATTTTTGAGATTAACGCAAAAAAAAAATAGATTTGAGACCACCACTTTCAGAGAAGAGAAAAAAGGAAATTACTGAAAAGATTGCGGAGTTTGTGGCACTTGATATGAGGCTCGTGCGCATTGTTGAGGGTGAGGGATTTAAAGAACTCGTGCGCACACTTGAGCCAGGCTACACCGTCCCTACAAGAGCTACAGTGATGGATGTCGTGCACACAAAATATCTATCGATACAGTCAGACATTTACATGGCTATACAGGACTGTGAAGCTGTCAGTTTCACAACTGATATCTGGACCTCACTTCAGATGGAGGCTTATCTCACAGTCACGTCACATTTCATCACCGGAGACTGGCGACTGGAGAGTTTCGTTTTAGAAACAAAAAAAATGGAGGACAGTCACACAGCTGATCACATTGCATGAGAACTGACGAAGATCATTTGTGAGTGGGACATTCCAAGTAGCAAGATCGTTTCTGTGGTTCATATTAACACAGCATACATGGTTGCGTGCACCAACCAGTTGGTCCAGCAGCCCCCCTGGGGGAAGATGAAAGGAGTGCGCTGCGCGGGCCACACATTACAACTCTGCATAAACAGCGCTCTGAAGCAGGACCCCATTTGCCGCACCGTTGCTGCAGCAAGGCGCTTGGTTTCTCATTTTAAAAAAAGCGCAAAGGCCACCACAGCACTACAAGATCAACAGAAACAACAGAATGTGCCCCAGCAGAAACTGGTGCAGGATGTTGTTACCCGTTGGAACTCTGTTTATTTGATGCTCGATCGCTTGATAGAACAGAAGGGGCCAGTTTCAGCCGTGCTCACAGATGAGAGTGTGAGCAAACGGTCCGATCGTGACCTGGAGCTATCCACATCACAGTGGCGCACAGCAGAGGACATTGTCGCTGTTCTTAAACCGATGATCACTCTGACAGAGCTTTTGTCCCAAGAAAATAATGCATCCCTGTCTGCCGTCCCCATGCTTATGAATATTAAAAAAAGACATTTGGTGGTGCACGGGGACGACAGTCGAACCACAAAGATCATCAAGACTACGCTGTCTGAGGAGATGGACAGGCGATGGGAGCTTAAAGGGCCAGGACTGGAAATATGTGTTTACATCAGTGCGGCGGTGCTTGACCCGCGCTTCAAAAAGCTCTCCTTTCTCTCCGATGACCAAAGAGATGAGGCATATTCAGTGGTGGCAGAACTAGCTGAAAGTCTAACTGACAGGTCTTGGCAGGAGGAAAGTGACACGGTGGATCCTGGGCCTACTGCCCCAAAACAGAACGCTGTAATGGCTATGCTGCTGGCCAGTGATGAAGATGAGGAGGAACAGGATGAGACGAGCGAGATGAAGGTCTATTTGAAGGACTTCACTAAATGCAACGGAGGCCCCCTGGAATGGTGGAAGAAAAACGAGGATAGATATCCAAAGTTGTCAAGAGTTGCTAAGAGATTTCACAGCATCCCCTTCACTTCCACGCCATCAGAGAGGATTTTTTCAAAGGCGGGTTTCATTGCCAATAAATCAAGGAGCGCCCTTTTACCGACCAACGTGAACAAGCTGGTTTTCCTTGCACACAACTTCAGAAGAATCAGACAACCACAGCTGCAGTAGAACACTTTTCATATGTGAAGAAGTGATTTTGTTTTCTTTTTCTTTTGGGACAATGTGAACTTAAGCTGAAGGCTGCGCGCGAAGCGTCTCAGCAACGAAGACATCCTTTCCTTTTTCTTTTTTTTTTGCTGCATGTGCACTTTCTGAAGCCCATTCGATTATGACTTATAAGGCCTATGTTTATTTATTTTCGTTGTTGTGTAATTGTTTTTATTTATTCAGGCAGGCAGGCTTATTTTATTTTGAAAAATGTTTATGACATTTTGGACTAGTGCCAGGCTGTTGCGCTAAGTTCAATTTTATTTATTTATTTTATTCCGATTCCCGAGTGTGAACTGTGAATTAAAAGCCAAGAAATAGGTTCCTAAGTTCCTAAATTGTGTAATTCACTTTGTAAATTCAAGAAAATGTTTAAAAATAAGGTGGTAAATAATTATTTAATTCAATGTGTATAAATTTTTTTATTTTTTTATTTTTATTTATTTATGTACTTATTATAGTATCTGAAAAGTGTACCTTGTTTTTTTTTTCTTTCTCCTTTTTATCTTCTTTTCTTTTCTCTTGTCTTGTATTTATTAATACCTGTGGAAAAAATGACGCTAATTTGATTGATAATTATGTATAAAAAGGGTAGGCTTAATAAGCAGAGGCTTCAGCCTACACCTTTTTCGGTTATTATGTATAGCTTTGTTTTTATTTTTATGAGTGATTATCTGTGAGGAGTCTGAAGACCGAAATGAAAATTTATCGTATCGTATCGTATCGTAAGTGAGAGATAAAGGCATGTTTTGGCACGTTGTTGCTTTTGAAGCCAATTTGTTCCTATTTTATGTGAACTTTTCTGATGTTTGATATATGTGTGATACGTTTTGTTCATCTGGCTTTAAATTAATAAAAGGTATTTGTTACACACCATGTTTTTCTTTTAATTTTTTTTAGCTCTTTTATTTGAAATGGAAAAAATCTAGCTGCTATCATAAAAAATAAAAAAAAATAAAAAAGGTTCGACTATCAGTCGACTACGGCAAAATCTAACGAATCAGATTCGACTATGAAAATTCTTAGTCGAAAACAGCCCTATTGTTTAACCAATATGATCACTTAAAGGGACACTTCACCCATTTGCATTAAGCTTTGTATCTTTAGAAACCCAGTCATATTTTTGAATGGTCATGGTTTATTCCCTTATTTTCCCCTGAGATGGGAGAAATAAGGATTTAAGTGTTTTACTTCCTGCTTATTATGACGTAAAAATCGTCATTTCGCGTCATAATAAGCAGGAAGTCACATTTCATTGAAAAGTGTAGAGACTACAAACACTAGCTCCTCATTATTCCAGGGGGTGGGACCCACTCACGCTACAGACCTATTACAGATCAGTGGGTGGGACTTCACTTGCAGAAATGAAAAGCAATATCCACCATCTTGTTTGGAAGCTAAGCAAACAAGTGCTGTGGAGCCAGATGGGAAGTTACGACAATAACGGAAGGAAATAAACATGATATGGAAAAAGAGGATTTTGAAAGTCTGCTGCTCGAATCCGATGTTCGCGGCTATCTTTACGAGCCGCAATATAGTGAAGAGTCGGATTGCCGACTGTAGAACGACACGACCAGTCCGCCTGAACTCGAGCCAGTGCGGGCTCCTCGTCCGCGACAGGCAGGTCTTCTGCATCAGATGAGGGAGGAACAGGACACGACTGCTGTGGCTTCTGCATCGGCTGATGGAGGAACAGGACGCGGCTGTTGTGGAAGACCTGCCTGTCGCGGACGAGGAACCCGCACTGGCTTGAGTTCAGGCGGACTGCTCGTGTCGTTCTACCCGCTTGTGTCGGCAATCCGACTGAAATATCCAGCTCCAGATAGCCAGTACTGCGGGCACTAATAAATGGAGGAAGCTCAGGTGGAACTATTGTTGTTACTATTGTATTGTTGAACTTTTATTGTTAACATAATTATTTTTGTTGATATAATTATTTAAATAAATGGTTCACATTCACGTTGTTTTTTTCCTTATTAGTGTTTTATTCCAAGTGTATGTTAGATACATTTGGACAACCATTAGTGGAACTACTAACCTAACGTTACTGTTAACTTGCATGATAATATAACAAAACAATGGTCATCATGCCTACATTTTTTTAATTCTTATTTTGCAAGTCTAAATTGCATTATAATGATCGGACTGAACATTCAACATAAATAGAAACGAGGAGTAATTCAATAATGATTTCGGCAACAAACTAGATTTTTTCTGTGAAAGGAATTTTAAACTCTGGCGGTTTCTAGCTTTGTAGACGAAAGAGTGCTTTCTCTGAATCTGATACCTCAGCAGCGTTGTTCTGGATTAGTGGGAGTGGCTTGCGGAGCTGTGCAATGTGGCGCATTGTGGGAGTTGTGGTTTTCAGTACAAATTCGCCCTAACGTTACTTTCTGTCTTTACTCGGTCAAGAAGGCACCAAATTCAAAAAAAGTTATTACATTTCGACTACATATATGACCCACTTTCAATAAAGATGAATGTTCCCACGGGTGAAATGCTCCTTTAAACATTCTATTACATACATATTTTGAAAAAAATGTCCATGACTTTTCCATTTTTCTATTAAAACAACAAATAAGCTTCTGTATTGTAGCACAGAGTGCATTTAGTCAGCAACCAGAATCCCAAACAATATAATTGAGATTTATGCTTGATTTATTACAGTTTAGTCTCAGCAAACTGCCCAAGTGGCCTTGTGAAGGAATGGCACCTTCAATTGAGCAGAATATCACAAAAGGTTTTTTTTGTGCAGTGCAGAGAGAGAGCATAGTTGCCAAATTGGGAGATCAAGTAAAACCCTTGGCAGAAAATATTTCCATTTAAAGGTCCCCTGACATGAAATTTTCACTTTCTGAGGTTTTTTAACATTAAAATTAGTTCCCCTAGCCTGTATTTGGTCCCCTCGTGTCTAGAAATTTCAATCAGTGTAAACCGAGCTTTGGCTATCTTTCTCTGCCTGTGAAAAAATGAAAGCTCAGACGGGCTGATCTTGAATCTTTACCTCCCCTTTCTCTGCTTTGCGACCGATTATGAGAAAACGAGCTAGGAAGCGCGCAATTTTAGTTTTTCCCAGAGCCGTTGAAAAACAGAGTTGCGACACTCCCATAGACTGCCATGGGAACTTTGGAATGCGGAAGTAACGCGTGTCGTGGAGCAGCCGATAGTTCCAAACACTGATAGTTCCAGCACTGAACCCCATTCATTTTCAGTGTTTCCGAAGTACACTCGCTGGTAAGTTGACGAAATTTTCTTATTTTTTACATTTGAACGCATTTGCCGTCCTCTCATGAATCTAGTCAGTAGTTGTAATTTATGTAGCCAACTTTAGTTAATGTTTATTGGAAGATATTAGTTAATTGCAGCTAGCTTACGTGACCAACACTTCACTAATGTTAGCTACCAGTCAGAAATGTGTAAATTCAATACTTAGGTCATTGTTAAATGTGATGTTGCACTAACTTACATTGTATTCATAGTATTTGTTTTGTTGTCAACCCTATTTACACACATGAGGTGGCCAGAATATTAGAAATACATCTGAATATAAAGCAAATAAGTACAGCAGCACCCCACAAAAAGACCCTTAATGCTAAAACGTGTAAATGAGTTTACACCTCTATGAAACGGTATCATAATGCAATAAAAATATAAAAATGATATTTTCCCTAATTTGCATAATTTGTTGGATGAGCAAAATAATCATCCAGCTGCTTCCATAATGTTGTTGTGTAAGAATAATAATTTGAATAGCAATTGTGGTTTATAGATAGATAGATAGATAGATAGATAGATAGATAGATAGATAGATAGATAGATAGATAGATAGATAGATAGATAGATAGATAGATAGATAGATAGATAGATAGATAGATAGATAGATAGATAGAGAGATTTTTGTTCTCATATTTCAAATTATGTACAGTAATAGTCAAAATAACAGAAATCATGACAAATGTCCAAGTAGGTATTGACCTAACTGTAGGTGTGTACTCTCACTTTTGTAATCTCAACCTCAGGAAAATGTTTAGGAAGCTGTAAATGTGTATTTAATCTACATATTTAGTATTTAATTCTCTCCAACAGCAATAGACTTTTTCAAGAGCCGGTCTCCTCTGGGGCCTATGAAACGCTCTGCTTCTGACAGGGGAATGCTCTCACCCATGTTACTATATACTTATAGCCTGGAGTTTGAATGTTTTTGTTATCAATGTATGGCTAAGCATTTGACTGATTCTGGATTCACCAGCAGGTCTCCAGATCATCTACAGGTTTGGTGACAGAATGTAATGGCTATTGTGAACACTTGTATTCCTTTTCTGGCCTGCTTTCTGCCATCTATCTCTGCTTGTAGGAAGTCGAACGAGTTTCTTTGAAGACAGAACATTCAAGGAAAACGTACCTACCCTCTCCCTAGATATAATATATAATTAAATGTTTTGTTGAATGCAATTGGTTGCCTATTTTTTTTACTGTTGACCAAACTTCTTTCTTGACTTAAACTGAGCAGCTTTAATTGATATTTACTTGTTGTGCAGGTTTATGTGAATGTATTTTAACATAACTTAAGGATGTTAGTAATTATGACCATAGAAGCACGAGAAAAATATATACAGTAAATACTTTATGGGAGCAGTCCCCCTTCACTTCAAAATTCAAAACTCACAATTTATTGAATTCAAAGGGCTTTATTGACAAAAGTTTCAAGAACACTGTGTATACACTACCAGTCAGAAGTTTTGGATCAGTAAGATTTGTTTATGTTTTTAAAAGAAGTCTCTTCTGCTCAACAAAGTTGCATTTATTTGATTAAAAATACAAGAAAAAAAACAATAATATTGTGAAATATTACAATGTAAAACAACAGTTTCTATGTGAATATATATTAGTAAAGTGCAATTTATTCCTGTGATCAAAGCTGAATTTTCAGCATCATTACTCCAGTTTCAGTGTCACATGATCCTTCAGAAATCAGTATAATATGATGAGTTGATGCTCAAAAACATTTCTCATTATTATCAATGTTGAAAAGTTATTTACATTTTCAGGATTACATTTCAGGATTATGTGATGCATAGAACAGCATTTATCTAAAATAGAAAACTTTGTAACATTAAACAAACCATTAAAAATGTTGGGTCAGTAGGAATTTCTATATTTTTGGGGGGAAATAAATAAAATAAATCAATACTTTTATTCATCGAGGATGAATTAAATTTATCAAAAGTTACAGTAAAGACATTTATAATGTTACAAAAGATCCTATTTCAGATAAATGCTGTTCTTTTGAACTTTCTATTCATCAAAAAATACTGAATTTTATTTTCAACATTGATAATAATAATGAATGTTTTCTGAGCATCAAATCCACATATTAGAATGATTTATGAAGGATTGTGTGACACTGAAGACTGGAGTAATGATGCTGAAAATTCAGCTTTGATCACAATAATAAATGACATTTTAAAATATATTAAAATAGAAAATAGTTATTTTAAATGGTCATATTACACTTTTTTTCTGTATTTTTAATCAAATTTTAAAAAAAATCTTACTGATCCAAAACCTTTGGCTGGTAAAGTATACACATACACAAACCTCATCAGAACACACAAAAAAAATACATGCATACGATGTACTGTCTAGCCTACAGTATGTGTTGCCTACATGTAATGTATATTGAATTGAATCCCGTTAACAGTAATGTTATGAATTATTCCACTTAGTAACCATATATCCAGTTTAATTTCAACTGACCACACTGTTAACGTTACCTCTCCATCATATTTACATACATTTTCTGCAAATGGTCATTGCTGTAAATGTAGTCATGGGAGCACCCCATTTACCTCCAAAATTAAACACAAAACGTTAATGCTGTGTTTCTGCTACTCCCCAGAAAAAAAAAAGCTATTATATGCAAGTCATTTAAGTGTCAACATAATAATCAATGAACATTATGCGTCAATATTTACAGATAATTGCTGCAAATAAAGCTGCTGCTGTCTACTCCGCTTAAAATCATTGGCAACACGGCTTTGTTTGGAACTATGTAGAGCTCCATGAACCACGTGACCGCGTGGCGGCGAGATCAAAGTGTGTCGCAACTCTCATATTTAACGGCTCTGGTTTTTCCTAGAGAAATATCATGGCGTGTGAACGAGCGAAGCACAACAGTTGCTCAATAATTGGATGCACAAATGATCACCGAAATATTTTTTACTTCCTTCATCCAATCCCCAGAAGGATCAATGGATTAATTTAATTTACTCTGGAAATGCACTGATACAACATACCAAAGTTTTGCATGTCTGCGCCAAACATTTCACAGACGACTGTTTCCACAACATGGGCCAATTCAGAGCTGGGCATGCTGAACGTCTGAAACTAAAGTCTGGATCAGTACCAACTCTCTTTGGCTCAGCTACAAACCTCGGACAAGTCAGTCAACTAATGATCGAGCTATCAAGCAACAATTTCTGTAATTGTTCAAGTTCAGACAGGTGGGCTAATCTTTCTCTCAAAATCGTTCAATACTAAATGCATCAGTAAGTCAAGCCAGTGACTAAAATATCAACTTCACATCTTTTATTTTAGTAGGATGAAAATAATCTTATTTAAATTGTGAATAAATTATATAGAAAGCGATCAAATAACAATCTTTTCACACAGCGCGAGTTTATCTGGACACTTGCCAAACTCGTTATGAAATCAATGACGTACGTTACACTGCACAACTAAGCTCTGCGTTGCAATGATAAGATCTTCATTCTCGCGATCAACAGACTGTCATCTGTTTGCTCAATGCTCATCACGGCAACATTTTATGTGATGGGAATAGATCTAAATACTTTAAAAACTTCTCACGATTCGTTAATCTCGATAGCTGTAATAGTCAAAACGTTTAATAGCTGTAGTAAAAGTATTCGAGTGTGTTTCACATGTAATACGTAGCCATTTCATTTCCAAGCACGTCAGCCAATCACAGCAGTGGGGGGTTACACTGAATCCCACAGCAGACACACCCCCTCAAACAGAGTGTTCAAATCAGAGGCTAAAATTAAGCTAGGAAAAATGCCTTTTATTTCTAAATTATGACTATTTTTGATCTAAAAAACATACTAACATTATAAGGGCAACCTAGGAAACATTATAAAATAATGCAATAACCCCATGTCATGGGACCTTTAAGAGAAAAGCTCTAAATGGAGGAATTTAGGCTCTTGGCATCTGGAAACCCAAGCATTAAGTTATTGGAGGATTGTTACCAATGCGCAATATCGAAAAAATCAAACTAAATAAAAAATAATTTTCAGGATAAATAATCAGTGGGCGGTTATGCATAATTGAGAAAAGCAGATATCCAAGAACATAATTAAAATACATGATTAAAAAATGTTTCGTCAAAGTTTTTAAGTGATACTGTTTGAAGGCAAAAGCTTGGATGGGTGAAAAAAACTAAAACTTGCTTTCAAAAACAATTGTGGCTGTTCAAGTGTTTATGTCTAGGATTGTTGTTGATCTTTAACATTATAATAGTAATGAACAATATGACATCTTTTAAAATGCAGTGCTGTTATAATAACATTTTCTCTGTACTGTGATGGGGGGATTTCATTTTTTTTTTTTTGTGCAAATTGACTGTGAAATTAAGTTAAAAAAAAAAAAAAAAAAAACTCTCTCACACACAGTGTGTCATAAATGGGTTCACAGACATGTTTGAGAAGGTTATCTGTTTGGGTGATCGTGTAAGATGGGGGTCTCTTAAAGAGTATGTTGGTAAATGAAGGAGGAAGTACCAGTTCTTTGTCTTTATGAGTTTTCTATGGCTTCTATAGTATCAGAGTCTATCATTATTTTCTCAACACATTCTCACTAACTCGTCTGGATGCTTTGTCAGGACTGCTTGGTGTCACTTTTTAACACTCTGGGTACCCCTTCAGTGTAATTATTCAACATGCAGGGTATTAATTACGAAATTAAATGGCATGAATAAATAAGTATCTGTATCTATGTAGTATAAGTATAAGTATCTATGAAGTATCTCTTGACATCCACAAAAACTATTAAAAACTCTCAGTCTCTCTTACATACACGCCAGCCAGGATGATTCTTTCTGATCCACTTACTTGAGTTTGTCCAGTGTGCAGTCTGGATGGTTCATTGTATCAGAGAGCAGCTTCAGTCCTGATTCTCCTGGGTGATTGTGGCTCAGATCCAGCTCTCTCAGGTGTGAAGGGTTTGAACTCAGAGCTGATGCCAGAGCAGCACAACCTTCCTCTGTCACCATACACCCAGATAATCTACAACAACAGTAAGTGTTCATGTTAGTATGCTTCATTTTTAGAGAATATACACTATAATAAACACGGCTCTTCAACCCATCAATTATCTTTACAAGGACCTCTGAGTGATTGCAATTAGTGATGTTGAGATTACCCAATTAAAAAATTGACCGTGATTACAATGGTCACGTTATTAAACAGCAGAGGTGTCAAGTAACGAAGTACAAATACTTCGTTACATTACTTAAGTAGACATTTTGGGTATCTATACTTTACTTGAGTAATTATTTTTCAGCTGACTTTTTACTTCTACTCCTTACATTTTCACGCAATTATCTGTACTTTCTACTCCTTACATTTTAAAAATAGCCTCGTTACTCCTATTTCATTCCGTTTGTCATCAATATTGAATAAATGATTCAACAAAAAAAAAAATGACCAATAACACACTGTTAATAGATCTGAGTCCCGCCTCCTGAACACACATCGCTAAACTGATTGGCTTTGTGTTTTCTTTCTAACTTGTGAGAGGCTGTACATTTGGTTGTGCGAAGCGGCAAAACTCCTCCGAAGGAAACCTAGAGATGCGGTAAGCGATGTAGAAATCAACAGTTTTCTGCTCAACAATACGGGGCAAATCGCGTCAAATATTGATTTGGGGGACAGCCGTTTTTACAATATACTGTATGATGACAATCGCGGGATAAGTGGCAAAGATAATCGTTAGTGAGTGTGGGTGTTAGAGAGAGAGAGAGAGAGAGAAAGAAGAGGAGAAGAGAGTGTCACGATTTCGATTTTAAATCGAAATTAAGTCACAATCTCGAACTTTGAATTCAAAAATGGAATCGTCGATGGTGTCACGCCCCCATGTCACGTCCAGTCGGTTTGCAAAGCGGAAAAAAACACTTGTGTTGAAGTGCTGCGAGTCCTCTCACATTCGCGTTCAAAGCACTTCAAAAAAGCCACAGTTTGTAATGTATGTGCGTGTACCATATTCTTCCACTATTTAATTTAAAACTTTAAATTGACAAAAACTGCAGACTCGGACTCAGAACAGTATAAATCTTTATACAACAAATCTTGCATGTCACAAATAACTTGATTTTCCGAATGAGTGTCGTTCATTTCCGCACCACCGAGTCTATTTGTGCTGTGCACGCGCTGAGTTAAAGTGACAGCGCATAGTTGGTCACAATGAACACAATGGGCTCTATGCACAGCTGCACTACTTCCTGAACTTCAGGCAGGTCCTTTGTTTCCTGTCTGCCCTTATTGGACAAACTGATTAGTTCAGGTGTGCCTGACTAATGGCCATTAGTCAGGCACACCTGAACTAATCAGTTTGTCCAATAAGGGCAGACAGGAAACGAAGGACCTGCCTGAAGTTCAGGAAGTAGTGCAGGTGTGCATAGAGCCTATTGACATGAAAATGTTGTAATTTCATCATAAAGGCATTTAATTAAATACTACATTAAATACTAATATTTTTCACAGTCATGTTTTTACTTTAAGACCGAGGTAAAGCAAGATAAACATAGATGTATCTGTTAAACCGTGTTTGCACTGCAGAAAAAGCTTTTCTTATTTAGTATTTGTGTCTTGTTTTCAGTCCAAATATCTAAAAAGGCTTAAATCAAGATGCATTTACTAGATGAGTAAAAGCCATAAGATATTATTTGTTTTCTGGGGAAATAAATAAAAAAATATCGAAATTATCTGCCAATGGAATAAGAAAAATAATCTTGTTTTTGTTTGAATTAAAATTATTTTTCTTATTCCATTGGCAGATAATTTTGCTTTTTTTTTAAAGCAAAAACTCAATTATTTTTTATTTATTTCCCTTGAAAACAAGACATAATATCTTATGGCTTTTACTCATCTAGTAAATGCATCTTGATTTAAGACTTTTTAGATATTTGGACTGGAAACGAGACACAAATACTAGCTAAATAAGAAAAGCTTTTTTTGCAGTGTGTTTTGTTGTGAACTTGAATGTCATCTTCTGTGAATAAGACTGCAGTTACAAAATAGAAACTACATGGCAGGTTATTTTGCTTAAGTTTCCAATTGACTGAAGATATAAGTTATTGTGACATTATTTTGTTAATAAATGTTTTAAATTTGACAATGTAGTGTACATTGCGAACAAAGGTCATATATTATATTGCATAAAAGTCTAGTCTAAAAATGGCATAGCAAACTGTGCTTTAATAAAATAAATGTAAAAATCGAGAATCGAACTGAACCGTGACCTTAGAATCGAAAATGTAATCAAATCGAGGATTTGGAGAATCGTGTGTGTGTGTGTGTGTGTGTGCAACCCTACAATACAGGGTCAAAATATCCCCAAAAAGATGGCAATATCCGAAATCCTTGTCCTTGTGGGTAATTTTTTGGGGGGGAAAACAGCTTATAAACAGACTAAGTAAAAATGCAGAAAGTTTTCTGTGATAGGTGATTCTATCTTCCGCTTCATGAAACACGTTAATGCTCAGTAGTACACATATGGTTTGCATTGTACTAAAATGTAAATAAAACTGAAATTAATTTTCTAGGGGCATATATGCAGCTGAAACAGGGAGCCTAGTGCATCCCAAATTTTTCAACATTAACATTTTAATATAACATTATAGTCATTATGGCCTTTAGAAAAAAGGCCTGTGGCGCGGCCTAAGCTTTGGTCATTAATGGCATTTTTTCCTTGCATTACTTTTACTTTTATACTTTAAGTAGGTTTTGAAACCATTACTTGTACACTTTTACTTGAGTAAAAAACTGGAGTTGATACTTCAACTTCTACAGAAGTCTTTTTAAACCCTAGTATCTATACTTCTACTTGAGTAATGAATGTGAATACTTTTGACACCTCTGTTAAACAGTAAGAATTTGGATGCTATGTTTAAAAAAAAGAAAACATTAAAATTAGACTTTCAGACTTGCTTTCAGACTTGTGTGTGGCGTGCCCTGTCTGTATACTCTTTGAGGCTGTTACTATTGAGTTCACTAGGTGATTGTGTAGGTAAGGCAGGGTGCGTGCAAAGCATGAACTTCCAGCGCATGTGAAACTCTCAAAATTGAAAAAATGGTGGAACAATGCAATCTCCTGGACTTGTATTTGCCGTAGAAGCAAATTAAATAAGCTATTGGGGCATTTTTGCAATTTAAACGAATTAAGACAGGTATGCAATTTGCAAAACATTTAGATGAAAAGTGTCAGAAAAATCACCATCCACATCCAGATGAAAGTAATAATTTTACAAACATAATAAATAACCTGTTACTTACTCTTATCCAATAATCGCAATAAGCTATGCGCTTTGTTATTTTGATAAGAACAAGGTCTCAACTTTTGACACTCTTTAACGCATGTGACAGATCGCTATAGCCACATATCTGTTTAAGTGGAAACATGGAGTGCACCTGAACTGATGATCTCTGTATCTGTGCATCTCTGCACCTGAACTGATAGCTGTACTACTAATTTGTCATGAACGCTACCTCTGAAATTCCTCCTGTCTGCCACCGGAGGTCTCTCTCACCTGAGTATTAGTACTTGGACTACAAATCTCATAACTCACATACCTGGACTGATTGCACAAACATTTGTTCTCCATTTTATGGACTATTTAAGCACTGAGGCAAAATGCGAAATGCGAAGTCTTGGTTTGCCATGGCTAACATTTCTGAGCTTTTTCCCCCAAATTGATCAATTCATCAATTTAGAGATCCCTCATTTACTCTCAGAAACCAAACAGATTCTCTAATTCCCTTCACTAAAAAAACTTCCCTATGGATGGCACTGAACCCATGCAGATAGGGTTCACATCTGTCCACAGAGGAGCGAGAACGCCGCATCAGAGAACATCTATGTCTGTATTGTGCAATTTATAGCTGCAATTTCTTTGGCAATACAAATTTAAAATGTCGCAAGAATAAGATTATGTTTCTTATTTTGCATTGCAAAGGAAATAAACTCTAAACTCGATGCAACCCTGTTTTAAATTAAAATAAACTGTCCCGAAACTTTATTTAAACCTTGAAATGTTCGAACTTCGAAATTCGAACTAATTTTAGTGTTATTTTACATTAAACAAATATTTCGCAGACTAAAGACGAGCTTCCTCATTTTAATTTTTTGACGCAATCGGCTGACAATCTTCCATCAGTTTTGTCGTTTGTGCAGCGGCTGCAGCTCTACAGGAATGTAGTGAATTTATGTTGTAATGTGCCATTGATAATTAAACAAAACTCTTGACTTTAAATAAATAAACAGTTAATAAACTCGCTAATAAACAGTTACCTATTTAAGCATCAAGAAGGTAAATTATAAACGCTGTCGGCCAACCTCGGTTAACAACATGTAGGCCTATGCTACATTGAGATTCGATGTCGCGTCCATTGAAGCTCCTTGAAGCTCGTGTTGTTGCGTTGACCACTGAGCTACCGTCTGTACACTGTTAATGTTAACGTCTTATGCTCTTGCAAAGCCTCATTGATGTAGCCTAAATATGTTTCTATTGCAATCTTTTATGTTGAAATGTTTTCATTATTTATTCAATTTAATTTCAGTAGCCTAATTTCAGTATTGTGATTATGAATTATCTTAACTATGTTTCACTTGAATTCATCTGCTACCAGCTTTCAATCGCTCTGAATGAGCCGCGGCACGGCATTACGCAATAGAGAGAACAAACGGACACTTTTCAAAGTCTATGATTGTAGCGCCTCTTAACGGTAAAAGGCAGCAAATACACCCCAAATTTTACCGCCGGCAGCGGTAAAAGTATTATTCTGGTTGAGTACCAACTGTAACACCGCAAATATGCAAATAAGAATGTTTTCACATGGTTTAGGAACGTACAGAATGAAACATCGTTTTGTAAATACCCAGGATTATTATTGATTGTTAACCCTGGGTAAATTATAATCAGTGTGAACGTTTACAATGACCGAGGGTTAACCATTTCAAGTGTGAAAAGCCTTCTTGCATGTCAAAAATTAGTTATAAAACAGATAGGTCTGGACCTTGATTCTGAACGGTTGAGCTATGTTCTAAGCCGTAGTAATTTACTCTACAAGGACTCAAGCCATCTGTTTTCAGTGCTCTTACAGTACCAAAGCATTAAGGTCCGGAACATTAGGCTCAGAGACAGTGTCTGGTCAATCCTGTACCTGGAGTACCCAAAGCACCGCACATTTACAAATTCAACTCATCAGCTAGTTAGTAAAGACTCCAAGACATCTAATATGTGTGTTAGATAAGAGAGATGTACAGTGCTGGGATACTCCAGGACCAGGGTTGGGAACCACTGACCTAAATCAAGATATTTCTTATTGTAATTCATCATCACCGCAACTATATATATGAGGTAGCCTAATTTTAAAAGTGTGATTTCTAGACCAGAAAAAGGAATATTTTTTCTAAAAATACTTAATATCACTCCCTCCAGGAAATAAACGACACCATGGTTCTGGGTACTGATGGATTTATTGCACTTGTCATCCTTTTCTCCGTCAATGAAATCCAAACTATCCGTCAAACTACAGTATGTAAGGATGAAAAACGGGAAGAACTGGTTAAAGAATGACCACTGGTCTATGAGACAAAAGGACCTTGCAGCAAATTAACATTTGACCTCCCCCCTTGAGACAAAAGTCTCACCTCATCTGCATTCTCTCTTTCTCTCTCTCTCTCTCTCTCTCTCCAAAACTCAGCCTCACGTATTTCTTAAAATGTTGGGTTTGCATCTTTCTCTTATTCTAGAGCATTCGATGTTATTGTAATGATTATCTTTGAACTGATTATGAAATTGGCATGATACATTTACCTAGGGGTGTGCCGGTTTCAGAATTGGTGATGACGGTTATGATGTGAGTTAAATGTGACGGTTCGTAACATAACCGTCATCGTCCGGGGGGGGGGGGGGGGGGGTTGTTATAGGACAACTTAGTTTGAATAAACGAGCAGGCACTGATTAGCTACTTGCTCTACGTTTATTTAAAATTAACAGCAAGACAACTAGCAGTGAACGTGCTTTCCATTAAATTAAACACGCACACTAAACAAATCCTTAAAAAAAAAAAAAAAAAAAAAACTATTCTGGTGGATGCGTTGGTGACGCGTTCATGTGGCGCTGCCAGTAAAGCACCTACAATCTGCCACCGATCGGCAGGGGATGAGTGAGACGGCATAGGCGCGGCCTCGAGCACATCAAGCTACCGCTGGCGAAGCAAGAGGGGGCAGAGGGTGTCAAGGCATAGCGTCGCACACCGCCAACCTCGCTCTCTTGGGACCCAGAGAAGAGAAGCTGCTTTGCTGAGAATTTGGGACCGCTGGTGAGACGCCAGTGGAGGAACAGAATGATTTAACGAAGTTATCCACCCGGCCCTCCTCCGGGGGAGAGCAGCTGACTCTGGGTCGCCGTCTCAGGGCTGAGACGGGTGGTGCCGTCGACCTGCGAAAGCTCAACGTCACAGTAGAGCTGGCTGTGGCGGAGTTTTTTTTTTTTTTGCAGGGGACTGACACCCTTGGCGACAAACAGACTGAGGGCCCACCAGTGACTCAGGGAGCACATGTGGTAAGCTTTTAGTTACCTCAGCCTGCTTTTGAACTGGGGAGAACCGCTGGGCACCGTCTCCAACAGTGTCGCCGAAGGCCACCTCGCTAGATGGGGGCATCGCGAAAACGAACTTTGGCGATGCCTCACACCAATGCAAGGTTAGCCAGGGGGCGCTTCTGGACCACTAGGGTGGGCATCATCTGGCCGAGGGCCAGCGCTGTGACTTTAACACGGTCAGTCACCAGGCGCAGCTCAACCCCGACTCAGAACTACCCTCATGCATTATGACTGTTTGGTCACATGCAGGGAAAAGGCGGTCTGCAATAGCACCACCATCCCACTACTGAGGGTAGTGAGAGAGTAAAAACTTTCTGCAGCTTTTGGCACTAATGACACGCCATATTGGCACCAAAATGCTTTCATACTGCAAAAGGGTTTTTCACACACATCCGGGAAGGCATGGGGCAGGGCAAGGCGATTATGCGTTGCACTGCGCCCTCAGCGTAACCGGGAAAGCATGGCTGTCAAGTCTGAATCTGATTCAGCATGAGCATGCGCACCATTATAATGGGAGCTCAGCATCATCATTTCCAGAGCGTAACAGCACTCTCTCTGATGCAGCGATCGACGTCTAATCCTCCCCTGTAGCCCTGAATGAAATGCTAGGTCCATCATGAGAAAGACCAGCATCCCATCCAAAGCTGCCAGGCATGTGAGACAATGAATGTGGCCATCACTTGACGGCACACAGCACGATCAGCATGCTGACGTGATTATGTTCTCACAAGAGAATACAACCACCCACAAACAGAGTCTCACATGTCTGCGATGCGATAGAGGAGTGAGGGGCCCACACGGATTGGTTACCGGGCGGGGAAGCCCTCACTATAACCCTCTGGTCACCCTGGCTATACGCAGAAGTAGCCTTTTTCTGGTGCACCAGAAAAAGAACTAGATCGGGGCATAGACGAGGGGATTCCACCTCGTTTGAGGCACTCGAGTCTCGACCGCGCATCTAGAGCTCCGAACGACGCGCGCTGGGTTGCCGTGACAACCCGCGCTGTCAGCTCGAGGGCACACGGCACGCTGAACACTTAAACCTTAATGAGAAAGGCAAGACGAACAACGTGCCGACGTGGTCATGCTCTCAAAAGAGAGCATAAACCACCCACGAGCACAGTTTCAACACACTTAAGCCCAGGCATGTGAAACAGAGATCGTGGCCGTCACATGAGGATAGGAAACGACCGCATCCAGAAACACACGGTTGAATGACGTCTTGAAAAAGACGCAGTGTCAAACCGTGTATGCTCTTTTAGGAAAAAACTGCTCTCTCTGGTGCTGAAGCACCCAGGGATGACCGCGGCTACACAACAGGACGATAGTGCAAGCCTGATGTGAGCACTCACATTCTCATTGAAGGCGCAACATTCTGAGCTGTGAAAACAGCTGTTTTGCCGGCTCACTGTGAGATCGCGGCCAGCGCTGTCTGTGCTGTCACGCCAACACCAGCTTGAAGAGGCGTTCTTCTGAAGAGCAGACTTGTTTTCTTCTTTAGAAGTTCAATACTGTTAGAAGATTGTAGAGCAGGAACAGTAGAAACGCTCGGCTCCGAAGTGAAAGGCAATGTGTGCGTGCGCCCGCTTCCTGTTTATGCCCGCGCTGCGGGGCGGGGGCGCGTGACGCTTCACGCACGCCAACGTTCATTGGCTTGTTCTATAGATACTCGAAGTTGATAGGGCTCCCTGAAGTGATCCCAATTTCGTCGTCACGTCGACGTTGCGTCGAACGTGAGCGACCGAAAGGGAACTTTTCTACTCCACACAGCGGAGAATAACTTTTCTACTCCACACACGCGGAGAATAACCTTTCTACTCCACACACGCAGAGAATAACTTTTCTACTCCACACAGCAGAGAATAACTTTTCTACTCCACACAGCAGAGAATAACTTTTCTACTGTAATGGAAATTTTAATCTTACATTAATATGACATTAATCTTACATTGACCAGTAGTTAAATTTACTAGATGGATTTGAGCCATCTTAATGATTCTATACTGTGAAGTGAACTAAAAATGTATGATGTACGTGCCTGGTGTGACACTCAGAGGAGACTGGGAGGGGACCTTTTGACCTTAGGGCCTTGTCAGCTTTTGACCAGTGTATTTCTGTAGTAGGCAAGGCAAGGCAAGGCAAGGCAAGTTTATTTATATAGCACATTTCATACACAGTGGTAATTCAAGGTGCTTTACATAGAAGAAATTTTAAATAATCAAAAGAAATATGAATAATTAAAACAGTTTAGAATAAAGAAATTAAAACAATCAACAGAAATAAGAATAATTAAAACAGTTTAGAATAAAAAGTTAAATAAAATACAGTACAAACAGTCGGACACTAGGCTTGGGCGGTAATACGGTAATATGGTATACCGCGGGATCTAAAAATAGCACCGGTATCAGTTTTAATATCGTCATACCGTCTTAAAAAAATGTCCAATTCACTTATATAGGAGACAAGGATTCAACATTAAATATAATTTATTTAATGCCTAAAAATGCTTATGTGTGGTTGTCATCACGTGAGAGTGTGGATGAGAAAGAGTGGGGGAGCGAGGGGGAAAGATGGCAAGTTGCGCACCGAGTGACCTGGTCTCGAAGAAGAACACGACTTCTGCTGTTTGGCAGGGATGGGCATTTCAAGCAAAAATAATATTTGAAGATCGCCTGGTATTATTCGATTATTATTCGAAAACCGCACCCCTCCACCACATGCACGCAGACATGCATAGGCTACACACCCACACAGCGGAGCGGTGACACGCTTAAATATAAGTTAAAAAAAAACTTATTCGTTTCATATTTATGTTTAATAATATGTTATTTTTTTATTTCATCTATGTTGATTGTATGAAAAGGGAACTGCATAAGATGAGTAAGATCATGCCCAATATCGGAAAACATTTAGAATGGGTCAGACATGATTTTGACCACTTATTACGTTTTGTTTTGTAGAAAGCCTTTCTTTAAAGTGAATTTCGTTTTGTATAAATTGTATCTTCATTTTAATCAATGTTTCATCAACGAATTGCCTGAATTAATAAATAAGAAGCAAATATAGTAGACAATATAATCAGGACACGGAGGCGCCAGCGCGTGAACTGGAGCGGGTCTCATAAATGAACTGAAACTCGTATAAGATACTTGACTTAAATAACTGAGAAGTGTATATATAGAAAGCTTGAAATGTTTACTTTTAAACAAAACAATTAAAAACGACAAGAAAGGGGCTGCTCTCTGCTTATGTAGGCTAATTCTTATGAAGTGTGTTTTTCGCTCTATAGGCGCGTTCACTGCGAAGATGCGAGTCAGCATCGTCAACTTTATTTTTTGCAGCCACTGACATAGAAAACACTAGTTTATTAATAAACAATTCAAATGTTTCATGCATAATAATTACTTTTGCCGGTTCTTTGTGGCAAGCGTTATGCGTGCGATGAGATGCAGAATAGGCAATATATTACGAAAACGCTCATTATGGTTTAGCATTCTCTCCCATATATATTTAAGTAATTTAATCAATATAAATATGTGATTAGACTAATGGCTTAAATGAACTACTTCTATTCAACTAGAAAAAAAACTTTAGTCGTGCACGGGCAGCCCTACTTATTTCAAATATTTTCTAACCTGCATGTCACTGCGGACATTCTGAGCGAGCGGCGGGTGATCTTCAGAAATGCGCTCTCCGCTCTGGAGGAAATATTACCACTCCGCTCACATTCTCTGGTGTGAGGCAGAGTGTATCTTCTCCTGTTGATTGACAGCTTTTAGGCATCGCCACCCTCTGGTTGAACGTGTCACCACCGCATCAGAACGGAAAACATGGGGATTTTTTTATAGACGATCACAACCTATTCCAGATTCTATAATAAAATCAAATAATTGAATATTCGAAAATCGTGACTTATCCCTGCACACACCAACAGTTTGGTGATGCCGTCGAGCCTTATGTCATAATTTTGAATTAGTCACGCGGTAATACCGTATACCGCGCTAAAATAGGGAGGAGGTTTGACGGTATCAAAATTTGGATACCGCCCAACTCTATCGGACACATACAGTGGCACAGTGCTCATTCAGTAAATGCATAGCTAAACAGATGTGTTTTCAGTCTGGATTTGAATGTGACTACTGTAGGAGCACATCTGATCTCTTCTGGAAGCTGGTTCCAGCTGCGGCTGGCATAGTAGCTAAAAGCGGACTCTCCTTGTTTAGAGTGAACCCTTGGTATTTCTAGCTGACGTGATCCTAATGATCTGAGTGATCTGTTGGGTTTATATTCAGTGAGCATATCTGCAATATATTGAGGTCCTAGGCCATTGAATGATTTATATACCAGTAATAATACTTTAAAATCAATCCTAAATGTAACTGGGAGCCAGTGTAAAGACCTGAGGACTGGTGTGATGTGTTCATATTTTCTTGTTCTGCTCAGAATCCTGGCAGCAGCGTTCTGTATGAGCTGCAACTGTCTTATGGTCTTTTTGGGAAGGCCAGTGAGGAGTCCATTACAGTAATCCACCCTGCTGGTGATGAAAGCATGCACTAGTTTCTCTAAGTCTTGACTGGAAACAAAGCATCTAATTCTTGCAATATTTTTCAGATGATAATATGCTGATTTAGTTATTGCTTTGACATGACTACTGAAACTAAGGTCTGATTCTAGAGACACACCAAGATTCCTGACTTGATTTTTAGTTGTTTGACCCCTAGAGTGAAGGTATGCATTCACCTTAAGAACTTCATCTTTGTTTCCAAACGCAATGACTTCAGTTTTGTCTTTGTTTAACTGAAGAAAATTTTGGCACATCCAATTGTTTACTTCATCAATGCATTGGCACAGGGAGTCAATGGGGCTGTAGTCGTTAGGCGATAGGGCTAAGTAGAGCTGTGTGTCGTCTGCATAGCTGTGGTAAGAGATTTGATTCTATCTCATTATTTGGCTCATTGGGAGCATGTACAGGTTGAATAGGAGTGGCGCAAGAATTGAGCAAGAATCGTTTGCCAAAAACTGAACCTGGCGCCATCTCTTGAACAAGTATTAGGGATGCACCGAATATTACGTTAAGGCGATAGACAGAAGAGGCAAAGGCACCTGTAGGGCCTTTAAAAGACAAAACAGCCTACATCATATCTGTAAACTCAGCAGGAAAGGTCCTTGAAAACAGTATATAACCCCCCTCCGCTGATCTCATGTGTGTCACTCCTCGCACAAACTGAACTTTGTGTGTTTGGGACTGAACCTATTCTTGCCAGAATAAATACTTTTCTTTTTACTGAATTGGACTCTGAATTAGGGCTGGGTATCGTAACAAAATTTTCGATACCGATACCGATACCGATACCTTGACTTCGATACCGGTTCCTGAACGATACCTTTTTCGGTACCAATTTTAGGAAATCCTTTTTAACAATATTACATTACCTTTCTTTTTTTTTCAAGTTTGTTGACTTTTTTACACTCATATTTTGAGTCTGTAAAAAAAAACAAATGCTAAAGTTTTCTATGTTTCCTAATCATTTAACAACATGTAGGCCTATTCTTTACTTCAATGAGCTCATTGTTTCTGCCTTAATGCATTGTTTAACAATGAAACAATGAAAATTAATTGAAATGCATTACACACAGTCACTCACTCACCTCTAACAGATCACACATTGTAATTTAGACACATGCATTTTCTGTAAAGCTGCTTTGAAACGATAAGTTTTGTGAAAAATGATATACAAATAAATGTGAATTGAATTAAATATACCGTAAAACTTCAAATAATAGCCGAGTCCCAAATAGACGCCTGTCTCTTTTACACGCCTGGTGTGGCGACTAGTTTTTGGCGGCCGGGTCGGTGAATGATGTAGAATAGAATAACTGCTGCTCTTGACAGGGCGCAAACGAGCAGAGAGAGCGCGCGCGCGAGAGAGAGAGAGAGAGAGAGAGAGAGAGCGCGCCCCGGCCGCGCGCGCGCCCTCTCACGTCTTCAAACAACACGAGCGCGCTGTCTTGATCTCTCTCCCTCGCGCATATTAATCAAAATCTATTGACACGATAGTAAAAGGTCGGAAGACCGCAGTTTCACGTGGAGCATTTGGAGATTTTTAGAGATTAGAGACTCTAGGAACAACATCTCAATGAACAACATCTCAACACTAAATTATAAAGGCCTGTCTCATATAGACGCGCTGTCTCAAATAGGCTACAAGCCGGTGCAGTTCGGCGATTTGGGAAAATAAAAGCCCGGGCTATTATTTGAAGTTTTACGGTAGGATACTGGGGTGCGAAGTATAACGTTACCTCGCGCTAAAAAACAACAACAAAAAAACAACAACGCATAAAGCTTGCCGCAAGCAGTGGCGAAAGTAGCCTAATGATTATGGATGTGTCGGGAAAAAACAGCAAGGATATATTTAAAATATATATTAAGATGAATATGGCGATGTTGACTCGATCGTCATTCCTGCAGTAGTGAACACGGACGCGCGCCTATGGATTATAATCAAACTCTTTATTTCTAATTGTTTCGTTTAAAAGTAGACATATTTTAACCTATATTTAAGTCTATATGCCTATTTCTCGTGTCTGTGAGTATCCTATACGCTTAGTTTCGGTTCGTTTGTGACACGCTCCAGTTCTTGCAGTCGAAGATAACGCTCTCAAGTGTTGCCATAGTCTTGGCAGCAATTATCTTGTCGAAAATATTGGATCGCGTGCTTCTGACATCGAGTGTGGTACATAGGTAGGTACACTGTTGATCTTTTCCACATATTTTCTATCTATCTGGGTTGGGACACACACACACACACACACACACACACACACTACAGCCTCACGTGCGACGAGCCACGTCTTCCGCCACAGCCAATCATGCTGCATGCTTATTCATTGTTTCACTGACGTTGACTAGATTAACCCCTTAGGTATCGAAATGTGGTACCGAAAATCAAGACATGTTTCGATACTCGGTAGTATCGAGACAATTCGGTCGGTACCTAAAAAGTAGGGATGCACCGATCCGATATTTGTATCGGATATCGGGTCCGATACTGCCATTTTTGCCGGATCGGGGATCGGTCAGACGAGGCCGATCCAAATCCGATATTGTGCGTATACTATTCTGTGTTGTTGTTAAGCCCCACAAAAGGCACACAAACATTATAAGCACCATAAAGTTTTCGTGCACTATAATACAAGTGTTCTTAAGCCATTATAGTATAATGTGAGATAGAAATGAACATTTAAGTAATTAATTCGAGATCACGTAAACTTTTCCCTCTGCTGCGGCTGTCAGTCATTCTCCATTCAGCATTCCAACAGCGCGTCGCGTTCGGTTACGAGTCAGTCAACGATGAAACTCTCTCCAAGATGATTCAATGTTACTATTATTATACTTGATCTGTAGATAAAGCTCTATGGTTTTGCATAAAACAACTTTATCTTGCTAGACTTTATTGCTGTAACTTAATCCTGTTACTTCCTACCGGGTGTCGGTTAGATCACAACACTAGAGTCAGCTACAAGGCTACACTATAATTGTTCTTCACTCGCACAGTAACTGACATTTAAAACTGTTAAAAGAAAAGGCTCAATGAACTATTGCAAAGATAGATACTGTATAATACACTACATATCAATATGTCTTTCGTTTGTGCTTTGAACTTTTCAATGCGGACTCGACGCGCTGCGCGCTGTGACTCTGTGTTGCTTCAAGCGCATCATTCTGCGCTCGGGATGCGCATACGCGCTTTGTGCCGCACTGTATTAGAGCCTTTCATAATCATAATACAGTGACGCAATGGAAGATTATTAATAGCCTTTCTTGTTCTGTTCTATCTATCATATGTTGCTGCCTCATTAAACAGCAGTGCTATACATTTAAAACAGGTCTCAATTGTATAGTAGCCTATAGCTATATATAAAATAATTTATCTTTTTGATTTTTATCTTGTTTTTCATGAATGTATTTTACAATACAAAGAGCAATGTGTAACGTTTTACCAGATTTAGTGTTACAGTTATTGTCTCTTATTTGTTTTTTTCACTAAATGTTCAGATTTTATACAATTATTGTCAACTCATGATTTTTCTAGACTAAATTTTACTGTTGAATTATCCACTAATCTAGTTTATAATAGCATTTTTGTCATAGATTATGATCATATATTTTTTGCATTTGTTTTTCTTTATAATGAAGTTGTCTGTATTAAGTAGATTGTGTTTAACACAAAAGAGTGCTTATCAGTTCAACACACAAAGAGTTACATAAATTCTACTTGATTTAAAAAAAAAACTGTTGATATCGGATCGGTATCGGGTATCGGTCGATACTCTGAATTTTTGGTATCGGATCGGATCGATTCTGAAAAAAGTGGTATCGGTGCATCCCTACTAAAAAGTATCGAATTCGATACCCAGCCCTACTCTGAATGACTCTTTCTCAGTGATATTTGTTGGTTATTGAATTTTGCCGTAACACTACTCCACACAGCGGAGAATAACTTTTCTACTCCACACACGCGGAGAATAACTTTTCTACTCCACACAGCGGAGAATAACTTTTCTACTCCACACAGCGGAGAATAACTTTTCTACTCCACACAGCAGAGAATAACTTTTCTACTCCACACAGCAGAGAATAACTTTTCTACTCCACACAGCGGAGAATAACTTTTCTACTCCACACAGCGGAGAATAACTTTTCTACTCCACACAGCGGAGAATAACTTTTCTACTCCACACAGCAGAGAATAACTTTTCTACTCCACACAGCAGAGAATAACTTTTCTACTCCACACAGCAGAGAATAACTTTTCTACTCCACACACGCAGAGAATAACTTTTCTACTCCACAAACGCAGAGAATAACTTTTCTACTCCACACAGCAGAGAATAACTTTTCTACTCCACACACGCAGAGAATAACTTTTCTACTCCACACAGCGGAGAATAACTTTTCTACTCCACACACGCAGAGAATAACTTTTCTACTCCACAAACGCAGAGAATAACTTTTCTACTCCACACAGCAGAGAATAACTTTTCTACTCCACACACGCAGAGAATAACTTTTCTACTCCACACAGCGGAGAATAACTTTTCTACTCCACACAGCGGAGAATAACTTTTCTACTCCACACAGCAGAGAATAACTTTTCTACTCCACACAGCAGAGAATAACTTTTCTACTCCACACAGCGGAGAATAACTTTTCTACTCCACACACGCAGAGAATAACTTTTCTACTCCACAAACGCAGAGAATAACTTTTCTACTCCACACAGCAGAGAATAACTTTTCTACTCCACACAGCGGAGAATAACTTTTCTACTCCACACAGCGGAGAATAACTTTTCTACTCCACACAGCAGAGAATAACTTTTCTACTCCACACAGCGGAGAATAACTTTTCTACTCCACACAGCGGAGAATAACTTTTCTACTCCACACACGCAGAGAATAACTTTTCTACTCCACACGCAGAGAATAACTTTTCTACTCCACACAGCGGAGAATAACTTTTCTACTCCACACGCAGAGAATAACTTTTCTACTCCACACAGCGGAGAATAACTTTTCTACTCCACACACGCAGAGAATAACTTTTCTACTCCACACAGCGGAGAATAACTTTTCTACTCCACACAGCGGAGAATAACTTTTCTACTCCACACACGCAGAGAATAACTTTTCTACTCCACACAGCAGAGAATAACTTTTCTACTCCACACACGCAGAGAATAACTTTTCTACTCCACACAGCAGAGAATAACTTTTCTACTCCACACAGCGGAGAATAACTTTTCTACTCCACACAGCGGAGAATAACTTTTCTACTCCACACACGCGGAGAATAACTTTTCTACTCCACACAGCAGAGAATAACTTTTCTACTCCACACAGCGGAGAATAACTTTTCTACTCCACAAACGCAGAGAATAACTTTTCTACTCCACACAGCAGAGAATAACTTTTCTACTCCACACACGCGGAGAATAACTTTTCTACTCCACACAGCGGAGAATAACTTTTCTACTCCACACAGCGGAGAATAACTTTTCTACTCCACACAGCGGAGAATAACTTTTCTACTCCACACAGCGGAGAATAACTTTTCTACTCCACACACGCGGAGAATAACTTTTCTACTCCACACAGCAGAGAATAACTTTTCTACTCCACACACGCGGAGAATAACTTTTCTACTCCACACAGCGGAGAATAACTTTTCTACTCCACACAGCGGAGAATAACTTTTCTACTCCACACAGCGGAGAATAACTTTTCTACTCCACACAGCGGAGAATAACTTTTCTACTCCACACAGCAGAGAATAACTTTTCTACTCCACACAGCAGAGAATAACTTTTCTACTCCACACAGCGGAGAATAACTTTTCTACTCCACACAGCGGAGAATGACTTTTCTACTCCACACAGCAGAGAATAACTTTTCTACTCCACACACGCGGAGAATAACTTTTCTACTCCACACAGCAGAGAATAACTTTTCTACTCCACACAGCGGAGAATAACTTTTCTACTCCACACAGCGGAGAATAACTTTTCTACTCCACACAGCGGAGAATAACTTTTCTACTCCACACACGCGGAGAATAACTTTTCTACTCCACACAGCAGAGAATAACTTTTCTACTCCACACACGCGGAGAATAACTTTTCTACTCCACACAGCGGAGAATAACTTTTCTACTCCACACAGCGGAGAATAACTTTTCTACTCCACACAGCGGAGAATAACTTTTCTACTCCACACAGCGGAGAATAACTTTTCTACTCCACACAGCGGAGAATAACTTTTCTACTCCACACAGCGGAGAATAACTTTTCTACTCCACACAGCAGAGAATAACTTTTCTACTCCACACAGCAGAGAATAACTTTTCTACTCCACACAGCGGAGAATAACTTTTCTACTCCACACAGCGGAGAATGACTTTTCTACTCCACACAGCAGAGAATAACTTTTCTACTCCACACAGCAGAGAATAACTTTTCTACTCCACACAGCAGAGAATAACTTTTCTACTCCACACAGCGGAGAATAACTTTTCTACTCCACACAGCGGAGAATAACTTTTCTACTCCACACAGCGGAGAATAACTTTTCTACTCCACACACGCGGAGAATAACTTTTCTACTCCACACAGCAGAGAATAACTTTTCTACTCCACACAGCGGAGAATAACTTTTCTACTCCACACACGCAGAGAATAACTTTTCTACTCCACACAGCGGAGAATAACTTTTCTACTCCACACAGCGGAGAATGACTTTTCTACTCCACACAGCGGAGAATAACTTTTCTACTCCACACAGCGGAGAATAACTTTTCTACTCCACACAGCGGAGAATAACTTTTCACCAAAAGTCCGTTCTTCCTGTTGAAACGCAAAAATGTACTTTAGTTCTTAGTTAACATCGACACTCAATATCCATGAATAGATTAAACAAATATAACAAAACATGTTAAATAACAGAAATAATATGTATGGCAGTTATACTCCCACCAAATGACTATTTGTCATTTCACCTCACAATTTAAACCTTTTCACACCTTAATTTTAACCATACAGTATGCCTCAAAATCTTAAACCTTACAGTGACATAAAATACGGTATTTGTGAAATGGCAACCATAACCTTTATTCTGCTTCAAGCAGTAAAACTGTCTTTTGTACAGGCCTATCAAGGTAGACTGGCTTGGAAATGCGTCTTCCCTGGCTGTCTAAGGTCGAGTCACTAATTAACAGTTTCACCTTTCGAACCTTTCCATCAGTGCTCGGATACACCTCTGTCACCCTTGCCAATCTCCATTGGATACGTGGAGAACTGTCCTCCTGCAGGATGACAATGTCGTCAACCTTCGTATTTCTCTTCTCTTTCTGCCATATTTGTCTTTGCTGAAGATTAAGGAGATACTCCTTCCACCTTGTCCAAAATTCGTTTGCCAAAAACTGAACCTGGCGCCATCTCTTGAACAAGTATTAGGGATGCACCGAATATTCGGCCACCGAAAGACTTTTATCACCGAAACAATACGGCCGAAATGTTGTGATGACGCACACAGAAACCGCGACCTGCACGTGCTTGCCTGAAGCAACATGTCTGCGGTGTGGACGTATTTCAGGGGGCTTTCACACTGGCAGTTTAGTTCGGAACGGGGCAAGGTTCGCATGAAACACCCCAGACTACAGGAGGTGGTCTGAGTTCGGTTGCTCACGATTTCCGAACCGTGGCGCGGTTCGCATGAATGTGCAAACAACACAGACTCAGGTGCGCACTTGTTCAGGAAGTAAAGAGATCTGCGCATAGGTTTTAGCTTTTTGTGATGTATTCTGTTGAATAAAACACTTGTATGGGATGATAGTGTTGATGAATTACCATGGATACGAGCGAGAGTGAGCCGGCAGTGTATTCCTGCATTGCGCGTGGAATCAGGGCGTAAACCCACTGTCTCCTCAAAAGAGTCCGTTTGCAAGCAGCAGAAGGCCACCTTATGGACACACACAGAGTAAACCTGTATTGTTCACTCAACTGCACATAATAGCAGCTAATTAATAAAAAAACACAATATAATGACCCATGTTCTGTTTTCTATCATGCGCCGTGCCCGTTTGCGATGACGTAATATGCACGCAAACGCACCAGGGTTCGATAGAATCGATAGATAGAATTCTACAGTTAACATATGGGCAGTCTTTGTTTTGATACACTATTATGTTGAAGGCTTACAGAGAAAATATTGTTGTATCTTAAGCAGACTTTGCACTTGTTCTGAATGCATTTTCTTGTAGTAGTCCTACAGAGAAAAATTTGAAATGCAGTTGACCTAAATGCACTTTGTTTTTATGAGAGAACATTTAATTTTGCACTAAGGTCTGCAGGCCAGTAGGCCTTTACATTATTATTTAATGTACATATGAGTGAGGTCAAGTTAAACATTTTAGATGGGGGATGGATTCACGTGAAAGTAAGTTTGTACCAGCTGGCATTTCTACCATTGTTTTTACATTTACATTACATTTTATTATTCAAATATCTAAATATGACACTATATCTCACAGAAAAAAGGGCTTTCTTTGCATTTGAACATTGCATGGTAACAGTAAAACGTCTGTCGTTTAACGAATTTTAAAAACACGGATGGATAATACAAAATTCTTTCTGACTTTGACAGAAAAAAACACAACCAAGAACAAAATGAACTTAGCCCGTCAATTTTCATTTTACAATAATCTTCTCTCTGTGCGTGCGCGGTCTGTGTTTGTGAGAGAGAGCTCGCGCAGCAACTGATACACAACGGCACTTTTTGAACCATAACCAAGTAATTAACGCGCTAGTTTTCATACAGAATAAATATGTAATGTAATGACCTGATAAATATCAGTCGCTTATTTTGCTTTATTTTTGATATATGTAAGGTATTGTATTTTGTTGGGTTTGATAAAGTGCTTACTTCATATGCAATAATTTACAATAAGAGTTATTGAGGTGGATAATGTCTAGTTGTTGACAATGTAATAATAATTATAATTCAATTACCTTGTGCTGTTCAGATGTGTTTGGTAATTTAATAATTAAGTTGTTTTCTTTAAAATGTTTTAAGGAGGGTTCAATACATAGGGAAAGCTTACTAATCTATTTGTTAATGTTCAAGATTTAGTGACTAATAAAGTATCATGTTTAATGTATACGTAATCACGCGAGAAAAGAAAATGGAAGAGGGAAAAAACCCGGAAGACACAGTAAAAACTGAGCACGAGGGATAGTCCGCTACTGACAGAGTTTGTGCACTTAATGCTTGAAGTTGAACTAAATGCTTTAAGTTGGACTATAATGTTTTATCGAACATCACGCTCTCGGTGGAGGGGTTTGTGACTGTGAAACTGTGAACTACTACGGGAGATGTGCGTTTACACTGTGGAGCGAGCTTAGATCTGTTAGCCGATCTGGCTAAGTTAGCTCGTGGTTTCGCAGTATTGTGACATCGTCGTGAGAAGGACCGCAGACACGTCGTTTGATTGCTGTATGAGAGGAGACTACATCGGGAAGAGTTTCGTTGGCTGATGCAGGTGTTTTCCTTCATCGGAGACCGTTTGGTTATGAGTGCTGGACGGACGAAGCTGTTTAACCCTCGCTGTGCCGTGGCAGACGGTGTCGCTTGATGAGAGAGAAAGTTACAGACGCGGTAGGATCTGTGTCTTTCACTTTACTCGAGGAGGTATTGTTTTTTTTCACTTTACGAGCTCCACCTTAAGCGCGCCAACGAACTAATGCAGGCCTGCTAAAAGAACAAAACTAAAAGAGTGCACTCAGGTTATCATAGACTATTGACTTTATTACTCGGGTCTTTTCATATTGTTTACTGTTTATTTTCATATTTGTTGTTCAACTGTTATGTGATTTTTGCATAATACAAAAGAAGGAAACTGAACCATTGCGTTCTTGTTGTTTATTTTCATCATATGCCATTTATCTGTGTAGATAAATATTATCTGTGATAATATTTGCTGGGTTTTAAAACCAGATTATTATTATTTTTCCATTCATTCATTGTTGAGAAGAGAGAGTGAGAAGCATAGTGTTCCTAGACAGATTTATTATACAATGGGATGTCTCTTTCACCATTTTACCAAGTATTAGGGTTAAGAGGGTTTGATACTTTATATGTTGCTGTATAATGTACTGCCTCATCACGAGCCTATGGTGAAAAGGGTTACATAACATAATTAGGTACTTCAGTTATTATTAACACAATAACGTAACACATGCAGGCTACTTTTTTTTGATATGAGAGAATACTCACCCTCAAAGTTGTTGATGTAGCCCTTCTCTTTCTTACTCTTATGTGTGACAGATAACTGCCTCACAATATTGTTAACATCATTCACGTTAACCGCGGGAAGTTCTTGTAAACAGCGAGTGTAATTTGCCATTATCTCCACCTAATGCAAAAATGGCTTCCGACGCAGCACCGGATGTAACTGGGTTGGCTGAGACAAAACGCGGAAGTGATCATGCATAGAGCCTATTACTTGGATTTCAATTAGAATTACAAAATAAAATAATTATTTTAAATTTATGTAAATAAAAAAGGCCATTAAAGCGCATTTACAGTCGTGGTCAGAATTAATGGCACCCCTGGTAAATATGATCAAAAATGGCTGTAAAAAATAAATCTGCATTGTTTATCCTTTTGATCTTTCATAAAAAATGTTGTATAAATTCTAACCTTTCATTGAAGTAAAATAATTGAAAGTGGGGGGAAAATCACATTATGAAATAAATATTTTTCTCCAAAACACGTTATTTATAAGTGGGATTAGCACCACAAAACGCTGAATCATTCAGTAATGACACACGGCTGAGTGTTCCTGTGAGCTATGGTTCTGCTGTGATCTTTGTTTGGAACTATTTTAAAATGTAAGTGACTTAATTTTAACTATTTGTTTATTGAACTGTTATGAAATCAGTGTCTCAGTTTCAATCGTGATGGTATTAATAAATTAATGAATGTGAAACACAAACCTCAGAACATTGATTTGACAGTTTGGACTCCTCAGTCCGACACAGAGCAGCTTCACTCTTGAATCCTGCAGGTCATTGTTACTCAGGTCCAGCTCTCTCAGGGGGGAGTTTGATGACTGTAGAACTGAAGACACAATTTCACAGTGCTCATCTGTGAGATTACAGTCTGCCAAACTGAAAAAAAAAGGATATTTGATTAAAAGGCATGCAGGTGTCAAGACCAACTTCATCTATCATTATGGGGGTAGTATGTTCATTTTTCAATTCAGTTGATATTATGATCATATTTTCACACTCACAAAGCTTTTCTGCAGTTCCTCAGAGCAGGTAACAGTCTCCTTCGACCCTCTTGTGGTGATTTGATCTTGAACTTTTTAAGGTCAAACTCATCCATCACCTCCTCTGACATCAGGATCATGTTTGCCAAAGTTGAACATTGTGCAAGAGAAAGACGTTTGTCGTTCGTTCCAGATTTAAAAAATGCCAGCATTTCTTCAACAAGAGAACTATCCTTCATCTCAATCAAGCAGTGTGACAGATTCATCCATCTTTCAGGGCTGACATTTTCTTTTGTGTTTAGTGATTTAAGGTTGTGGATTATTTTCTTGCTGCTCTCTGGGTTGTTCTCTGTGTGAATCAGCAGATCCTGTAAGAGTCTCTGGTTGGACTCCAGCGAGATGCCATGAAGGAATCGAAGGAAAAGATCAAGGTGTCCATTTTTACTGCTCAAGGCTATTTTCACTACTGCTTTCAGAAACACATCCAGAGGAACATTCCCAGACTGATTTCCGGATTCTCCTGTCAGGAACATTATCAGACTGTTCTTGTGTAAATAACAGAAAAACAAATACAGTGCTGCAAAAAACTCCTGAAAGCTGAGATGTACAAAGCTGTAAACCTTCCTGTGATAAATCACAGATTCCTCCCTAAAGATCTCAGTGCAAACCCCAGAATACACAGAGGCGTCAGTGACGTCTATGCCGCTCTCAATCAGGTCCTCCTTATAGAACATCACATTGCCCTTCATCAGCTGATTGAAAGCCAGTTCAGCAAGTTTCACAATCACTTCTCTGTTGGACTGCAGGAGTTTCTCTGGATCTCTCTCTTCATACTTCTGGCTCCTCATATGAGTTTGAATGAGGAGGAAGTGTATGTACATTTCAGTCAGAGTTTGAGGGATTTCTGCACTGAGATCTTGTTTCAGGATGTTTTGAAGCACAGTGGCTGAGATCCAGCAGAAGACGGGTATGTGACACATGATGTGGAGGCTTCTTGCTCTTCTGATGTGTGAGATGATTCTGCTGGCTTGATGCTCATCACTGATTCTCTTCCTGAAATATTCCTCCTTCTGAGGGTCATTGAATCCCTGAATCTCTGTCACACGGTTGATGTGGTTGGAGGGGATCTGATTGGCTGCTGCTGGTCTGGTGGTGATCCAGATGAGAGCAGAGGGAAGCAGATCTCCTTTCATGAGGTTTGACATCAACACACCCACAGATGAAGACTCATTTACATCAAAAACTTTCTCACTGTCTGAAAACATCAGTGTAATTCTGCTTTCATCTAGACCATCAAAGATGAACACAACTGTACATTTATCATACATCTTTGAGTCCAGATCTTGAAGTTCAGGATGAAAGTCCAGCAGAAGTCTGTGAAGACTGTACTGATGATCTTTAATCAAGTTCATCTCTCTAAATGGAAGAACAAACATGAAATCTACACCCTGATTGGCTGTGCCCTCGGCCCAGTCCAGAATGAACTTCTGCACAGAGACGGTTTTTCCGATTCCAGCGATACCTTTAGTAAGAACAGTCTTGATTTTGTCTTTCTTCTCTCTTCTCTTCTCCTCATATCCTAGTTCAGGTGAAGGATCAAAGATATCATTGCAGTTGATTGGAGTGTCTTGAAGGGTCTTGTAACTTTTCTCCATCTGTAACACCTCATGTTCTTCATTCACTCCTTCACTCTCTCCCTCTATGATGTACAGCTGTGTGTAAATCATGTTCAGGAGGGTCTGGTTCTCTTGTAGTTTGATTCCCTCAAATAAGCACTCATACTTCTTCTTCATGCTGGTTTTGTGCCGGTCTTTGACTCTCTGTAGACCATCATGCACTGGCTGGTGAGAATGGAGCTGCAGGGCTGCTTCTGTGTCATGATGACTGATGTGTTTCTGACAGGAGGATGTGCTGGTCTGACAGGACACATCTCTGATCTGGTCAGCTCTCCCACCACTGAAAACACATTAAGAAGACAGAGACACAAAAACCTTTGTTAAAACAAAATATTTAAATATGTCTAATATATAAAAATAAGTGTATGCTCTTTCAGACAGATTTCTATCTATTGTGGCCAACTGACTTCCTAATATCACACATGTAGATCCTCAAGGTTCTGTTCTCGCACTGATATCGTTTACCCATGTTTCCATCAAACTGCAAATTAATTATGAACATCAGGCATTTGGGGGCAGATAATGACCTGCATATTAAAAGTAATGAGACATCAATATTTCAGTAGTCAATATTGGAAAAAAAAGATAAAGGCGGTTAAAATTCTTGACAGAAAGTTTTACCAGAAACCATTATTTAAAAAAAAAATCAGAAACACTGGCATTAAGAAAAGGCAGTGTTCATGTGAAATGATTACATGTAACTGATTTACTTGTAAATGGCGACAGATGATGGATGATAATTAAATTAACAGTTATTCTAAAGAATATGTAAAGTGTGCTGTTGAAGCAAAAGGCACAATAATTAACATGATAATCAACAGCTGGTCATGTCATGGTTTGATTCAGATGGTAAATATCGTATTAAGTTGGGTGCCCAACTTAGAGATAATCACCATATTTATAATGAAACCATTACATTAAAAAAAAAAATTAATCATATAATAAAATATCACAATTATTGTTACTACTGTAAAGCCAATATAATTTCATTATTATTTTCATGGGATCTCCTTCAAAGCTTTCAGAATCTTTAGTTTTTAAATATGTTTTCTGTGTTTTTAAAATGAAAAGTTTAATTTTAATGACAGTATATGATTAAACAAAAATGAATTTATTTATTTATTAAAATAAACAGAACTAAAGTGATTGTTTTGAACAAGTACTAACTCAGATTATGCAAAACTTTATTGCTAAAGTATTTGTATCAATACTGGGGGCCTTTTGCCCCCTCCTGGTGATTCTTTTAAATCTTATGAATGTATGATGTGGCAATAAGTTGTTGTTTTTTTTTTACCCAGACTCTGGATAGTGTGGGGTAAAGGCCCCCCTTATTGCCACCTCATACATTTATAAGATTTTTTATCAAAACAAACCACTTTAATGATTCATTTTCCCACACAATGTATTGATCCATCGATATTCAATAAAAATATGTTTTTTCTGCAATCATATTCTATGCCTAAAAAGCAAATGGCTTTGAATAGAGAGCGAGATTCCAGAGGCAGACAGAAAAACATACTCAGTTAATATTAGATCAGTACTATTATTAAAACTACAACTGCAGACCTGAGTTCACCTTCACTGCACCACAGTTTCAGTGTTTAGACCCTCAACATAACAATAATCTCAGACAGCAGCATTTGATCAATATCATCCGCGCTGTTTTAAATGCTGCTCTGATCAGACTCTTCACTGACAGCAACATCATTCATCTGAACCTCAAATAATAATATTGGCATTAATCAAAATAATTATGCTGTTTTGTGCATATATGATACATACATTTTCTGTTAAGCTGCTTTTAAACAGGATTCGCCGATAAGATAACAGACATGTTATTTATTTAACATACTTTATTTAACATAACAGACATGCAGAAATGAGATTTGAGACATAAATGCCTGATATACCGGTAGTTTATTTATGCAGCTTGGTTCTAAAAAATTGAGACGAACTCATGGAGTCACGTAGCAATCCGTCATGTCCTGCCCCAATAAAGACGTAACTTTACATGAATTAAATAAAACAGACATCAATGAGTGCATGTTGAAAATAAAAGCGCTGAATTTAATTATCTATCTGTTGTATTTGCTCACCATTAGTCTCGAAAAAAAGTTCGTTCATATTGCTGAGCGCTCGGTTCGGTTGATGATCAGGAATGCTCAAGCCGGCCACTGAATGAAACTTTTGACAAGATTATCTTGTTTAAACACCCTAGATTATATTATAATTTACTACATAGCAATTATTTCGCTAATACACATCTAAATATACCCCTTTGTGGAAATTAATTATCTGCACGCTGAAATTTATTATTTATTATCTGCACGCGCGATCGCGGTTGAGTAGCCGATAAGTTATAGTTCTGTGTAAATGCATATAAACAGCACTTTGTCAAAGCATTTCATGATCTAGACCAGTGGTTCCCAAACTTTTAACAGGCATGTACCCCCTGAGTCATTATAGATCTTCCAGAGTACCCCCAACACCACCAATTTTTAACAACAAGTTTTTATTTATTTATCAATATTTATTTTTATCAATTTTGTCGAGAATAGTGAATAGAATCAGAAACATATGATACAAATCTCATCAAAAGTCAACATATGATACAAATGTGCTGAATATAATGATTTTAAACAGATATGCACCCAATCTCACACACAATAGGCCTACAACACATATCCAACATCTCATTAAAGCTATTGTTAACTTTTCACACACTGATAAGTATTGCTTTTCACATAGGCTATGATAACATTGTATATTTTCTTAACTTCTCTGCTGTAAAATAATAATAAAAAAGAGAACACTTTAACAAATTAAATAGTAAACAGTAAACTAAATTGTAGTAAACCACACAGAATAGGCCTACCACCTCTCCATCCACATGTGACGTGACACAAAAAATCTTTAACTTTTAGGTGGCAAAATATTTTTTAGTAATTCTATGAACTACACTGCGCTAAACAAAATACACCCACCGTATGAGGGTCGGCCTCCACAGAACATAAAATATTATTTTTATTTAATTTTTCGCGTTCGCATTTATGAGGAAAAAAACAATGTTACGGTGGACGTGACAGTTCTCCGTTACGGACATGACTGCTCTGAAAGCCTTCTCTGAAAACTTTCACAGACACCTCAAACAGAAGCACAAAGTGAATTTCGTTTTTTATTAATTGTATCTTAATTTTAATCAATGTTTCATCAACCAATTGCCTGGATTTAATAAATAAGAAGTAAATAGATCATGATGACACGGAGGCGCCGGCGCGTGAACTGGACTCTCCTCTTATAAATGAACCGAAACACAGCGTATAAGGTAGGCTACTTGCCTGACAGGCCTGAGAAATATATAGAAAGCTTGAAAATGTCTACTTTTTAACGAATTCAAAACGAAAGAAATCAGACTCTCTGCTTATGTAGCCTAATCCGTATGAAATGTGCATTTCTCTCTGGCCCGTTCACTACTGCAAAGATCGCGAGTCAACATCGCCAACTTCATCTTTGCAGTCGACACGGACAAACACTTGTTTATTAATAAACAATTAAAATGTCTCCTTGCTATATTTGACATATTCATAATCATTTTGCCGGTTCTTTGTGGCAGCTTTTAGATACTTTATTGGCAGCGCCACCCTTGCATGTTACATGAACACGTCACCACTGCATCAGCACCGAAAACATGATTTTTTTCAAATCTAAAATAAAAAATTGTGATACGAACCGAATTGTAGGTTTGGTCTATCGTTACAGCCCTAGTAAGATGAGAAAGCCGGAGTTTAGTCGTTTGTCATGGTTGTAAAAAAAACAATGGCTATCTGAACATCTTTGCCAAGCGCAAACCAGTAGCTACAGAAGTAGCCTAATCAATAAATTTTCGGGGAGGGTCATGCCTTTTTTCACAATCATTTTGGAGGGTCATAGAAAAACATATTGCTGGCGAAGGGAGGGATCTCAAGGGAGGGACTACAGATCTCAAAACTCCGGTAGCCCCTTAAATAAAAAACGAACAGTCCCTTAGATCTTTTTTCGCGTACCCCCTGAAATCAGTCCACGTACCCCAGTTTGACAACCGTGGATCTAGACCGACAAAAATATTATTAATTAATAACATACTAGTTGGAAAATGCAATGATGTATATGCTGTTTTGTTTGTTACTTTTCTGTTATATTCCAGCTAATATTATTCAGTGAATTAATATTACCCAGTGAATTATTCCTCACTCTTTAAACCTATTAAACGGCACATAAACCTTCTAAAACTGTTTAAAATGAATTACATTTCTGCAAAGGTGATATGACTCCCCTGTCAATTATTTTCTCCATATGAACATTAGACTTTTAACATTTATTTTGCCTATTGTTAACATTGTTGCTGCTGATGCTTATAAATTATATGTATAATTTAGATATTGTAGAGAGTTTAAGGATGAACCAAACACAAATTAATCAAATGAATCTCTCATGGGATTCATTCAAATGTGATTCAGCATTCCGGATCTGAACACCACATTCCAAAGTCACAAAAGTGGCTCCAGATTGTCTACTCTGGCCAAGAAAACCCCCCAGAGAAGACTTTTATGGCCTTGCAGGCACCCAGAGATAAGCCTAAAAACAGGAAAAACGCTGTCAATGTTTCATCCTTAAGCAAGACAAAGCTGCTCAGAAATGGTGAAACGAGGCCTGACCACCAAGGGGTCTGACCACCTTTGACCTCCCTCCTGCAGCACCACTGCTGAGCAGGACAGAGATGTAAAACAGACCACGCTTTCATGGAACAGAGAGACTTACACAGACTTACACAGACTTTACATATCAAACCCATTAAAACTCACACAGAACAATGCTCAGTGGGCATGTAATCAAAATATATAACATAACATGATTATGTATTGGGTTACAACCCCTGTATGTGTCTATTCTGCTTAGATCACATCTAAGTCATGTAATTGTTATAAATATTAGGTGTGTGAATGGAAGTGTGTCATGATTCCTGTCAGCAGGATCGTATACGATAACCTGTTCTTAATTCAAAAGATGGCTTGATTGAAATCTGTGTAAAATGTTTTGTATGATTATAATAATCTATAATGTTTAAACTGTGGTCTCTTGTTCTCTGCTAAGTGCTGGAACCCAGCAGATCCCAGATAACAATGAGTAGGAACTCAATCCACCCCCTAAAATGATGTCATTGTCTCATTGGTCAGAATTCTCCAAAAGAGGTTGGGCCAACTTTTCAGTTAAAGACCCGAACCGAGGAGTTACAGTCAGAGTTCGTTCGGGAGTTCAGAAACTTCCATCCAGGGAGTTCGGTTTTGAGTTCGGTTCGGTGTTGAATTAAGTTTGCGCCTCTCTCTATCAACAGACAAGAGAGTGTTCCCGTTCATGCTTCTCTCTGAAAACAACAAAGAGCGTGTTTGCACGCTTAAACATCGACCAGACCAAATTAGACCAGCAGACAAATAACCCACCAAGATCGGGGTTAAAACAGCTCATTCAAGCCATCTAACTCGTCTCACTTTCTTTCTTTCCTAAGTTTTCCTTTATTTTCCTTTGTGAGTCTCGGTTCTAAGTTAAGTTTTGCTGCAAAGTTTCGTTTTAACGTTTCAACTGCAAAGCCTGCTTCAACTTCAAAGACTTCATTCATCCGCGCCAACACGCCACGTGATTGGCCGCCCCAAGACGTCTCCAGGCACAGCCAGCCAAGCAACGGCCGGGAAACCCCTTTGACGAAGCACCGCAAAAAGGGAATTTCCTAAGCCACGCAAGGACATGCAAGTAACACTCCAGACTCTTAACTGAACTGGTGCATTAATGTAATATCTAATAACCGGCCTGAGAAACGATAGAAGGGTTAAATTAATGATTGATGGTTCGTTCAGGTCATGTCTTATAAGTGCATATAGAAACTTGGGATTTCACTATCTCACTCTTAAAACTCATTCTTTCCTCACTCTCTTTCTTTCTGCAACTTGTATGAATGCGTGTGCGTGTGTTTGTGTTAGATATTAGTTTTATGTTTTAGGATAATCAATAAAGTCTTGTTTATATTTGAAAAGATATTTGCCTTGTGTTGTGCTTGCACATTTAATGTCTTGTACTGTCGATCTAAAGTTACCTTGCTAATACATAGTGTTTCACTATAGATTGGATATTTATATCTGTGCCAAGGTTATAATTACGGCCCGTTCAAATGAACTCTAAACGAGTCATTTGCTCGGTTCCATAGTGATTCGGTCAAGATTCATTGCAAATCGATGAATCATTCCTTTTGAGCTAAATTGGCCTTCCGGCCCCCCTTAAATACATTTTATGTATATTATTATTGATGTACATTCGTTACAATATAAATTATATAATGTAAAAATATGTTTTTATTGTAATTTGAATATTTAATTTAACATGAAAGACTAATTTAATTTTCCCCCCAATATGTTAGAATAATTGTTTTGCTTTATTTTTTACCTCATCAAAGCTTTTATTTTTAAACAAAGACACTTAGTAGTGCACTTTATTTTTTGGACCCAGAACCCTCTATATATTTGTGTATAAATAGAAAGTTTTTTTTTTTTTTTTTTTTTTTTGTATGCAAGGAGTGAGTGATTGTTATAAATAAAGTGGTTTGTTCAGTTCATTTGTGTTGTAATAATTGTGTTAAAAACAGAAGTATAACAGTAAATAAATATCGGTTCTGCATATCGGTTATCGGGCACATAAACATGCAAATGATCGGTATCGGTTAAAAAAATCAATATCGGTCGATCATTACATTAGAGTATGAGTAGACTGTGTTTAATATCTGCTAAGATTTTATTTTGATGATCCTCAACAGACATTTTACTGACTATAAGCAACTTTACAATTACAACTTATTCTACTAACCCGAACACCTTACCCTAACCTAACAGTCTACTAACACTCTAATGAGAGTTAGCTGACACGTAGTTGTAGTTGCAAAGTTACTAATAGTTAGTCATAGAATGTCTAAAGGCACTTTTCCACTGCGTGGTACGACTCAGCTCGGCTCTCTTTATTTTTGGCTCGGTTTGCTTTTCCACTGCAGTTTAGTACCGCTTCTAAGTGATCATAAGCACAGACAGAAAAATACTAGATATATTGTATAGATTTTAACCAATAAAAAAATCTATTGCAGTTTTCAGACACGATTATCTTAATTTTTTTATAGTTTATTTGAGGCCGTTTCTATGCCGTTATTTTAATGACAAATGTCGAGAGCGCATCCAAGAAATGTGCGAGCACAAATCTCTCAACTCGCAGGCGGATTTCCTTCACTCTCGCACAAAACTGGACGCACCTTCTCAAATATACAGTCTCATGGCTCTTGTCTGCTCTCGCTCAGATATTACGTGTGCATGCTCAAACTCAAAATCTCTACTTGCTCTTTCTCTAGAATGGTTTTCTCTAGTGGATTTAATGTTGACAGAAGCTTTACACCACCAGACTTTCACGATTGACTGATGAAATAACATGTGTACCTTTAAATTGTAAAGACATTACGGATTCGCCTTTATTTCATGAGATAGCCTAGCATTTTCAAGCTGATTTTAGTCAGCCAGTTCTCAAGTTATTTTATTATGTAATAGTTATTTTTGAGTTTACTGCTTATTGTAATTAGGTATTTATTGAATTATTTGACTTGCACTGCTACTGATCATCAGATATCAGCAAGAGCGCGACTCGCGACAACACTCATGGAAAGAATGTGCTTTTGTTTGGTTGGTAAAATAGGTGTAATTTGCGGGTGGGACGTGTCCTCCCCAGTTTTTGTGTATGGAGTGTGAGCACCGGGCAGAAACATAAATCGGTTCTCAAGATGTAGACTGATCATTATAGTTGTGCCGCCACTTCGTCTACTGACCACGATACAGACATTTTTTCTATCAAGTTGCGTGCAACGTCGTTTAAAGCAAGTCGTTTAAAAAAGTATTGTGGACAAATGATACGGCGGTAGCTGTTGTGGACTACTTAAATCCAGTGGGTTTGGTGTCTCGTGTCGCAAATTCAATGACGCTGTAGTGAAGATCCTCTCTGACCAAATTAGTGATCTGCAGTGTTTACACGTCACATTATAGTCTCGGTACGGCTCGCTTGGAACCTCAACCTAAAAAAAGTACCAGGTACTAGGAACTGTACACAGTGGAAACCCCCCGAAAGTGGGCCGTACTGAGCCGTATCATGCAGTGGAAAAATAAAGTGGACGAAATAAAGTGTAACCATAAACTTGACATGACTTATGCATGTTGCTTACAGTAAAGGAAAATTCTGGGTTCATTTGTGAGATATTGTTCATTACCACAAAAATGAATTTACACTCTTCACTCTATTAAAAAAAAAAAAAAAAACTTAAATTGTAATGTGCCTCACCGTAACCTCGATTTTGCTTTTTGCAAAGAAAAAGAGTGACGGATCAAGAGTAATATTAGCTTTATGCTGAAATATCATTGAATATGTTTGGATTTGATAACCGGTCGGCTAATTTTTTTCTGAGAAATTTGAGAACTTATGATATTGGTTTTTAGGAGTGACAACTTATTATTGGAGCATTTTGCAAATATTTTCCATTGCAATTTCTCCTTTAGTGGAACTGACCTTCCTAGTACTAAGCTTTAATTTCAGAGGTCATCCAGATGATTTTCAGCAGGAATCTGAAAGTTTACCTGGTTAGGGCCACTCAAACGAGTTTTACATGTTTTCTTATAGAAATGAAAATAATATAGGCTAAGTGGGTAAGTTTACTAATTAAATGTTGAGCAGAATGAAACCATTAATGCTGTTCAATGGTTTCTGAGATTAGTTGGTTTGTTGTTCATAACATGAGCAGTTTACCAGTTATGAGGAGCTCCATTCAGCTACACTATAAGCAGCTCAACAAAAGATATTGAAGTTTTCAGCTAAAGTCAGTTCAATGTTGATTCAATTCAGTTCAATAACTGTGTCGATGTTCCAAAGATCATCAATTTCAATTTACCTATAAAGCAGATTGTCAAAGACAATATTGTCATTATCCAGTTCAAGCTTTTGTCACTGCAATTAAATCTATAATTCTATAATTTAGGGGTGTGCGATTAATCGCAATTGATTTTTCGATTTCGGCTTCCAACGATTATGAAAACTAGATAATCAACGTGAAACGATTATTGTGCCACTGCTGCATTCGTCCAGCGCACCTTCCTTTCCTTTACAGCGGTGCGCTTTCATTACCCAAGTCAAACTTGACATCCAAATCAGCCAAAAAAGTGAGTGTTGTAAAATAGTCTACTTTTGCTAAACTGCTGTAAGTGCTTGATATTAAACAGTGTTATTAAAAGTGCATTAAGCCGCGAAAGAAACGCTGTTCCCTAGGCGGTTTCACTCTTGACACGCAAATTAACACAAAGTGGTCAAGCGTCAAACTAGACGCGGTAGACGCGAATTTGACGCGCTATTCGCGTCCGGTGTGAACGCACAGTAAGGGTTAGAGACACAGTTACTGGGTGCGTGAGGTTTGGGAGACAAGCTTCAGGTTGTGCTCTCTGCGGAAGACCAAGACCACTCCAGTATCGTTTCCACGAGGAATACTGAAGGTTGGAAATACTTACCAGACATCATGTCATCACAATAGAGGGTTTTCACGACGCGTCATCAATCCGGAAGTCGGCCATTTTGGAGGCACTGAACGTAAACCATGCCACTGAACTGAACGGACTCGCAAATTTGTCTGATTATTGCTGCTGAAAAATAGTAGAGTTTTGGTCTGTACTAATCGGTCGCACCGGGAAAAAACATTTCAAGATCTATAGACTGTCAAAAGTTAAAGAGAAGAGTGCACAAAAACTGATGAAAGAAGGCGTTTGTGGTTGAGAGAGGTACAGCATCAGCCACATGTGTAAATGAAGCGTTGACTATGGCTAAAATGTTGACGTAGTTTTCTATGGCTACATTCACACTGTCAGACCAAATCCGATTGGAATCTGATCTAAAATGATGTCCACACTGTGTATCGCAACTGTTCAGATCCGATTTGTGTGTCAATGCAGCTCTTTGGCAATATGGCAAATGACGTTGCGTTGATGGAGGGGTTTGCATTTGCAATAAAGATGTTTGTCTTATTTAAATTTTACAACATTGAAAGGTGTAGCCATCGCGCTGGACTAATTTATAACTGTCACTGCATAAATAAATCAAATAGTGTAAAATACATTTCAGAGAACGTTTTTCTCAATCTTTTTCACTGGCCAAATAGTATTTTTAATTGATTAATATTTTTTAATGGAAACAGATAGACCTTGTTGTGCATTATTTGCACGAAAATATTTTCTCAGACAATCTGCTATTATCATAAGCAAATTATCTCTGTATTTAAAACATTAAAACACATGCTAGGAAAAGTGTTGAAAAGCATGCATCCACAACAAATATTTATATTTATTGGATATAAAAAATGTTGTAACTTCTCAGTAATGATTTCATGTGGTTTAAGTGTTTAACTCCTTTAATGAGAATTTGGCATATTTAAGTAAAACATACAGAAGTAAAACATAGTTTAAATAATTATTTTATTTATTTTTTTAAAACTGTTATTGTGAACATGCAGTGTTTTTATGATTTTTATGACTCATCATGAAGATCTGCCGTTAGATAGGCTATAGGCTATATGCGTTAATTTCACAAACGGCCCAACGTGTAAATAAATAAAAAAATACCCCCAAAATAATTTAAAAAACACCATAAATTGATAGATTTTATTTTATCGAAGAGATTGATATAACATTTATTTAAAAAAATGTGGATCACACCTGAGACCTCTGTGCCCACATTTGTCCATGAACACGGGATTAAGGGCTGTAATGTAAATACAAAGAATACGAAGAAGAGGTCTTCTAACAGCGCTAGAGCATCCATTATGATGATATGTTATATACGCACATACCTTTTTATAGTCCATTCATTACACAAAAATAGTATTTGCACCTGGTTAAGAATGCTGATAATAATAATTCAGGTTGATGCAATTTGATTTATTGGGTCATAAGTTTTTCATTTTAAATAGTTATTGCTATTTGGGCCAGTTGGTGTCGCCAAAACACATACTCTTCTAAAAGAGTGCGTACGCACGGTCAAGAGCATCCTTACGGTGCGCACATATTTACGCCAAGTTTATTTTTTAGAAATCCCGATATGTGCGTGGAAAAATGCGTACGCATATTTCTATGCCCATTTTGTGCGTACGCAACGTTTTTAAATGAGGCCCCTGGTCTTTTCACGATCAGATAGCTATCAGATCACAGAAAACGCATGAAGTGGCCAGGTGTACTCCAAATGTCGCGTTACAAATCAAACAGAGCGGCTTTGTGCTGGATCTCTGTCCACTCCAATCATATTTGAAAACTCTATTTTCTTCGTAAACTTTTTCCCCCTTAAACTGACATCCTCAACGATCACTGCGGTGAAGTTTCGCCCGATTACGTCAAACTTCATACGCTCACTGGATGTCATAACAACAATATCACGGAGGAAAACTTTAAATATCTCGCCTTCCCTTTCATTTCGGACCATCTCCAAAAATACATTTAAAAAAAAAGAAACAAATTATTTTAACAAGCATTTATCAAAGTAGGAAATCCACACTTTTAATCCCTTACACACAATTAGTGCTCTTGAAATACGAAATGGAGGCGGGTCCAGATTGAATTCTCTCCGGGTCCAGATCTGGACTAGAGTCCGGACTTTGAGAAGTGCTGCTTTAGAATATTTCAACTGGAATGGACCACTAGTGGGAACTTTTTCATTTTATTTACATTTAATGCAAGTTCAGTATAAAACTTTATTTTTGCTTCTTTTGTTGCTTGCTTTCACTTCAGCAATAACAGCATATGTGTCTTTTATCAAAAGAGGCCAGTAGTCCAAGCATTCATGAATTAAAATCCTTCAAGTTTTTAAATCACTAAATGGAGTTTGAATGTCACTTAGCGGCCATATTGGCTACTGCGCCTAAAACTCAGATATTGATAGTTTGGGACAAATTTGACCAGTTAAGTTTGGATATGCATTTATCCAGTCTATGTTCAAGAATAGTGTTGCCAGGTGAGTCTAGTTATCTGGATTCCAAGACTATCATCTATAAATATATTTTAATTTGGAAACACATTTTATATAGCCTTTTTGCCCTTTATTTTAACAACTATTTGTGCAACTACTTGTTTCTGTCTGTATGCGTGTTATTAACAGTTTTTAGAGGCGATGAACCAATATAATATCTTGACTGCCCAGACAGCATTGAACTTCATGATACTCACACAGGGCCAGAGGTCACAGCAGGTCCATCACAGAGATTAGGGCGCTTATCCATGGAGATGTTACTCTTCATGGACACACAGCTGAATCCTGAAGATGGTCCATCACTGAACATAGGGGGCTTATCCATGGAGTTGTTACTCTTCATGGACACACAGCTGAATACTGGAGAGGGTCCATCACTGAGATTAGGGCGCTTATCCATGGAGTTGTTACTCTTCATGGACACACAGCTGAATCCTGGAGAGGGTCCATCACTGAGATTAGGGCGCTTATCCATGGAGATGTTACTCTTCATGGACACACAGCTGAATCCTGGAGAGGGTCCATCACAGAGATTAGGGCGCTTATCCATGGAGATGTTACTCTTCATGGACACACAGCTGAATCCTGGAGAGGGTCCATCACTGAGATTAGGGCGCTTATCCATGGAGATGTTACTCTTCATGGACACACAGCTGAATCCTGGAGATGGTCCATCACTGAGATTAGGGGGCTCAAACATGGATCTGTTACTCTTCATGGACACACAGCTGAATACTGAAGATGCTGCTCTCCGAGTGTCAACAGACGCCTCCTCCTCTCTCTCCTCACACACACTCATTTCACAGGTCCGGTTCTCCTCTTCCTCCTTGATGTGACACTTTGCTTAAAGGCCTGTATGTGGACACAGAGGACATGCACAAAACACAATTGAATTTTGACACATTTTATTTAAATGGCATTTAATTCATTTTAACTTAACGTCAACAGTTTTTCTCCAGTTAATAGTGTTTGTTTGTAGAGCAACATGTCGCCACACTTTCAAACACAGCAGCCTCGTTTAAACACTGGATTCACCTTCACTTTAATGACACTGCTGAACTCTTGCAGGTGTTTTTCACAATCCGTTTTTTTTTATCTTGCATTAGCAAATATGAGGTTATTTTTGTGTTTATCCTATTGACCACACTTTCTCTCCCCAGTATTACTGCGTCACTCAACACACACATAGGCGTCGATTTCGTTGGGGACGGGGAGTCATTTTGTACCCACCACTTCTTTTTTGAAAACCTTGAGCTCAATTTAGCCGTTCAGCTGCTGCGCTGGCTACACGCTTCTCTGTTCATAACACTGCAAAAACAGTAACATTGGGATATGTTCTAGGTTGGGGAAGGGGAGGTTGGCACACCAAATGGAACTTGTTACTTTGATTAGAATCCCCCGTGTGGGAATCACACATGATTGGGTGATGTCAGTCATCATATAGCGTTCATCTGTGTGACACATATTCTTGCTTTTTCAATCTTGGCAAAATTTGTAGTGCAGAAGTTGTGTTGTGTGTAGATATGGTCAATTGTACTGGGAATTCAATCAAAATATTAGCAAAAAGCCATAGCCACACATTTTCCCACAGAACTTCAACACGTAGGCCAGGCCTATTTCCCTTGGGACGTTCTAAAACGCTTAACGTGAAAAAGCTTTACGTGGTTTAATGTACTTAAACAACGATCACCAAATGTCTCTCTCATATTGCTCATAATAACCACTTAAAACTGTCAATACAGCTGTGCCACTTGCACAATTCTTATTAGGCTATAGGGAATAGAAAAGTTTGAAACAACATTTGGGAATTAATTTGTAAATGGAAATATACACAAACAAAAATGCAACAATTTAGAATTGTGCTAACTATTTACCCAACAATTACTTTTGAACATTCTGTTGATTAAGTAGGCCTAACTTTGCAACTCCATATCAGTCATTAGAGTATTGGTAGACAGTCTGCTTAATATCTGCTGACACTTTGTGATGGTCCTCCAACAGATATTCTGATTATGTAAAAATAAAAGAGTCTCTAATTCTCTAGCGTCTTCTGTCAACAAAACCATAAAGTTTGGTATTAGTATATGAAATGGTTAATGTAAAAATACATTCATGTATGGATGTAATTGTGGCTGGAGAAGCAACAACAGATCGGCACAGTTGCTGTGGCGTCAGGCCTCGACGGAGACATAACATAAAATTTAACACATTTGGACATTTAACATAAAATGTCCAACGAAGGGGAATAAAGTGTACATGGTGATAAAAGTGTCCAAAATAAATCAAGTGATACTTGTCAAATGACGTCTAAAGGGGTGGTGCAGGTATGACATCACTTAATTTTTAGGCCAAAACGCGGATCCGAAGTAAATGGGATTTTGGTTAAATGGCTGAAATAAGGTCAGTGGTGAACACAAGCTCAAGACACTTTCGAGTTTTATTCTACGACATAAAATTCATCACTATTACCCCACTTGTGATTTTTTTAAGCTGTTTAAATTGTGACTCACAGAAGCTGTTGAGGAGATTATAAACGTCATCATGCTGAACAGGTAAACTCAGTCCACTTTTACAGCATTGTTATGGTTATAATTGTGCTCTAACTATTCTAACTCAAACGTTCTGGGAAAATGTTTCTAGATAAAAACTGAAAGAGTTGTTGGAAGCTTAGTGATGGTGACGTTGAAGACGTAGGATCGGGTGTTTAAAGCATACCTTTAGCTTTTTACTTCTGGCAGCTGCATTCAGGCTTCGCAATTAAAAGTTGTGTTCATCTGTGATTATTATCATGATTCTCAAATTGTAGCCTGCAGTGAGCAAGTTAATTTACTGCTGCCTTCACCACAGGAGTTTATAATTAATACTATTATGCCACCATACATGTTGGCAAACTTATAAAAAATAAATGTTTTAAAGACTCTAACAATCAAGACGTGATGGCAGCATTTATCAAAATGTATAAAAAATATTACGTGTATTAAGTACGTCTGAACTAAGTTATTTGTTTTTAACTTTTCATCTCATAATTATGAGATGAAAAGTTTAAATGATTACTTGAAATGTCCAAATTATGGCTTAAAAGTGAAAAATATGACATTAAATGTCAAAGATAAAAATAAAAAAATTTGACAGTTGGAATTATGACAGATCAAGATTTCCATTACACGAGAGTAGATGTTAAAACTTCATGCTGATTTGTACTCGGCTTTCGCCAAGATAAGCAACTCAAAATTAATAAGATTAAAAACTCAACATTAAGACACAAAGTCATAATTTTGAGATTAAAAGTCAAAATTGTCATAAAATAAAAAATGCGTCATTGTACCCAGCACTTCTCAAAACGCACTTCCGAATGCGTCTCTGTCCCCAGCACATTTCAAACCAAACTGACGCCCATACACACATTAGCCTATATAGATAATAAAAAAGATATGTTAAGCCAGCCAAAGATTTCAACATTAACCTAATATTCTCCTGTTAAAGGAAAAAGTAAATGTTAATTTAACCCTTTTATGAGTGTTACCGTTGACGTGTTGTGAAGTAGGCCTATACAAAAGTAACCTTCAACTTTATCATATGTTACTTGCGTTTGAGTTCGTCATAGTCTGTTTAGATTTACTCCATCGATATTACAGCTATGAGAAGTTTAACAAACTTACTGTCGTGACTCGTGAACATGTGAAGCGATTGCTGCTTTTCTATCTTCCAAAATGGCGTCTTTACAGTCATCGGCTACTTTCGGTTTCACTGTGAAAGACGGGTAAACATCCAGCAGCTCCTCCTAAAATGGATTCTTTTCACACTTCCGGGTTTGGAACGAGAAAATAAATTACAGCTGTGCCACTTGTATTGAAGTAAATGCGAGACCATATAAAACAAAAAATATTGCGTTCCCACTTGCACAATTCTTATTAGGCTATAGGGAATAGAAAAGTCTGAAACAAAATTTGGGGGATTAATTTGTTAATGGAAATATACACAAACAAAAATGCTACAATCTAGAATTTTGCTAACTATTTACCCAACAATTACTTTTGAACATTCTGTTTATTAAGTAATTTTGCAACTCCACATCAGTTATAGAGTATTAGTAGACAGTCTGCTTAATATCTGCTGACACTTGTGATGGTCCTCCAACAGACATTCTACTGAATATAGGCTATGTAAAAATAAAAGAGTCTCTAATTCTCTAGCGTCTTCTGTCAACAAAACCATATAAAGTTTGGTATTAGTATATGTGCATTTGAAATGGTTCATGTACAAATTGTAAACATTAATGTATGGATGTACAGTACTGTGCAAAAGTTTTAGATCGGTAAGATTTTTTATGTTTTTAAAAGAAGTCTCTTCTGCTCACCAAGGCTGCAATTATTTGATAAAAAAATACAAAAAAAAACAGTAATATTGTGAAATATTATTACAATTTAAAACAGCGGTTTTCTATGTGAATGTGAAGTGTAATTTATTCCTGTGATCAAAGCTGAATTTATCATCATCATTACTCCAGTCTTCAGTGTCACATGATCTTTCAAAAATCATTCTAATATGGTGATTTGATGCTCAAGAAACATTTATGATTATTATCAGTGTTGAAAACAGTTTTTACATTTTTATTTCATGATGCTATGATGAATAGAAACTAAAAAAGAACAGCATTTATCTGAAATCTAAAGCTTTTGTAACATTAAACTCTACCCTTCAAAAGTTTGGGGTCAGTATAAGAATTTAAATGTTATTTTTGGGGGAAAGAAATATAATAAATCAGTACTTTTATTCATCAAGGATGAGTTAAACTGATCAAAAGTTACAGTAAAGACGTTTATAATGTTCTATTTTAAACATATTCTATTTTATGTATAGAAAATATTCTATTTTAAATAAACGCTGTTCTTTTGAACTTTATATTCATCAAAGAATTTTGAAAAAAAAATTGTACACTGTTTTTAACATTGAAAATAATAATGAATGTTTTTTGAGCATCAAATCATCATATTAGAATGATTTTTGAAGGATCATGTGACACTGAAGACTGGAGTAATGATGCTGTAAATTCAGCTTTGATCACAGGAATAAATTACACCTCACTATATATTCACATAGAAAACCGCTGTTTTAAATTGTAATAATATTTCACAATATTACTGTTTTTTTTTTTTTTTTTTTTATCAAATAATTGCAGCCTTGGTGAGCAGAAGAGACTTCTTTTAAAAACATAAAAAATCTTACCAATCTAAAACTTTTGCACAGTACTGTAATTCTGAAGTCAATGGGTTTTTTAAATGGGATTTTGGTTAAATGGCTGAAATAAGGTCAGTGGTGAACACAAGCTCAAGACACTTTCACGTTTTACTCTACGGCATAAAATTCATCACTATTACCCCACTTGTGATTTTTTTTAAAGCTGTTTAAATGTGATTAGGCTGTCGAGTAGATTAAACGTCATCAAGCTGAACAGGTAAACTCAGTCCACTTTTACAGTATTGTTATGGTTATAATTGTGCTCTTACAAACTATTCTAACTCAAACGTTCTGGGAAAATGTTTTTCGATAAAAACTGAAAGAGTTGTTGGAAGCTTAGTGATGGTGATGTTGAAGTCGTGGGACTGTGGTGTAGTTCGTTTAGCCTTTAGCTTTTTACTTCTGGCAGCTGCATTCAGGCTTCACAATTCGTTCAAGTTGTGTTCATCTGTGATAATGATCTTGATGGGCAATTATCTTGATTCTCACCTTGTAGCCTGCAGTGAGCAAGTTAATTTACTGCCTTCACCACAGGAGTTTATAATTAATATTATTATGCCACCATAAATTTTGGCAAACTTATAAAAATAAACGCTTTAAAGACTCTCACGGTCAAGACGTGATGGCTGCATTTATCAAAATGTATAAAAAATATTACGTGTACTAAGTACGTCTCCTTACAAGATGCAGGCCCTGTCTGGTCAGGACTATGAAGAATGATGGAGATGCTTCTTCTTTGCACTGCATGTCTTCTGTACGCTGGTTTCAAAAAGTGAAGCAGACATCACATCCTGAGCAAAAGTGTCCATCTATTTCATTTAACTGAATTCTTAATGTTGTAATGGTGGTGCAGTCATTTAACTTCTAACACATAGAGGAGGAGGTAGGAGGTGCCCATTTTTGCCATATAAGGGAATTATGAGTATAACAAAGAAAGTTAAATTTTTTACATACTAAGTCATAATTATGAGATGGAAAGTTTAAATGATTACTTAAAATGTAAAAAGTATGGCTTAAAAGTGAAAATTAATACATTAAAGGGATAGTTCACCCAAAAATGAAAATTAGCCCATGATTTACTTGCCCTCAAGCCACAAGTGTATATGACATCATGTATATAAGGCATCGTCTACTTTCAAATTAAGCTTTCAAGCTTTATAATGGCAGTGAATGGCCATTTCTGTTGTGGGCATCCATCATAAAAGTGCATCTATCCATCATAAAAGTGCTCCAGGCGTTTAATAAAGGCCTTCTGAAGTGAAGCCATGCGTTCGTGTAAGAAAAATACCCATATTTAAAATTGTATCGACTAAAATAACTAGCTTCCGGCAGACGGCCTAGTAAATCGATGCTTACTTTAGTCGATAAAGCTAGTTACATTTGTCAAAAGTACCACTTAATTTGTGCTACAAATCTTGCCTCAAATAGAGTACTTTTAAACTGAACAGTTTAACAGCCTCAATAATAACCAACTTTAGTTGTAACTGATTAAAGTGACAGGAGTCACTGGCAGATACAGCGCTGCTGTTCCTTCGAGATTTTACTGGGTTTTATAATGGCGTTATAATGTTTCACGGCGTTAATGTTCGCTGTGATTTCAATTTATGAGTAAAATAAAGCCTGTGGTAAACATAACTTGACGATACTTTGATGTTTTGTTCTACAAAGTACACACACTCACACCACAGCTGTCTGTTCTAGTTAATTATTAAAACATTTTTGGTTTCAAAAATTAACATAACCGTTTCAAAATTTGCGTTTTCGCTAATCCCAGCTATATTGCTAATCGAAATAGCTTTTATCACAGTAGAATACTATTGCCTTAATTTGTAATAAGAAGCCTCCTCAGATCTTAAAAATGGAAGAAAAAAAATCAGCAACTCCATGCTTAGATAATATGAGTAACTATTATTAGCATTTTAGTCTCCTCTAAACAAAATCACATGGCATGGTCTAAAAAAGTTTGAGTTTTCCTCAGATTTGACATGAAACATGATCAGAACAACATTATTGTATCATGAATATTCTTGTTGGAACCCAAAACACAACAAAGTGTGAAAACAGAACTACAAATTTGAACAGAAGCTTTTTTTTTTCTTCAAATGTTATTTTCTATTTTGTTATGCGTGTTATTCTTAATGAAGAAAAAATTACATTTGGAAATATTTTAGCTGTTATTGTAGTAGTATCTTAATCCAAAAAAATGCTTGACCTTAGGGCTTTAAATAACAGTTAATGAACAAAGCGGTAGAGCCAGCAACAAAGAAAATCAAGAAAAATGTATGCAAACCTCATTTATTTAAGAATTGTGCATGACTTGTGTTTGTCAGGATACAGGGACGGAGACTGAGGTAAGTGAATTCAAACAAAGTTTTATTTTGTGAGACACAAGTGCAAGTTGAATACTTCAACGTTCAGAAGTGGATTCGGTGCAGATTACTCTGTGCGGGGAAGATCACAGGTGAGTTGACATTAAACAATCACATTTCAGTAATACTTGTCTGTTTCCTTCAGATATGATCACAGGCAGAATACAGGAGGTTCAGGAGAATACAGGATCTCCAGATACATGGATTCAGGCAGGAATTCTGGAGATTTGCAGAACAAGGAAACAGAGGATAGTATACGTTACTTGGTAGGCATAGAATGCATAGGAGGTTTCAGGAGACAATGATTATGGTCTGTTCCTGTTGGAGGCTTGACAAAGACTGAATGAAAGCTGAGTGTTTTTATTGAACTGGTTGCTGATTGGGAACAGGTGCAGGGAATCAGAATTCTGGTGAGAGTGAACGCTGAATGGTGGCTGAACTTGATTGGTTCCTGACATTACCCCCCCCCCTCCCTCCCCCCCCCCCTCCAGAGTCCGTGCCAGCGGACTCAATATCCCGACGTCGTGGGGGTCTACCTCGAGGTCTTGGGGCAGGTCTGTCAGGATGTTGTGCATGGAATTCGGTGAGTAACATGGGATCGAGGATGTCTTTACGTGGGATCCAACATCTTTCCTCCGGTCCATAATCCTCCCAGTCTACCAAATATTCTAACTGACCACCTCGACGTCGGGAATCCAATATCTCCCTTACCGTGTAGATCACAGGTGTCAAACTCAGTTCCTGGAGGGCCACTGTCCTGCAGAGCTTAGCTCCAACCAGCTCCAAAAACAGTTTCTAGTAATCCTGAAGACCTTGATTAGCTGGATCAGGTGTGTTTAATTAGGGTTGAAGCTAAACTCTGCAGGGTTGTGGCCCTCCAGGAATTGAGTTTGACACCCCTGGTGTAGATGGTTTCGGCTTCGATGGGGGTTACTGGAGGATTGTTTTCTTGATCTAAATCTGTAGTGGGAACAGGTACATGCGGATGATGGGGTTTCAAAAGTGAGACGTGAAATGAGGGATGGATGCGATACTGAGCCGGTAGCTGGAGCTGATAAGTCACTGGGTTTATCTGTTTTACAATGGGAAATGGGTCGATATATCTGAGACTTAATTTTCGACAGGGTAATCGCAGGCGCATGTCTTTTGTCGAAAGCCAAACCAATTGTCCAGGCTGATACTCGGGAGCATTCTGTCGATGAGCATTGGCAAAGTGTTGTTGACGATTCAGAGCTTGCTGGAGATGGTGATGGGCTTGATTCCAAATTCTCTCACTGTTCTGGAACCAGGCGTTGACTGCAGGGACTTCAGAGATTTCGCCTGACCATGGAAACAAGGGTGGCTGGTAGCCCAAAACACATTGGAACGGGGTTAGGTTGGTGGAAGCTTGTCGAAGGGAGTTTTGCGCGTATTCTGCCCATACCAGGTATCGACTCCAGAGATGTTGATTTGAGTTGCAGAAAGTCCGAAGGAAACGGCTGACATCCTGGATTTTCCGTTCTGTCTGACCATTAGTTTGTGGGTGATATCCTGATGTTAGACTCACTGTGACGTTCATTAAGGCGAAATATGCTCGCCATACCTTTGATATAAACTGGGGTCCTCTGTCTGAAACTATATCCTCTGGTATGCCGAAGTCCCGAAAGACATTATCCATTAATAGTTCTGCAGTAACAAATGCTGTGGGCAAAGTTTTTAAAGGAATCAATTTGCAGGCTTTTGAAAAACGGTCAATGGCTACCAGGATACATGTATTCCCCTCTGAGGGAGGAAGGTCAGTGACAAAGTCCACTCCTATGTGTGACCAGGGTCTCTGTGGAACAGGTAAGGGCATGAGTTTCCCAGTGGGTAGATGACGGGGGTTCTTGTTCATAGCACACAGGATACATCCCTGGATAAATGTCCTTATATCTTGTACCATGCTAGGCCACCAATAGCGAGTCTGGAGTGTGGAATGAGTCTTGTTGATACCTGGATGTCCCGTACCCACAGATGAATGTGCAGAGGAGATCAGGGGAGTACGGAATTCTTCAGGTACATAGATTGTCCCGGCTGGACACTCTGGCGGATTGGGTTGACGTTGGGACAGTTCGATGAGTTGTTCATTTAGATCCCACTGGATGGGATTGACAAACATTTTCTCCGGCAGGATATTCTCAGGTTCCTCAGAATTGATTTCTGGAGAATGGAGACGAGACAAGGCATCTGCTCTAACGTTCTTTGACCCAGGACGGTAGGAGATCTGGACGTGGAAACGAGTAAAGAAGAGTGCCCATCTGGCCTGGCGGGGGTTAAGTCTCTTGGCCTCCTTCAGGTACTGGAGATTCTTATGATCTGTAAGAACCAGGAATGGATGTTTGGCTCCTTCTAACCAGTGCCTCCACTCTTCTAGAGCGATCTTAACTGCCAGGAGTTCCCGATTGCCAATGTCATAGTTTACCTCTGCAGGGGATAGTTTTCGAGAGAAGAACGCACAAGGTAGTGGCTTTGGTGAAGAAGTAGAGACCTGGGATAGTACAGCTCCTACACCTGTAGTGGAAGCATCTACTTCAACAATGAACTTCTCTTCAGGATTAGGGTGTTGTAGTAGTGGAGCTGTGGTGAAAGCGGTCTTTAATTCTTGGAAAGCTTTTTCTGCTTCAGTGGTCCAAAGGAGTGTCTTCGGTTTTCCTTTCAGAAGAGAAGTAAGCGGGGCGGTAATTAGGCTGTATCGGTGAATAAACCTCCGATAGAAATTTGAAAATCCTAGGAAACGCTGTAATTCCTTAATAGACCGTGGAGTGGGCCAGGAAGTAATGGCTTTGGTCTTACGATCATCCATCGTTACTCCCTTCACACTGAGATGGTAACCAAGGAACTCCATTGAAGTTTGATGGAACAAACACTTTTCAGCTTTTAGGAACAGGGAGAATTCTCATAACCGTTGGAGTACTTGGGAGACATGTCGTTGATGTTCAACTGCGTCTTTTGAGTAGATCAAGATGTCGTCAATGTAGATTATTACGAACTGATTCAGATAGTCTCGTAAAATCTCATCCATAAAGCTTTGGAATACAGAAGGAGCGTTTACCAACCCACATGGCATAACCAGATATTCGTAGTGCCCTGCCGGTGTAATGAACGCGGTCTTCCACTCATCGCCCTCTCGGATTCTAATGAGGTTGTACGCACTCCTTAAATCCAACTTGGTGAAGATCGTGGCCTCACAAAGTTGTTCAAGTGACGAGGGAATCAATGGGAGCGGGTAACTGAACTTCACGGTGATTTTATTTAAGGCTCTGTAGTCAATGCATGGTCGCAAACCCCCATCCTTCTTCGGGACAAAGAAAAAACTGGCAGCAGCGGGTGAAGTGGACGGTCGAATATATCCCTGTTCCAGAGCCTCTTCAATGTATCGCTTCATGGCGTCTTGCTCAGGGATAGATAAAGAATAGATTCGACCCTTGGGGATGGGTTCACCAGGAATTAACTTGATGGCACAATCCCAGTTTCGATGGAGTGGTAGTTTGGCTGCTTCGACAGGGTTAAATATATCAGAGAATTGAGAATAGCATGATGGGATGGCTACAGAGAGGTTTTCAATGGGGCTTTCAATGGAAGTCGAGTTTACTGGGATGGCATCAGGTAAGTTGACGCTGGACGAGACTGGAATTTCTTCATTCACGGAAGAGCACATGCAACCCCAGTTCAAAACCTTCCCAGATTTCCAGTTGATATTCGGTTGATGTCGTATTAACCAAGGGCGACCAAGGATAAGATCAGACTGACTGTTCTCAAGGATAAATGGTTCAAACGGTTCATGATGGGTATCTTCAACACAAAGTAAGATAGGATTAATCTTGTAGGTTACATACCCCTGATTGATGATTTCTCCGGTTACTGCATGAATGACGTATGGTTTGGGAGTGGGACACTTTTGGAGTTGGAGTCTTTGACAGAGCTGGCCAGAGATGAAATCTCCTGCTGATCCCGAGTCGACAATGGCTGTAAAGGAAACATGAAAGTTTGTGGATTTCAGAATTACTGGTATCGTTAACGGCGTTGACACATAATCGGATGTGAAGACTGAACTCACAATCATTCTCGGAGGTCTGGTGGGGCATGAACGAAGAAAATGTCCCCTCATACCACAGTACAGGCATAACTTCAGTTCTCGACGTCTGACACGCTCAGCTTGAGATATCCGATGGGTATCCACCTGCATCCTTTCTACAGTTTCCTCTGAGGGATATTCAGCATGAAATTTATATGACAACATGGGTGGTGGAACTTCGTGATAACAGTCCTGAGACCTTTGATGCACACGGATGGCTTGCTGTATGAATTTCTCAACCCCCATGTCGTCATCGTAAATCGCGAGTTGAAGGCGGATGGCAGGATTAAGACCACGACGATAGACAGAGATGAGCGCCTTTTTGTTCCATCCACTGTTAGAAGCTAGAGTGCGAAATTCTAGGGAGTACTCAGCAACTGATTTTTTACCTTGGCGTAATTGTAACAGTTTGTCACTGATGGATGAATCGTCAACAGGATGTCCGAAAACTTCCTTGAAATGTTTCACGAATTCTTGAACAGAACTTGTCACCGTAGATTCCTGCATCCACAAAGCTTCAGCCCATCTCAAAGCCGCCCCGGACAACTGTTGGATAATGAAAGCAACTCTTGATCTCTCTGTGGGATATAGCTGGGCTTGTTGTTCCAAAACAAGTGAACATTGTAACAAAAATCTGTTGCAGTCCTCCGCCCGACCGGTGAACGGCGCTGGACGGGACGGTGGACTAGCGAAGCAAACCAGAGAGGAAGCGGTGTTTGCGGAAGCGCTAGCTGTGGGTATTCCCGGATTCGCCGTGGCAGCTGGGACTTGTCTAGCACTAGTCGCGGCGGTTGTAGATTGCGTCTGATCCATTCTCTTCCCCTTTTTGCAGGTCAAGCCTTCTGTCAGGATACAGGGACGGAGACTGAGGTAAGTGAATTCAAACAAAGTTTTATTTTGTGAGATACAAGTGCAAGTTGAATACTTCAACGTTCAGAAGTGGATTCGGTGCAGATTACTCTGTGCGGGGAAGATCACAGGTGAGTAAATCCTCTTACGGTGAGTTGACATTAAACAATCACAATTCAGTAATACTTGTCTGTTTCCTTCAGATATGATCACAGGCAGAATACAGGAGGTTCAGGAGAATACAGGATCTCCAGATACATGGATTCAGGCAGGAATTCTGGAGATTTGCAGAACAAGGAAACAGAGGATAGTATACGTTACTTGGTAGGCATAGAATGCATAGGAGGTTTCAGGAGACAATGATTATGGTCTGTTCCTGTTGGAGGCTTGACAAAGACTGAATGAAAGCTGAGTGTTTTTATTGAACTGGTTGCTGATTGGGAACATGTGCAGGGAATCAGAATTCTGGTGAGAGTGAACGCTGAATGGTGGCTGAACTTGATTGGTTCCTGACAGTGTTAAACTAGGCCCCTCTCTGTAAAGGCTGCCCGAGTGTGGCCATGCTTTTAAACAATTCTAGATCCGCCACTGCAAGGAGTGAAGTGCAATATTGTATTTTTCTGATGAATCAAAGGGCGACACTAACATTTACAGTAAGAAACCGATAAAACCACATATATTTCACTTACTCACAAAAAAGACTGAAGAAAGAACATAAATGAACAACGTACTCCTGAAGAGTCATTAGTTTAACAGGCGTCAGTACGAGAACTGGTTGTTTCTGAGTGAGTCAGTATTTGTGTCTCTGGTTCTGTACAGCACTCAGTGCTCCCACAGGGAAGAGGTGTCCACGCTCAACCCATCGCCCATCAGCGTGCCTCCCTGGTCTCCACGCAGGTACTTGCCTTCTGACCCTTGATGCCAACCCGTCCGTACTCCACAAACTCAAAGAAGAAATCCTCCGGTTTGTCCCCATCTGTGCACACCAGACCACTGCCGGACACATACCAAAACTTGTCATTTCCACCTGTGGTAGAGAAGGAAAAAAAGACATGCATTAGGAATTTTTTGAAGAAGTGCCCAACATGCTCAGTGAAACTCTCGTTAGTCACGGCTCACACAATATGACTCACTTTTTATATGGTATGCGCCATCGCTGAAAAGCAGTGAGAAGATGTCATAAACAGAGCGACTGGCGTCCAGTGTATTGGAGTTCTTGTGGTGACAGACAAAGCCGTTTTTCTTTGTACAGACATATTTCCCATTGTTTGCCCTCAAAGCGACTCGTCGGCCCAGCCACTCAATGTCAGACATGGTGTTTTCTTCTCTATCAGTTACACACACATTCAAGATCATTGGTATGCATATGATATATTATATTGTATTTACACGTTAAAGTGATAGTTCACCCCAAAAGGAAATTCTCTCGTCATTTACTCACCCTCGTGTCGTTCAAAAACCTGTATGACTTTTTTTATCTATGGAACACAACTAGTTTTTTTATTTTCATAAAATAGAATTAAATGGTCACCAAAACGGTTTGGTTACCAACATTCTTCAAAAAGTTGTTTTCATTTAATGATACACAGAAGGAAGAAAGTCATACAGGAGTATGATTAACGATGACAGAATTGACATTTTTGGGTAAATTATCAGATTTAACAGTTTTTGTTACACATTAATGTTTTACAAACAGCAGCCAGCATGTTTTGAAATTGTTAAGAGAACTGTGAAAGTATTAAAATTGTCACAACAAATGTGCTTATGTTTGATTATTTACATAAATAATACAGAATCTTAAATTTATATTCTTCATTTTATATTATAACTTTTATTTGATATAATTTATTTTCAATATTCTAAAACATTTTAAAGTTTAAATAGTTTGTCATGTTTCTCAAGTTTTAACATACATGTTTTGTTTGTTTGTTTGTTTGTTTGTTTGTTTTAATGAGATGCATGTATAAATCAGCTCCTTACACTTCTGTGGCTGAAGACAGAATCCCTCCGTGAGTAACGAGTGTCCAGTAATTTCCGCCGCTGGTTCTGAACATGCACTTCTTAGTCTCTTTGTCAATCTCCATCTGAAATGTCTCCATGTCTGTCTCATCATCCTGATTAGCTGAGATGCTAACACCTGGAAACAAAGACATTTATCATGGCAAGCTTTCTCAATGACTGAGACTTGGTTCCTTTATATATCTACTGCACTATTTGTTTGCTTTGTAATTAGTTCTACATCAGGTTGCTGACTGGTAAACTCCAACTGACGGCTGTTTCTGGATTATTATATCTTTGGCTAGTTACATGCACTTTCTGAGAATCTACTTCGAACAATTTACCATTTAAAACCAAAATTAATAAATACAAACATTTCAAAGACTCTTGCACACAACAACATCTATATTTATTCTTTAATCCAAAACAGATCCAGAATGAATGATGAATAGAGACTTTAATGAACACCAATAGCTAGAAAAACTAGAGATTATCATCATAAATCACCCAGACAATATTTTTGACCATACATCTATTATATAGGGATTAGCAAATGAACTGTGAAGGAAAGTTTTGGATTTGAAGCTGTGCTTTTGTTATAGGCAAGAGAGCAAAAGGACAAAAACATCATAAATGAAGAGAGTTACTTGAGGACATAAGAGCAAAGTTTTGCTGAACTTGACAGGGAAAATGCTTTGAGCATCATTGAAGGTATTATGTATTTTTAGCTTTTCTAAAAACCCGCAAAGACATTTCTATCAGCCCTAGATCTACAGACACCAAACGCTCTTTCTAAAGATGGTTAATATCACACTCCTGCTAGCAAGGCTGTAGACTATTTCTCTTGTTTTGCATTAGGAACTGCTAACAGACGCTGTAAATCTAGATCTTCCTGAGATGATCATCGATGCAGCGGCGTATCACTCACCAAACAAGCAAACTTTCCCAAGACCATGGTATGCTGTGTGTATATATATTTATTTATTTTCATCTGCTACTGTATGTCTTTATGTCTGCTATATGTTACAATGTTTAAAAAATATTGATTAGTTTATAAACACACTCAAACCATGTTCACATTACAGCCCTTAATTCTGTGTTCGTGGACAGATGTGGGCACAGAGGTCTCAGGTGTGATCCAATTGATTATTTATTATAAATGTTATATCACTGTCTTCGATAAAATGTAATCTATCAGTTTGTGCTGTTTTTTTTTTGTTTTGTTTATTTACCTCTACAAGGACCATATTTTCTATGTAAATTATGCTTATTTTTATATTTAATATTTCTTTAACTACATTAAACATATCATTCAACTAAGTTCAGAGAGCTAAAACCTAAAGATGAAGTGACTTTGGTGGCATCTGGTGTCTTATATTGGGATTAAATGAACAAAAAACCAATAATATCAATATCCACTAGATGGCTATAGTACTCAATGGCTCCATATCGGCTGAACTATATGAACCACTGTATAAAACTAATTTTACCTCATAAGTTTTTGACTATCACAAGTTAAAATTGTAATTTAAAAAAATATATGTGTGTTAGGTTAGACTATACAAAGATGCCAAAATATGCTTAGATAAATATGACCATGCTTTAAGGAAAAGACAAAGTAGATCATTTATCATTCATTTCAAACAAAAAACATCACATTTCAATAACTAATATACATATAAGAATATACGCAATAACAAGAATATACATAACAATAACTAAATAAGTGTTAGCTAAGAATAATGTAATAATTTTTGTATGTGAGTTTTTATAAAAAAAAAAAAAAAAAGCCCACCTCTGTCATAGGCTCATTGAATGCATTGTGTGTGTGTGTGTGTGTGTGTGTGTGTGTGTGTGTGTGTGTGTGTGTGTGTGTGTGTGTGTGTGTGTGTGTGTGTGTGTGAGTTTTTTTCATGTTGAGAATGTTGTACAGGATCAGCCCTTCATTTGTGTATGTTTGATATACATTGTATTGGATCTATTTTATTTATTTTTTTTGACAAAAAAACAAAACAAGAATGTTCTGAATTAGTTTTTCCCATTCATTCCTATGGGTGCCCATTTTTGTCCAGAACACACGATTAAGGAGGTTTTTTTTTATCTCCCACTTGTAGAATTGAGTCTTTTTTTGTGTGTGTGTGTGTGTGTGTGTGTGTGTGTGTGTGTGTGTGTGTGTGTTCAGGTGGCAAACTTAGGAAAAGTAGCCAAGTCTTGTACCGTTTATCAAGGGAAGTGTTTAAAAAAAATAAATCAATTGTTTTTTGCCCACATTTGTGTTCTTATCAATAGTCAGTGTTTTACGAACAGTAGACGGCTGTCGGCACACAACCAGTTTGGAAAAACAACTGGCTAAGCGATGAACCGCTGTGGACGGGGCAGCAGCTAAACCTATTTTACACACCAAAAACATCAAGATCAGTTTAAGTGTATGTTATATTTATAATATTTTCACAGTTTTACCTTGCGGTCAGAAAGCCCTTTACAATGGGGAACTGAAGTCTTCATCTATGCTCTAGTTAAAGCCACCAGACTACTTTGACAAAAACAGTAATTTTTCCTCTGTGTTATTGTGTGACTTTAGCGTTTTAAAGGGTTAGGAACTAATAAAACTAATCGACCAAAGCAGCGTTAGACCAGCAACTCTCGTCTTCTGTGAGGAGGTCAAACTTCTTGTCAATGGAACCGAGTGGCTTTAAAGAGAGCAGAGAAAACGGTTTTGAAGAAAATAGTCTAAATATAGTGATATTCATTGATGTAAAATACTTTAAGCAGCTTCCCTTAGTCCACAGCAGGACAGCTTCTGTGTCGGTAGTCCTGTTAGCTTTTCCAGTCTGGGCCGTGTCGTCTGGATAAGTATCTCAATAAAACCCCACTTCAAAATATCTGAACTATCCCTTTAATGCATAGATACAGAAAGACAACACTGACGTGGCAGAAGCAGCGTGTGTTGTGAGTCCAAATCTGTTCTGTCTTCTTGTGAGTAACATTCATTCTTCTGTGTTTTTTAAACCCTGTATGCAGTCTTCCAGAACACGCTGTGGACGAACACGCCTGTGGACGACCGTTCGATTGCCTCTGTGTCTCTCTGGGAAGTTTCATATTCACTAATAACAGAAGTGCACTATAAAGTGGGACCAGGGAACTTCTGCAAATAGAAATCTGAGATAAATAGGAAGATTAACTAAATTATTTTAGTTTGAACCCCAACACCGCTATTTCATAACAAGCTTTGGTAATATGACCCAACGTGATACCGATTTATGTTCTTGGGATATTCCTCAGGGAATCAGGGACCGCATCACCAAGGTTACAGCAACTAAACACACCAATGATTTGATGCATGGTCTGTACACACTGCATTCATGGCAGCTCACAGTGTGACTGGGCTTGGGTCATCAAGCGAGGGGGAGACACGACCATCACTCCCTCCTGAAGATGTTCAAAAAATTGGAAGTATTTCTTCTTTAGTGGCAGTCAGAAATGTGCCGTCCGTAAAGAGTGACACATGCCTGCCGCACTGTGTAGTGTTGTATCATTTCATAACATTAGAAAACATTGAGTGAGCCAATCAGACTTCAGAAAGTGTTAAAGAAACCAGCTATTTTGCAAAGCAGGCGCGGGTCACTCTTTCACTCTCAATAGTGTGTCATTGTATCTGTAATATCTGTGTGTGTCTCTATATGTGCCTGTGTGTGTGTCTGTGTATCGGTCTGTTCTCCTTTCCTATTCTTTTCTCTCTTTAGGTGAAGTTAAATCTGTCTTCCTATAGTTTAAATTCAGGAGATTCAAATCATGTTCTGCACAAACTGAAGTTCAGTGGATACAACAACTCTGCTTTCATTCGGTACATATACGAGCCGAACCAAACATTTCCGCTTCAAATATGTGTGCGGTTTCATATCTGTGTCCCTGGAACAAACACACTCTTATTGCATTCGGCTTCATTTTGACCTAGAAGTAGTTCAAGCATTTATTAAAAAAAATTTATATAAATCCATAGCTTTTAGTACGAAGACGGAATTGTGTAGGTTTAAGACTGTCTCAATTTTTGTTTTTAGAAATGTAACAAATATTAACCATTTAAACTGTGGCTTTTGCGTTCGGGTCCGTATTGCCCTGAAAGTGAACTGTAGCTTCACACATATAATTATGCTGATGTTTCCATCTATTGGTTAGATTAATTCTATAAAATACATTAAGCCTCTTTCTCACACACACTTTATCCTTCCCACAAAAGTCCACATTTCACTTTGATGAACCATTACAGCATGAAAATATTCAAGCTGTTTATCATTTCATATGAAAGTAAAGGTTTATTAATTAAAATAAATGTTTACAAACAAAACGTTTTACTGAGTAATAGTGATGTTTTGTTGGAAAAAGAATATGTAGGTTTCATAAGTTAGGCTGTTTTGAGCAGTCATGAGTTATAAGTTTCAAATGAATTGAATTAAATCCATTGAAGTAAATTAAGTTCATACTGGTAATTCTCTTAATATGTTCATTTAAATTTCTTCTAATGACATATTCAAATAAAATATCTCATATTGATACAAATGTATCTTTTCTTGGGTATCATCACAGGTTTCTGCTCTAGTTCCTGAACAAATTTAAAATTTCAAAAATTAAAAAAAATGGGTTAAATGAAGTAATCGCATGTTAAAAAACGTGACATTCAAAACTTTAAAACTGTTGTGCATTCACTCATTAATGAGAAGTTACTGATTAGATGCAATATGGTTTAAGTTGAACAATATTAAGTTATGAGTGTTTCATAAGCTCTCGTTCCTCCGGGTCCAAGCACAGTAAATGATGAAGTGAAACTCATGTGATGAAGGACATGAACCTCTGTGCTTTTACTTTACTTACAGGGACAACATTATGATGTTCAACTTCAATGAAAATCTGATGTTATATGTAATAATTCAATATCCCAAAGCAAATATGTTGAAGTAAATGTGTGTGAGTTCAGTTTCCAGATGAAAGAGATTTAATTCTGATAATCTCTGATAATCTGCTGTGTTTTCTGTTTATGAAATGTTAAATAATTACCAGTGAAGTGTTACAAATTTATTAAATGTTTAATTTAGATTCCAATACCAATTTATAACTGAGAATGTGCATTTCAAGTTAGAATATCAGCTTTGGAACAGTTTCCAGCACGAGAATCTGGCAAATCTTGTTTTTCTGTATTTGTCAGATTACTGAAACTCTTAATTGCTTCTTCCAGACATTCCTGTTTCCCTCTATTATAAGACCCTTGGTCCTGTTTTCTTAACTCTCAGTGTTTGAATAGGAATTTGATTTGGACCGAGATGGGCGACAGTTTCAATCTATAACTGGTTCCCTAAACCTGTTTACATCATTCACATGCTTTGTAAGTTCCTCCCCTTTTAAGATTGTTATAATTGTGAGGAATTGCTCCCTGAGTTAGACTCGTGACTAGCTTGAAGACTACAGCAACGAACAAGCTGGTGTGCTCAATAAAGAATCCTGCTTAACCCTCTGGAGTCTAAGGGGTTTTTGAGGTCTGTGAGATGTTTTGACATGCCCTGACATTTGTGCTTTTTTCAGTTGCTTATAAACATATTAATGGCAAAGGTGTAATTACACTCTATTTAGCACAAATAGGGGTACCATAATATGCGAGCAACATCTATTTACATATTTGTATTTTTGAGGGAATAATGTTTATGCATGGTTATTCAAAAAACTAAAAATTAAAGTTTCTGAAATAAGGCCACAAAACACATACTTAATATGTGTCCACAAGACTTTTGACTAATGGACAGTAGTTGCCTAGTGTTTTTGCTTCAAAATGATCTGAAAATCACCCGGCCTAATCATTCACATAAAACAATACATTGATTTAAATTTTTTAAAACAGTTTTTGCTTCCAAAGGCAATATGCGCAGGGGCGTGACTTGCTGTGATTCACACATGAGAAGACAAAGACCCTGCATAGTAATGAGCCTGCATACTAATGAGCCTGCATACTAATGAGCCTTTCATTCAGGTGTGTCACACAAGAAAGAATGCGAGGACAAAAATAAATAAATAAATTATATATATATATATAAAATACAAATATAAATGAAAGTCAAAAGCACATTTTTAGTACATAGTCATACCTGGAAACAAATCATGTTCAAATAGGCTATATGGACCATTCTACAGAATTAGTTAGAGTTAGAAAGTTAGAGTTCTCAGAGAGGAAAAAAAGGTATTTTTTCAAAAAAAATGTATACATTCAAATTGTATAATTTCCAAGGTAAACATTTCTAGTATGCAGTTAATTCTCATACTGTATTTTCAGAAAGTTTTGGAATCTCCTCAAATGTGTCACTAATAAAAAACAATAATATTAAGATTTTTTTTTACATCTATCTTGTCTTTTTTTTTTTTTTTTAAGTAGGCCTATAGCCTGGATTTTATCATTCATATTTCAAAGTTAAGGATTCATTAGTTTGATAGTCTACATTGGAACAAACACTATAATAACATCTTAGATTATGAGCTTATTTTTGACAAAACATTCTAACGTTATATATTTAACATATGAGCAGAAACTGGTTAACTAAAGCTTATTTGATGTCTATTTTAGAGTAAAAATCTTTATAATCTATCCCAAACTAGTCAACTAAATGTTGTCTTTCATATTTCGTCTGTAACAACAACAGTGCGAATTCCGTTCATTCATCACACAGAGAGAGACACGCGATTCATTTTAAAACAGTATTCGCGATTAGAACAAAGAATACAAAACTTACTATGATCCTCGCTGGATCCATGGCTCCTCGAAGTGAAATTAATCCAGCACTGAGGTAAATTATCCAGAATTATTCCTCACAGCCTCGAAAATCGACACAGACTACCGGTACATTAATCTGAACTTGGTGTTTTTGTGTGGGCGTTGGCAAGTTTCAGATCATTTGCGTTTCTATGGCGTGCGCTCTCTGTGGGCGTGGTCACATTAAAAGATAATTAGCTGAAATGAGAACGCCTGGCATCTCTCTCTTTTTATATAGATTACATAAACACAGAATATTTGTTTTAGTTTTGAATTAGATAATTTAAAAGTACACACTTAAATGATTATAAAGATATATTGATCATGCCTGTGTGACTAGTATTTGCTGAGTTTTGTTTATGTTTAGAGACGTGCTCTAGAAAAAAAGTTCACGGAGACGGAGAGGCAGAAAGCACACCCTGTTTATTTTCTTTATTTTACAAAAGCACAATGTTTTATTTCGATTGTAAGTGGACCCATAAAAAAGTAGACATTTAACAGTTTATTTTTTCATATTTCTTAAGTGTGTATGACCAAAGGTGACGGAGTATTTTAAGTCTATTTTGCTGCTATGTGAAAAAAATCGCGCAAAGCGCGCCGGCGCGTTTCTCGACTCCAGAGGGTTAAGATACTGCCCGAGTCTCCTGGTCTTAGCTTCTGAATCTTCTACACTTTGGAAGAAATAAGTTCACAACAGATGGTGCCGTGACCCGGATAGAATTAACTTCACCTGAATCCAGATCGGAATTCAAGCTCAAAGATCTGACTGCATTCCAGACTGAATCACCTGAATCCAGATTTGAAACAAAGATCTCAACAATGACTGAGTTCCAGAACTGAATCTCAACAAAGATCTCAACAAAGCTGACTGAACTACAGAACTGAATCCCAACAAAGAACAAACCTTTTCTGACTGAGTTCCAGAAGGAATCTTTTCATACAAACAACGATTTGGTGAGTTTCATTCTATTCAAAGAACCGTTGAAGACCAGTACAAATCTCTGCGCCGTCAGAAGAACAGTTATCAGACAGCTGTAGTGTTTGGTTAACTAAAGTTATCCTTTAAAAGTTTTCTTTTAGAGATGAAAGTGATCCTCTGTTTTTAGGCAGGGAAGTTTTTAGATATCCTCTACGTTGCTAGAGAAGGTTTATCTAAAAGTTAGCAAGGTGAAAGATCCTTTGCATTTCTTGTCAGAGAAGATTTAGTGCAACATGCTAATATTTTTGATATCCTTTGCTTTGCCAAAGTAGGTTGACCACAGTTGATTGTAATGTGTTGGTAACAAGGAAGTTTAACAACAGTTGATCAGTGTTAAACAAGTGTAGCCTCTGTTTGATCAGAGAAGTTTTTAGTGTTTGTGTGATAACAAAGAACATCACAAAATGGTTAGAAGGAATGCTAGGTTGGTTCCAACAAATCAAAAAGGTGGACTAGCTACTCCTTTATGGACAGACAGGGAGTTCAAGTCATTGTTAGGAGAACACATGGACTCCATAGTGACTGAGTCAGTTAGATTGGATTTGACAAAGAAATTTGGTATTGATCCTGTAAGGACTGAGCGGAATGACGGATCATCTAAATAACTAAATGTATTTCTTCCTATAAACCCCGGGACTTGAACACACACACACACACACACACACCCATGAACATTCCCCTAAACCAAGCTAACACTGGAAGTGGTTTGATGTCCGCTTACAGGTTTACGACACAAAGGAATGTGCAGGGACTTGAGTCCTGGAGAAGGAGAAATGAAACCTGTGTAATCCTATATTTATATATTCTATGCATAACCATGTGATACATGCATCTAATGTTCATCTCATGATTTTTCTTTATGTGTTTGGTTTGTGCGTCCTTGAAGACTCTAATGGGTTAATGTTTCTTTGACTTACATACTATCATGAATATTTGAGACGTAAACCTGAATTCCTCTCATTGTTACATGTCGTGTTTGAGGTCATTTGAAAACTCTTTGTCTGACGCAGCCAGATATATGTATTGGGTTACCGTAAAAAGTATGATTGCCCGTATAACATCTCTCCTGTTACGTTTAAGAATCTGTGGAAAGGAAAGACAGGTTCTGCCTCTGTCATAATTTATGTAGATAAAGCTGTCAAACCAAACAAAGACAACTTTCCCGCTCAAGATTTCCTGAACAATGATTGGACAATCCGCTTCAGAGGAGGCGGAAACATCAGGTTTTCAAAAGGACTGGCCCTCTTCTCACCAATCTCTCTGGCCTCTTACCCCCGGCGTCAGGATGTGACTTAGTGATCTCCTCCGGAGATCTTTCATCTTTTCCTTTCTTTGTTTAATTCTAAGTTCTTTTAAGTACCCTACCGAGTTCATTTCCACCGACGAGGAATGAACGTAGCCTGAATTGTTTCTTTGGTAAATTTACCTCAAAGACCTTCAAACATGCGTTTGAAAGTCCGTGCTCTGAACCACCAGGACACCACATGGGCCACATGGACCACCACGCGCAACCGCTCAACGAACGAGCAGGCGCGCGCCCCAAGGACACACACACACACGCACGCCTTCTCCTCAGCAAACTCAGAGACAGTGCAAGTATATTATTTCTCATCCAGATTTATTATGCTGTACGGTTGTTGCCTCAAGAGGGGCGATTTTGTGATTCCTTGTTGTCAGGTCTGAGGTTCCTTTGTCCGGGTGAACTTTGCCAAACGGTTGACCCACGGATCTCCGTTTCTCTCTCTCTCCCTCTCTCTCTCCTCTCCTCTCTCCCTCTCTCTCTCTCACTTACTCGCTCTCACGCTCTCTCATCGATGTCTTATTGTGTTTTGTATGTCTATTATGTTGTAAATACATGTATATATTCCATGGCAACCCTAGTAAATATATAAGTAGTTATGCCTTTATTAAATCCATTATATTCATGTGATTGACGAACTGTGTTGTTTTGCTCATTTTCAAATCCCTTAAGTGCCAAAAATCTAACTTATGCTACAAGCTTTACAAATTAAAGATACTTTAAAGAGTATGTGTTTATAGGGCGGGAAACCCAATTCTTCTGGCCAGAGAATTGCGTTTCCTGAAATCCTATAAAGTAAGATGATATTGTGGATCCCCACAATATTATTCTGGCAATTGAGCTAATTAATTTTGCCTGTTTCGTAAGACGTGATCAGTGTAATTAACTGTAATCAACTTGTAGTTAAGATGCAAGGATACACAGTTATGCATGCAGGTAAAATCACATCCTCCCTTAGAGGGAGATTTATTAACATGTAAGACTGATCTAATCCAAACATGTATGAACAATTATTAACTATCAATTATTAATTATGATATGCAAATTCCCCATGGATTAGATCCGCCCAAAGTCTTTACAATCCAGACAAAGTTTGGTCTATTGAAGAATGCAAGAAGGTGTTGGGTGCATGTATCAGAAAGAAAAACATGAAAGGCATTATCTGTTGCCATAGAGAATATAGCTTATCCATTGCACAAGAACAAACTAGGTGTATTGATAAGTTAAATGAACAAAACAAACAACTGCAGACTCAAGTGTCTTGTTTCAAGACAAAGGTGGGCAATAACAAGGCCTCAACCAAATGTGACTCTGAAGACCAACAGTCAGATGAAAGCTATCCTGATTTACAGTCTTTCTGTAGACTAGAAAACACTAGAAATTCTGGTTTGACAGATAAAGATGTAAATGCATTTGAAGTGTGTGGAGCAAGACAAAAGGCTCAGAATACAAAAGGGGTTGATACAGGTCCATCTGTAACCCCCATTCTGCAGTTACAAGCAGTCAAATTATCTTTAGGTCCTAAAGATATCGAGAGAATCGTTGAAAGTTTGTCTCTAGCTGAATATGTCTCTAGCTGAAGTCACACAACTAATATCACAGATCTTGACTGAGTCAGAATTCAATGATTTTGAAAATGCTGTTATTTCTGAACTACAACATGCAAGTAAAGATGAATTGAGAGAGGGAGTTTTGAAAATCCTAAAGAACATTGTTGGACCAAAAGTGGACTGGTCAAAGATCACTAGTTTGGTACAGAAGAAGGGTGAAACTGTTAGTGAATTCACAGAGAGATTTTGCCAGTCAGCTGCTGCATACAGTGGAATATCAGACACATCAGAGAAGGTGTTAACTGATAATGGACCTTTGGCTCGCGCATGGTTTCATGGTCTTTTGACAGAACATAGAAATGCATTGCCTTTCTTAGACGTCACATGGTCCACTAGAACCCTGCAAAGTAACCTAGACAGGTTAGCTACTTGGGAAAGAGATTCTGATGTCAGGGCAAGAGTAAAAATTGCAGCAGCCTCCTTTAAGGTCAACACAGAGAACCAACCGAAACGTAAATGTCCTAAGAAAGAGGGAAGTTGTTATTACTGTGGTAAGCCTGGACATTGGAGAAAAGAATGCAGGAAAAACAAAAAGAATGTTTGAGAAGTGAACAATATTACTCAGCTTCTGCTCAATCTGCTTGATACTCTGAAGCAACCCCTCCCATCGTCAGTAACCACGTTAGGCAGCTGTTTTAGGTGTTAATCATTCAGACTGTGAGTGCTTAATTTCCCCAGTAACTTACAACAAAGATGAAAGACTTGTTTTTGTTTAATAGAACAAAAGGAAAGACTGTCTCACTTTTCCTTTTGGGGACACTGGTTAAGTAAACTCACAGCCTTAAATGTTATTTTTACAGCACAGGCCTTTCATCAGTAATAGTGTTAGTTCAGACTGTAAACGTAAAATGCCCTCATGCAGTGTCCACAATAATGCCCGAACATTGTTCCATCCTCATGTATGATGTCTGCAAATGACTGAACATTTTGTTGGAGGATGAAGAGAAATGAATCACGATTGTGTAAGGTTGTTCCTCCAACAACAGGGATAGGATAGGACACACGAATCAGTGAAGAACCCAGGGAAGAACCGAAAATGCAATAGGCCTCGGGGGCAAAACCCTGGGGGAAGACTCCCTCATAGGCCTTCCCCATTCATTTAGTCAATCCTCACTTTACTGTTTCTTTAGGTGTCAAAATAATTAAGAAATAGGGAAAGAAGGAACAACAATAGCAATAGACTCGGAAAAGAACACAACCCTATAGTGTTGAACAAATACTGCTCCTGTCTTTTGTTTTCTGTCTTCCTTTGTGCAGATACCTCTTGATGGCTGACCCAAGACAATATGCACCGACCTCCTCACCGCTCCTCTAGAAAACAACGAGACCCACTGCAGAGCCAACTATCCCAAAAGGATAAAGAAAATAAAAAAATACTCAAAGCAGAGACTAAGAAACCTTCAGTCATCCATCAAACATGATCAAGATTGTCGTACTACTCCTAACCATCGCTCCAGAATCCTTGTTTGCTGGAAAGAACGTTGCAAGCCACACCCGAAGATGGCTGCATTCCATGACTCACTTGTGCACAAAGACAGTCTTGATCTTTCAGCAAGACCCCAGATGACTGAAGTTAATTCTTCCGTAAGAATTTCACGGACCCTAATTGCATGTTTTGATTCTGTGTCAGTATGCAATTGCAGAAACATCAACACAGAGCAAGCTATGTGCCTGTAACAATCTCAAGTTACAAGAATGAACTCTAAGTGTTTAAATTTGTATATAGTGTGGGAGTTATTTAGAACTCCCAAAGGGGGGATTGAAGTGTTACAAATTTATTAAATGTTTAATTTAGATTCCAATACCAATTTACAACTGAGAATGTGCATTTCAAGTTAGAATATCAGCTTTGAAACAGTTTCCAGTAAGAAAGAACCACAATTGCCATGCTTCAAGAAACGCATCTATCGGATAGCGAGCATCTGAAATTGAATCGGGATTGGGTGGGTCAAGTATATTATTCTTCATGCACAGCCAACCCCAGAAAAAGAGGAACGATTATTTTAATTAGTAAACACTTGCCATTTATTCTTGAAAATCAAATTAGAGACCCTGAGGGTAGATTTATTTTGGTCACAGGCTTAATATTTGGCCAGCATATTACTATGTTAAATGTTTACGCGCCAAATGAAGACTCTCCCAAATTTATATCCAAAATGATTTTGTTATTCAATGAACACTGTAAAGGACTTGGAGTCTGCGCCGGAGACTTTAATTGCGTGATGGACGAGAGATTGGACAAATCTTCGTCAGGCACTCTAGTCAATCCTAGATCCTGTTTGGTTCTTAAAAAATTGTGCAAAGAGACTGGTTTAATTGATAGCTGGAGAGAAATGAACCCTCTTAGTAGAGACTACACATTTTATTCCAATCCCCATGGTTCGTACTCTAGAATTGATTATATTTTTATCCCAAACACTTCTTTTAATCTTACATCTTTTAGTAAAATTGGCTCAATTACTATTTCAGATCATGCTCCGGTTCCGATAGATATTACATTAGGGACTCTGACAACAAGAAGTAAGGTATGGAAACTGAATTCGTCTATGTTGTCGGACCCCAAATTTTGTAATGTAGTTAGAGATTCAATAAAAAACTATTGGTCAGATAATAAAAACTCACCCGTCACCCCTGCTCTAATGTGGGATGCAGCTAAGGCTACAATCCGGGGATACATTATTTCCTATACAGCTGCAGATAAAAAAGCCATGATATCTAAACGACAAGAATTGGAAAGGGAAGTAAAAAAATTAGAACGTTTACATAGCACAACTCTTACTCAAACTAACTGGTCTGCGTTATGCCATGCTAGAGCCGAACTCAATCTGGATCACACCAACCATATAAAAAAATTACTTTTTCTTTCCAAACAAAATTATCATGAGCACGCAAATAAATCGAGTAGACTGTTAGCATATCAGATAAAAAAGAATAATTCTGAGAGAATAATTAAGTCTCTAAAGATGTCGGATGGCATCACTACATATGATCCTGCACTTATAAATGATGCATTTCGAACTTATTATGAATCACTATATTGTTCACAAAACAGTGCTACACAATTAGAATTTGAATCTTTCTTTAATAATATTTCTCTCCCAGTTATTTCAGATGAAGACCGAAATTACCTTAACTCATCTATAACTTCAGAAGAGGTCTTGGCAGCAATACAGTCAATGCCATCTAATAAATCACCAGGACCTGATGGTTACCCCCCGGAATTTTATAAATCATTTTGGCCTGAGCTTTCTAATATTTTTATGCCCGCTTTACAAGCTGCTTTAGATCAAGGTATAATACCTGAAACATGGAAAACTGCAAATATCTGCCTAATACTTAAGAAGGACAAAGACCCACAAGACTGTGCATCATATAGCTAGGCCAACAAGTCTCCTCAATACAGATTCTAAAATACTGGCTAAAGTTCTGGCGTGTAGGTTGGAGAGCATATTACCTAAGATTGTTAAACCAGATCAGACAGGGTTTGTGAAATCACGTTACGGCACTGATAATATACGCAGACTGTTAAATATTGTTAATTTTGTTCAAAAGGAAAGGCACCCTGCACACTCAAAAAAATGATATGTTGGCTTTACTTAACTTTCTTTTGTAAACAGGTTCCACCGGTTCCACATAACTATGTTTCGTTAAACAAACATAATATGTTCATGTAACTTCAACATCATGGAATTTGGTCATTTTAAGCGACCCAATTAAACTCTGAGCTAATGAGTTAATTAAGTGAATAATTGAGTGATGATTGAGCATTATTGAAGACACCTGATGTTAACAAGCAGAATCACTGAAGGAGAAAACCGGACTGTTTAAGTCACCATTATGGAGATAAGTGTGTGTTTTAGTTGGGCTCTTGACCATTAACTCATTAACTTCAGAGTTTGTTTGGCTGCTGTACGTGAGTTATAACAGCCGGATGAACAATGAACAAAGGTGATCTGATGGTGTTGGTTGTGTTTTAACTTAATCATTATTTCACAATCATTTGCCATGAGTTACTGAACTTATATTAAACCCAATTTCTAAGTTTACCTTACGGATTATAGCAGCACTGTTATTGTAGAACATACTATGTTTAGCCTTTTCAATGAAATTTAAATGATCAAATCAATAAATAAAAAAGAAACTTCTTAAAAAATATTTTGTGTAGGCACACACAGACATCAAGAATCAGCCTGTGAATCTCAGCAATGGTGACAAACAGATCATAAGCTCATTATTTATTCATGCAGCAATGCATGATGGGAGCCATGAATGAGTTTTGATTGGTGGCACCCAGAATGCACTGCAACATGCTTTATAATTGTCACCATTGTTGAGATTCACAGGCTGATTCTTGATGTCTGTGTGTGCCTACTCAGATATTTTTTAAGAAGTTTCTTTTTTATGTATTGATTTGATCATTTGAATTTCATTAAAAAGGCTCAAAATAGTATGTTCTTCAATGACAGTGCTGCTATAATCCGTAACGTAAACTTAACTCAGAAATTGGGTTTAATATAAGTTCAGTGACTCAGGTCAAATGATTGTGAAACAATGATTATGTTTAAACACAACCAACACCTCAGATCACCTTCGTTCATTGTTCATCCGGCTGCTATAACTCACGTACAGCAGCCAAACAAACTCTAAAGTTAATGAGTTAATGGTCAAGAGCCCAACTAAAACACACACTTATCTCCATAATGGTGACTTAAACATTCCGGGTTTTCTCCTTCAGTGATTCTGCTTGTTAACATCAGGTGTCTTCAATAATGCGCAATCATCACTCAATAAATCACTTAATTAACTCATTAGCTCAGAGTTTAATTGGGTCGCTTAAAATGACCAAATTCCATGTTGTTGAAGTTACATGAACATATTATGTTTGTTTAACGAAACATAGTTATGTGGAACCGGTGGAACCTGTTTACAAAGAAAAGTTAAGTAAAGCCAACATATCATTTTTTTGAGTGCACTTGTTCTCTCCCTCGATGCTGAAAAAGCTTTTGACAGAGTTGAGTGGGACTTTTTGTTTGCCACTCTTGGGAAATTTAACTTAGGGGATAATTTTATCAGATGGGTGGCATTGCTTTACTCTAATCCTAAGGCTGCAGTGGTCGCGAACAGTCTCACGTCAGCTCCATTCTGTATAGGGAGAGGCACAAGGCAGGGTTGCCCCCTTTCACCTTTGCTCTTCGCTCTAGTCATTGAACCCCTAGCAGAACTTATTAGACAGAGCAAACATTTCCATGGCATTACAGTGGGAGGAGAAGATCATCGCACATCATTGTATGCTGATGACGTATTAATATTTATGTTTAAACCAGACCAGTCTATTCCTGTATTGTTGGAATGTATTTCTTACTACAGTAGTCTCTCTGGCTATAAAATAAATCTTTCGAAATCCATTGCATTACCTTTAAATATCTCCGCTTTAGAACACCTAAAATTAATCTCCCCTTTCCAAATATCACCCGACGGCTTTAGATATCTTGGTATTTTTATCACAGCTTCACTTAATGATCTTATAAATAATAATTATACCCCTCTTATAGAAAAAATCAAGGTCAATTTGAAAACGTGGTGTTTACTTCCGATTTCATTTCTAGGGAGAATAATTGTAATTAAAATGAATATCCTTCCCAAGCTTTTATATTTATTTCAATCTATTCCTAGTTATTTAAAAAGTTCATTTTTCAAAGACTTCAATAAACACCTTTCAAAGTTTATTTGGAATAATAAAATGCCTCGGATCAAAATTTCCAAACTAATGAAGCCAAGGGACAAAGGTGGAATCGCCTTGCCAAATCTTCAGTTATATTACTGGGCAGCCCAGATTAAAAATATGATTAGTTGGTGTAGTGAGAGGACCAATTCTATCTGGTATAATATGGAAGCAGCAACTTGCTCTCCACTACCAATTAGATTTCTACCATTTGTTAAGAATTATACAAAGCTAAAAAATATTTCGGAACATTATACCATATCAAACACTCTTCGAGCCTGGATAGATATTAAATCATATTTTAAAATACCCGCCTCTCTTTCCTTGTCTTCTCCACTATCTTTCAACCCTGATTTCCCCTTAACATTACAGAATATTGGGCTTTCGACATGGCTGAAACTGGGAATCTCTCAAATTTCTTGTCTATATTCAGAGGGAACTCTAAAGACTTTCCAACAGATTGTGGAGCAATACAAACTATCAAAGTCAAATTTTGGTTTCACTTTATTTTGATGGTCCCTTTAACACATTCTGTTGACTATAAGTAGCGTTGCTCCTACATGTCTACTAACTCTCATTAGAGTGTTAGTTGAGTATTAGTAGACTGGTAGGGTTAGGGTTAGATTAAGTTGACATGTAGTTGCAAAGTTAATTATAGTCAGTAGAATGTCTGTTGGAGGAGCATCACAATAAAGAGTTAACAGATATTAAGCAGACAGTCTACTAATACTCTAATGAGAGTTAGTTGACATATAGTTGCAAAATTACTTATAGTCAACAGAATGTTCAAAAGGGACCATCAAAATAAAGTGTTACCCACATTTTTACAAATATCTTCAGTTGCGACATTTTTTTACACTAAAGATAGGCAAAGGAGAGTTAAGAATGGACATAACAGAGATTGAAGACATTTTATTAAATACAATCTGTCTAAAGAAGGGGTTCTCAAATATTTTGGAGCCAGGGACCCCTTACAGGGGAAAAATATTTCCAAGGACCCCCTCATATTTATAACAGTGACTGAGCCCAAAGTTAATGTGGGAGCGGTTAATGAAATGTTTTGACACAAATAGTCTCCACCCAGTTTCGTATGCAGGGTTTTCTAAATAGTGTGAGGTCCCAAAAGTGATCTTGCTAGGGGGGTGCGGGGGCATGCTCCCCCGAGGAATTTTAGATTTTCTTGATCTACACATGCATTTTAAGGTGTTTTAAGGCCAAAAAATGGGATAACTATAGCTTTAAAAGCATGTCAGTGGAATAAAAAATGTTGTCACGTATATGACAGTTTAAATTTTACAATGAATGATCCACGTGCAAAATGGAAATTCAGAATGTATATGATTATTGTTCACATCACATCAAAGCACAATCACATATTCCAAACAGGAATGGCCTTAAATGAGAAATGTTTCAAGGATTATTTTGCATAGATGTTAAATTCCAATATTTGAACACATTCGAGGTACACAAATAGTAGGCCTATAGTACAATAATAATGGCAAATTATGTTTAATAGGTGCTTGTGTTGTTAAATTGAGCTTATATCCACTGTAATTAGCTAAAAGAATAATGTTAATTTCATCCTGGGCACAGTATGCTTCTCTTGACCTGTGGCTAGGGGAGAGCAGGGGCACAAAGTAACGCTTTTTGACTTTCTCAGTTTGTGTAAATTCACTCGGGGTTCAGAGTATTTATTTTTTCCCACATTAATTTCCCACGTGTCTAGATCTTGTTTAGCCTACATCTTATCTCGCACTTTATGACCGAATAACTGAAGCGTCATGCGGAAATGCGCATTTTGATATTGACGAGCGCTGGTAGTCTGCTGAAACCGCTCAGATGAGAAGGTCAGTTTATCATCGCAATGTTTAATATCCTTGCAGCGCCAAATTAGAGTTAATTTTAGGCAATTATTTCAAAACTTTCATTATATATATATATATATATATATATATATTAGGGCTGTCAAAATTAGCGCGTTAATAACGCATTAACTAAAATTCATTTTAACTGCACTAATTTTTTTAACGCGCGATTAACGCAGCGCGCATTATCTGTTTGACCCGTGGCCTAGCCCGTAGTTGGAGAGTTAGAGATGCACGTAAAGAGATAGACGTAAAGAATTCCGCAGCAAACAGAAATGGAGAAAGAAAAGGGTCTTCTGAACGGAAAATTCATATACAAAACGATGTCTGATGGTTCTGTCGACAAGACAAAAGTTGTCTGCATTTATTGTCGATGTGAATTAAGTTATCACCGCAGCACGTCGAGTTTAAAATATCACTTGATGGCGAAGCATACAACGGACGCAGAGAGCTACCCTCCCCCTCGCCAAAGGCAGACCACAATGGATAGTTTGCAGCGGAGATCGATGGACAACTCCACAACCAATAGACTCACCTCAACGATAGCTAAATGGGTGGCTACAGCATGTAGACCAGTTAATGTAGTGGAGGACGAGGGTCTACTTGAAATTATTCGCATCGCATCTAACGATTCTACATATGAACTACCTTCAAGAGCCACCGTTACAAGCAAGATTCACAACTTATATGAAGAGGAGAAAGCTAAAGTTGAGGAGGCGTTGAGACTGACAAACACGGTTGCACTAACTGGAGATTACTGGACTTCCCTCAGTAACCATACACTCAAAAAAATGATATGTTGGCTTTACTTAACTTTCTTTTGTAAACAGGTTCCACCGGTTCCACATAACTATGTTTCGTTAAACAAACATAATATGTTCATGTAACTTCAACATCATGGAATTTGGTCATTTTAAGCGACCCAATTAAACTCTGAGCTAATGAGTTAATTAAGTGAATAATTGAGTGATGATTGAGCATTATTGAAGACACCTGATGTTAACAAGCAGAATCACTGAAGGAGAAAACCGGAATGTTTAAGTCACCATTATGGAGATAAGTGTGTGTTTTAGTTGGGCTCTTGACCATTAACTCATTAACTTTAGAGTTTGTTTGGCTGCTGTACGTGAGTTATAGCAGCTCTATGAACAATGAACAAAGGTGATCTGATGGTGTTGGTTGTGTTTTAACATAATCATTATTTCACAATCATTTGCCCTGAATCACTGAACTTATATTAAACCCAATTTCTAAGTTTACCTCACGGAATATAGCAGCACTGTCATTGTAGAGCATACTATTTTTAGCCTTTTCAATGAAATTTAAGTGATCAAATCAATAAATAAAAAAGAAACTTCTTAAAAAATATTTTGTGTAGGCTCACACAGACATCAAGAATCAGCCTGTGAATCTCAGCAATGGTGACAAACAGATCATAAGCTCATTATTTATTCATGTAGCAATGCATGATGGGAGCCATGAATGAGTTTTGATTGGTGGCACCCAGAATGCACTGCAACATGCTTTATAATTGTCACCATTGTTGAGATTCACAGGCTGATTCTTGATGTCTGTGTGTGCCTACTGAAAATATTTCTTAAGAAGTTTCTTTTTTATGTATTGATTTGATCATATGAATTTCATTAAAAAGGCTCAAAATAGTACGCTCTACAATGACAGTGCTGCTATAATCCGTAAGGTAAACTTAACTCAGAAATTGGGTTTAATATAGGTTCAGTGACTCAGGTCAAATGATTGTGAAACAATGATTATGTTAAAACACAACCAACACCATCAGATCACCTTTGTTCATTGTTCATTTGGCTGTTATAACTCACGTACAGCAGCCAAACAAACTCAAAAGTTAATGAGTTAATGGTCAAGAGCCCAACTAAAACACACACTTATCTCCATAATGGTGACTTAAACATTTCCGGTTTTCTCCTTCAGTGATTCTGCTTGTTAACATCAGGTGTCTTCAATAATGCGCAATCATCACTCAATAAATCACTTAATTAACTCATTAGCTCAGAGTTTAATTGGGTCGCTTAAAATGACCAAATTCCATGTTGTTGAAGTTACATGAACATATTATGTTTGTTTAACGAAACATAGTTATGTGGAACCGGTGGAACCTGTTTACAAAGAAAAGTTAAGTAAAGCCAACATATCATTTTTTTGAGTGTAGCTACCTGGGTGTCACAGCACATTTTTTTGACACGCACTGGAAACTTCGGTCTCACGCTTTGACCGTTATGAAGACAGACGAGAGACACTATGCTGACGTTTGCGCTGAGCACTTTCTTCAAGTAGCCAGAGAGTGGAACATTGAACTCAAAATTAGAATACTGACCACTGATAGTGCACGCAACATGATTGCAGCGGCCAGGCAGCTCCCGTTCGAGCATATGCCTTGCATTGCACACATCCTCCACCGAGCTATCACAGTTTCTCTCCAGAACAGCCCGTTTGACGGCGCTTTGGCAAAATGTAGGAAGTTAGTGGGTCATTTCAAGCATAGTCCTGCAAACGCAGCCGAGCTCGAACAGCAGCAAGTTAAACATCTTCAAAAGAAAGAGTCACTCATACAGGAGGTGTCAACTAGATGGAACAGCACCCTAGAAATGATAAAGCGTGTTCAGAGAAATCAAAAACCATTGATAGATGCACTGGCCCTACATGCAAGCAACATCAACATGCCAACAGCAGCTGAATTAGATAAACTGAAGAGGTTGGAGACTGTGCTGGAACACTGCAGGTAATTTATTGATACTCTTATTAGTTATATGTTTCTCAGTCAAAGTAAGGTTGTGTCAAAGTGGGGAAGTGTGTGTGTGTGTGTGTGTGTGACATTTATAATAGAGTGGATTTATGTTGTTCTGATGTGTCTCTGACAGTGTGTGTGTGTGTGTGTGTGTGTGTGTGTGTGTGTATGTGTGTGTGTGTGTGTGTGTGTGTGCGTGTGTGTGTGCGTGTGTGTGTGTGTGTGTGTGTATACGTGTGTCACTGAGAGTGAGAGATTGAAAGTGATATAGAGACTCATTATGTCTAATTAAAGTGCTTTTCTCTATTATTCCAGGTATGTGAGTGACCTTTTAGGAGGAGAGAAGTTTGTTTCTTGCTCAGTTGTGCTGCCCACGTTGTGTCATCTATCACGTGTGATGGAGGTCTCAGAAGATGACCCAGCATACATGATTAAGTTTAAGGAAACTTTCACAACAGACATGGACAAACGGAAGGAAAAAACCAACACCACATGGCTGAGGGTTGCAACAGCACTGGACCCTAGGTTTAAGGACCTCAAATGTCTGAGCAGGGCTGACAGAGCTGAGGTGTGGAGTTCAGTCTGTGCCTTGCTCAAGAATGGGGAGGGGGGGCAGGGGCTTGCACAGCGAGATAAACCAGTGACAACTGAGCCACCTAAGAAGATATCATGTCTCATGTCTGTGCCAGAGTCTTCATCTGATGATGATGAAGAGGAATGTATTGAGAAATGTGTGGAGCGCTACAAGGCAGAGCCCTCTATTGGGATAGAGGACTGTCCCCTGCAGTGGTGGTCCAAACATGAAGGGGCACACAGTGAGATGGCCTACCTTGCACGCATATACTTATCAACACCTGCCACATCCATACCTTGTGAAAGATTGTTTTCATTATCAGGACATGTTGTTCAGAAAAAGCGAGCTGCCCTGTCATCTGAAAATGTAAACAGGCTCGTCTGTTTGAGCAACTGGCTCAGTGCAAAGAAAGAGAAATAATGGGAACCTGTGGTTTTTCTATATTCTTTTCCCCATGTGTTTAATAGACATGAACAAGTTCTTTGAAAAACATGTCTATGTTCTTTATGCTCTATGTTTAGGGTGGTTTCAGTAATAATAAATGTAAATTTTACATGTTCAGAAGAAGTGAGCTGCCCTGTCCTGCAAAAATGTAAACAGGCTCATGTAAGTAAATTGAGTAAAGAAAGAGAAGTAATGGGAACTATGTAGTTCTATGTTATTTTTTTCATGTGTCTAATAGACATGAACAAGTTCTTTGAAAAACATACATGACCTTTGATAGATGTCTAGTCTTCATGCTTTGTTGAGTATGATTTCACTCATTTCACGCATTTGCATAAAGCATCCATATTTGTCCACACCCATGTTGATTAATGTATTCAAAACTTAAAAAGTATTAATTTAAGGTACATTTAGAACTGATAAAAATGTGCGATTAATCGCGAGTTAACTCATGACAATCATGCGATTAATCGCGATTAAATATTTTAATCGATTGACAGCCCTAATATATATATATATATACTGTATATACACACATTGAAAAATTACAGAGGTCCAGACCTGCACGTATCAGCATCTTCACAATGTTCACATGTGGAGAAATGAGATTGGAACAACAGCAAGTCGACAGCAAGTAGGCCTAATGATTGACCGTCACTGCCTTCATGGTGTACAACAGACAAATTAAATTAAGCAGAACTTTTTAAAGAGTATTTTATTTTGATAATGAATAGGTTTTGATGTCAAATTAGCAGTGCTAGAATTGACATAGCCTATTGTGCGAGCACGCGAGACGCCGGCGCGAACACTTGGATTGTTTCCTCTGCAGTGGAAACAAAGGAATACTCTTATTTATGGTCATACAGATAAGAGTACATCATTAAAAACGGCAAAATGTCTATTTTTTATTTGTGTATACATCAAAAATAACTACAAAATGTCATGCCTTTCAAAAAATAAAGAAAACAACAGCCGGTTCTGCCGTCTCTGTCTCCTTCTGGCGCGCGTGCCCAAACATCGACCAAAACACAGCGAATACTTGACGCAGAGGCATAAGAAATATAAATAGATTATCTATCTATAGAAACCTTTAAGAGCATACTTTTTTATTATTTGACATTAAATGCATTAGGCCGATAAGTCACTTTGGAATAAATAGCAAGTTTTCAGATGATAAAGAAAACATGACTTATAGTCCGGAAAAACGGTAGGCTGTTATAAATTATTTCGCGGACCCCCTGGCTATCGTTCACGGACCCCCAGGGGTCCGCGGACCCCACTTTGAGAACCACTGGTCTAAAGGGATCGATATCAAGGACATATGATATCATATGTCATAGCATAGGACATAGCAATTGCACCTCTGCCATGCTGGGACTGAAGGAAGTCTGGGAGAAGGACATTGGTCAAACCATTGAAGAGAATGACTGGACTGTTGTATGTGATAACGTGTACCCTAAATGTACCTCCCTTGGGATCCATGAGCTCAATTTCAAATTCTTCAATAGAATATACCTTACGCCGATGCGTATTAAGAAGATGTTTACCAACGCTACAGGCCTGTGCTTCAAGTGCAATAAAGACAAAGGCACATTCATGCATTGTTTTTGGTACTGTGACAAAATTTTGTCATACTGGAAGAAAGTACATAGTGTAATGGAAGACCTTCTTGGACTACACTTCGATATGACCCCAGCTTTGTATTTATTGAATCTTAATGTGAACACTGTTTAAAAAAGATGCAATACAACTATTTGTTGTCTAGGTATACTTAGCTAAAAAATGCATTTTGTTACTTTGGTCTGCATCACAGGCTCCATCCTTCAAAATGTGGACATCACAAATCGCTACATGGTTACCACTTGAAAATCTCACCTACGATAAACGTAAAAAATCTGACAGATTCTGGCTCATATGGTCTCCCCTTTGGGAATATATAAAGGAACTCCCTTAACAGGCATACCAAACCGCTTCTAATTTCTGCAAATTTTCTTTGACTTCCTATCTAAAGGATGCTCTAAGACTAGTCAATGTGACCTTGTTTATCTGTGGTTGTTATTTTAATTTATTTCACTTATTACTGTCTATTATGTTTTGTACACCCTGTAATACAAATATAACTTTATGTTGTGATACTGTAAATGTAAACTTACTACTGTGGGCAAACAATAATAATAAAAAAAGAAACAGTTTCCAGCACGAGAATCTGGCAAATCCTGTTTTTCTGTATTCCTGTTTCCCTCTATTATAAGACCCTTGGTCCTGTTTTCTTAACTCTCAGTGTTTGAATAGGAATTTGATTTGGACCGAGATGGGCGACAGTTTCAATCTATAACTGGTTCCCTAAACCTGTTTACATCATTCACATGCTTTGTAAGTTCCTCCCCTTTTAAGATTGTTATAATTGTGAGGAATTGCTCCCTGAGTTAGACTCGTGACTAGCTTGAAGACTACAGCAACGAACAAGCTGGTGTGCTCAATAAAGAATCCTGCTTAAGATACTGCCCGAGTCTCCTGGTCTTAGCTTCTGAATCTTCTACACTTGAGAAGAAATAAGTTTACTACACCAGAAACGGATGTTCTATGTAATATAAATGAGCTGAATATGAAATAAAGTCTGAAATGATTGTTACTCTTTGTAATTCTGTTTATTTGACTGTAATGTGTTTAGTCAGCATTGTGTTTTTGATAATTAGATGTTAATGAATGGTTTAAACTGATTCACACTTTTCATTTCAGTGAAATAAATGTCAGAATGTGCTTCAAGTTTATTACTTTTGCACAAGACACAATATTAATAACTAAACAAGTGCAAAACATGAAAATCCCAAAGAGATGTGTTTTTAGTCTAGCTTTGAACTGACAGAGTGTGTCTGCTTCCCGGACAATGGTAGGAAGATTGTTCCAGAGTTTTGGTGCTAAATAGGAATCTATTCTATTTATCGATCTACCGCCAGCAGTCGATTTTGATATTCTAGTTATTATTAACTGGCCGGAATTTTGAGATCGCAATAGACGTGAGGGACTATAAAGGCTGATTTATACTTTTGCGTCGGACCTACGCCGGAACCTCTAGACTCTAGACTACGCGTTATAGTACTTCTGCGTCGTTGTCCGCGTTTACGCGCAATTACACTTGCAGTGGGAGCATGTGAAACCCGAGGGAGGGGCTCAATCAGACCAATCACAGCGCTTGCGTCCGCGTAGAATTGACGTGTTGTTACATTTTTGGAGAGGTGCACGTAAAGCCTGTTTTATGCTTCTGCGTCGAATCGACGGCGTCCCCCCCCAGACTCCTCTGCGTCGCCGCAAACCCCTCTGCCGTAGCTCGACGTGCACCTCCAAAAGATTGTAACTACGCGTCGAGGCGACGCAGACTGCAAGGGCTGTGATTGGTCAGATTCAATGTGATGCAACGCAATTTGACGCAGAACCATAAAACAGCCACGACGCCGTAGTAGGAGTGACAGCGTAGCTACGCCGTGGAGTTGACGCAGTAGCATAATGAGGCCTTAAAGGGTACGCCATAGGGTATGCGTGCTACACACAGCCTACGGCGTAGCTATGGCGTGAGTTCGACGCAGAAGTATAAATTGGGCTTAATGCGTTAAGAGCTCGCTCAAGTACTGCGGAGCTAAACCATTTAGGGCTTTGTAAGTAATCATCAACAATATTTTAAAATGTATTTTAAAATGTATAATATGTTTAATAGGCAGCCAATGCAGTGTTGACAGAACCGGGTTGATATGGTCATACTTCCTGGTTCTGGTAAGAACTCGAGCTGCTGCGTTTTGAACTAGCTGTATACAGACAATATAAATTCATAAAAAAAAAACATTCTAAATGTCTCTGAGCTTATTTGAGTATAGGTTGGGGGTGAGATAGAGGGAGGTTGGGGGAGGTTAGGAGGGAGAGAGTGATGGTTTTGTACCCCTTGATAGAGCCTACATCCACTGGTGTGACAGCCATTTCCACCAGTGTGACGCCGATTTCATGTCACACTATAGGACATTGCTGTCACACCAGTGGACGTTTTCAAGATCAAGGCCAGTTTGCGGCCTAGCTATATGAGACAGTCTTCGATCCTGACTAACAGTGTTAAGGTTTACATTATTTTCAATAGTCAATCAATATAAATTGATGAAAATTTTCAGATCAATACTTAAATTACGTCACACCAAAGGACTGCATAAAGGAACCCATTTCCAGCAGTGCACAGAAATAGCAATATTATCAAAATATTTGAGACAGAACTCACCTTGTGTGCAGTTTATGTGATCCAGTGAGGTCTACTGTACTTCCTGGATGAAGAAGGGCCCCTCTCAGTAATAGGGTGCCCAAATTAATGACCGTTTTATATCTACAGAATGGCGTCACACCAGGTGGACACCAGTTTTGCAGACAAAATGTAATGTGTCATAATTATTCTAAATGGGGACCTTAAGACTT